>CM062289.1:267311444-267474883 GCA_031216915.1 Pictodentalium vernedei | reverse complement strand
TCCATGCCATTTCCTTGGATTTCCAAGGAATTCTAAAATGTTCCATGCCAGTCCATGGAAATTTTAAATGCAGGGCAAACTTGAATTTGACATCCCTAGAGATGTTACATACCAAATATGAAAGGATTCTCACTGGTGGACCTGAAGAAGAATTTTAAAGAAATTTTCTCATATTGCTCTAAGTTAAATTTGGGCTTCAATAAAAAGCCCAAATATTAACCCAGGGACCTGATCTGAACAACCTTCAATCTAACCTTTCCAGAGGTGTTATACAACAAATATCAAAAGAATCTGTCTGCTGGATCTGAAGGAGATGATTTTAAATGATAATTCCCATATTGCACTAAGTAAAAATTTGGGCTCCCTTGGGGAACTCAAATATTAACCCAAGTAACTCAATTTGAACAAATTTGAACCTTACACCTCTAGAGATGTCACATACTAAATATGAAAGGATTCTCACTAGTGGGTCTGAAAAAGAAGATTTTTAAAGAAATTTTCTCATATTGCACTAAGTTAAAATTTGGTTTTCAATAAAGAGCCCAAATATTTATCCAGGGATCCCATTTGAACAAACTGAATACCAAATATCAAAAGAATCTGACTGGTGGATCTGAAGAAGATTTTTAAAGAATATCCCCCATATTGCACCAAGTTAATAATCAGGCTGCCATAGGAAGCCCAAATATTAACCCAGGGACTCGATTTGAACAAATTCAAATCTTACACCTCCAGAGATGTCATATACCAAATATGAAAGGATTCTCAATAGTGGGTCAGAAAAAGAAGATTTTTAAAGAAATTTTCTCATATTGCACTAAGTTACAATTTGGGCTCCAATAAAGAGCCCAAATATTCACCCAGGGATCCCATTTGAACAAACTTGAATCTAACCCCCCTAGAGATGCTGCATACCAAATATCAAAAGAATCTGACTGGTGGATCTGAAGAAGAAAATTTTTAAAGATTATTCCCCATATTGCACCAAGTTAATATTTGGGCTCCCATAGGAAACCCAAATATTAACCCAGGGACTCAATTTGCACAAACTTCAATCTGACCACTGTAGAGATGTTGTATACCAAGTATCAAAAGAATCTGACTGTTTGATCTGAAGAAGAAGATATTTAAAGCTTATTCTCCATAGCTTCAAAGTAATTATTTAAATTTGAACACACTTGTATTTAGCCATCCTATGGATGCTGTATACCAAATATCAAAAGATTCTGATCAGCGGTTCTGAAGAAAATTTTTTTTTTCAATTTTTGCAAATGTGCTGACTCAGCATTTTTTTCAAACGACCCTACAGAACACCTTGACACAACCGTTGGCCATTTTTTTAATCCATTCTACTGGTCAAAAGGATGCTTCATAGTTCTCTGTTCCATGTAGTTTGTGAAATATGGACATTTGAATTTTTTTCTATTTTTAGCCCCTGGGGTACCCTCGGGGATACGAAAAAAAACAATTTCAGCATCAATCAAGTACTTTGGACCCACTTATACTACATCCCAAATATGGTTCAAATTGGCCCATCGGTTCTTGAAATAGAAGTTTTGGGAGAACCCAAAATGGGTATGTGCCCACAGAGAGCCCAAATATTGATCTACCAACTTCCTTTGAACGAACTTTAATCTTCAACACCCAAGAGTGTTCCATACCATACATCAAGGCAATCTCTCTGGTGGTTCATGAGAAAAAGATTTTTAAAGATTTTTAGGCTTGGCATCATTGACCAGAGCCTGAAGAAGGCAGCCACTTCATTTGAACAAAATAGAAAGGGCATACTCCAGGGATGGTTTGTGCAATATCTGTTTGAATTTGACTGAATGGCTGTGAAGAAGAAGCCAAGTTTGCAAAATTTAATAGATGACAGACGATGGATGACAGACAATGGCCGACGGATGCCAAGTGATGGCAACAGCTCACACTAACTTGCAGTCAGGTGAGCGAAAAATAAAATTAAATAAACAAGAGGCCCCAAGGAGCCTTAATCGCTCACCGGCCAAAGTGGTTCAAAGAAGTATTTGGGGTTCACATTCAGTTAGACATGGTTCATCTACACTACAAAGGAATGAAGTCATGAGAGACAAATTTTATGGAACTAGGGCCATGGCTTGAACAAACTTGAATCTTACCCCCCTAAGGATGTTACATTCCAAATATCAAAAGCATTCATCTGCTGGATCTGAAGAAGATTTTTAAAGAAAAATCCTCATTTTGAACTAAGTTATCATTCGGGCTCCCACAGTGAGCCCAAATATGAACCCAGGGACTTGGCTTGAACAATCTTGAATCTCACCCCCTAAGGATGCTGCATGCCAAATATCAAAACATTCCAACTGCTGAATCTGAAGAAGATGATTTTTAAAGAAAAATTCCTCATATTGACTAAGTTATAATTCAGGCTCCAACAGGGAGCCCAAATATGGATCCAGGGACTTGGCTTTAACAAACTTGAATCTCACCCCCTTAAGGATGCTACACACCACATATGCTCTGTCCTGCCATTTCAAAATATTCCTTGAATTGATGAAAGGCAGATGTAGAGCATTTGCCGATAAGAAACCTGACCTTCCCACTTAGGTAGCAAGTTATATAAATATAGCATCATTCAATAGATCAAATGTCTGTGAGACATAACAGAGACATATCTGGACTATGTCGGAAACTGAGGGATGATGTCCCTAAACCGATAAGAATTCTGAGTACATTAGCGCTATCAGTCTCTTATCCGGCAACGCAGCAATTTTGGTCTGGAGGAACAACATCAGAAGATAATGCCGGATGCACTCTACGGCAATTATGTTGTTCCGAAAGGGAAAATACAACTCATCCGTATCCCTTTCACCATCCTGTCGGACCACTTGTAATTCTTGGTCGTCCGTGCCTGAACCTGCAGCGGAACGTACCAACCCAGCTTCTTCAGATAATTCTTAATCCGACAGAGTTACTGTCGGGTGCTGGGATGCTGTGATAATTTGTGCTACCTGCGATAGCACGTCCGTAACGAAGGCCTATGGAGCTGCGGTCTTACAGAATTTAGCTGCTAGAAGCTCCTTGGACGTTGACTCCTGCATATTTCTTATATACGAACGTCCAGATCATGAAGGCCTCGTATCTTTGGCTACTGGATGGCGTGACCTGGTTGCCGTAGAATCCCTGGTCGGTGATGTTGGTTGAATACTACTGGTCTTGTAGCCAAGGTGCGGTCGCGTGTGTTGCCATGAGGATGAGGAACCGAAAGAGCAGTCTCTCTGGACTGTCTATATAATGGAGCGTCCCGAGCGGTGGACTGAGGAACATTTTGTACCACAACATCTGTGTCCAGATGTTGTAGTACAAGAGAGGGACCTCTCTCACTCGCAGCCCGGATGGACCTGGACGAGCTAGGAACCGGACTAATAGGCTTCCTCCGTACCATCCTCGTATCCGTCATCACTAGGTGTGCACATTGTATTTTATAGTGCCCGCATCATCCAAATTTCCTTCCTGGACCACAACGGACGAACCCGGGTACTGAGCCATTCGGGGAATGGTCGCGACACAGGGCGAGCTAGTGGACGTCAAAGCCATCGATTGAACTAGCGAACTCCAGGCAATTGACGTATCTACATGAGCACTTTGCCGCTAACTCTTCATTTGACTGTGACGACTGAAGCACACTTTACAAAGACATCACGGTAACAACACCTTGTTCATGTAATCTATGAGACCTGTGGAGCCGCGGTCCTACGTAAATTATCTGCTGGAAGCTCCCGGGGTGTTCATTCCTGCATTTCTATAATATGCGAACCCCCAACTGGAAAGGTCTCGTATCCTTGGGTAGCATTCGGAGTGACCTTGTCGACATGTATTCCTTGGTCGGTGAAGCAGGAGCACCAGGGACGTTCAATGCTGCATTTATATAATATGCAAACGTCCCCTGGAAATCTGTGGTCACATAGCCAAGGTGCGGTTGTGTGTGTTGACGGGGATGAGGAAGCCAATATAACAGCCGCGTCGGACTGTCATGCGATGGAGCATCCTGAACAGGAGGAGTGGACGTAAGCTCCGACTAAGCGAACCAACATACAACAACATCGCGGTGCAGATGTTGATGCAAGAGAGAGGTGGCCTCTCTCGCTCGCAGTCCGGGTGGACCTGGACGAGCTAGCTACTGGACCGACAGGCTTCCTCCGTACTATCCTCGGATCCGTCGTTGCTGGGTGTGCACATCTGATGTTTTATAGTGCTCGCATCACCCAATCTGCTTCCCTGGACTGCAACGGACGAACCCAGGTGCTGAGCCATTCGGGGAATGGTCGCGACACCGGGCGGACTAGCGGGCGACAATACCTTCGATCGAACCAGCAAACTCCCAGCAATTGTCATAATACCTTGAGCACTTCCCGCTAGCCCTAATATTGCAACGACGGAGACCCACTTGTTGAAGACATCACGTAAACATCACTCTGAATTCTGAAAAAGAAAATGATAATATAGAGTGACCCTGTGGAGAGAGGACCATAATGGCCCCTCACCGCAACAAAATACCGTGACACACGTCTCCAACGTTGTCATACCAATCAACACACACAGAGCAAGAATTAGTGCGAATACATTGACTATAAGAAACACAAAGAAAATTAGAGGAAGATATGCTCGCATTACAATTGAACAATATTTTTTCAACATGAAAAAATATACACAGTCTTATTACTTGCACTAACCCTTGAAACAAATATACATAATATATTATAATCCATTATAACATTTCAAAAGAAAATAATTTAAAAAAAAAAAATTTTTTTGGAAAAAATTTTCAGAAGAGCCCAAGTTCCCAATGTGAACAATGAGCCCAAATGGATCCCAAAAAAGCCTAAGTATGGACAAAAATTTTAAAACCATTTCAAAAATTAATGTAACACTTACGGACAATATTAATGTATCTAACTATGAACTGAACTAAGCAGAGGACAAGTAATCACTATAAGAAGTAACTGTTGTCAACATAAACAAAAAGTGTAAACAAACCGGAAACATGACTCCAGGCACTGGTAAACACGGCCCAAAATCAGTTACCAATTTAAACACTATCTGATGCAAAACAGAGACTTCCAGAGAACAAACTGCAGAACATCAGATGGCAGATGCAGACCAAAATGCCTAAACACCCAAGGGTGAGGACGTAAACATGGGGAAAAAACAGAAAATAATTCTGTTTCCAAGTCAAAACTCCCAAGAAATTTTAGTAATAAAAATTACAAAAAATACGCCAAAAGCATGGGAGAATAGCTAGGGGGGAATAAAGGAAAGGGAGAGAGGAAACACTGATTAAACAATGGAACATTCATAGCAAGAATGACCACAACAGGGTCATGCCTCGAATATAGGTAACATGAAATAATTTCGTAAAATAATTATAAGTCACAGCCCTGAACATTTCTTTCTACTGTTTTTTCCTCTCCTCCTTCTATTTCCTCCTTATTTCCACCAATTCTCTCATAATTATGTGTCTGGCATCATTAAAACTGTGATTTACAAGCACAAATAACAGTGAGGTGTAACTGTTTTCAGGGCCAAACAAAGAATGATTTTTTGCGCCAATTTCGAGACCTCCTTGACACTGCGCATGCGCAGTGGGGTAAAGGTATGGAGGACCTTATAGGACATGTAATTTTCGGTTTTAGATGCAAATTTTGGGGATTAGGGGGTAAAATTTGCGTTTGGCCCTAATAATTTCAGAGTTAGCACCAGCTAAGTCTGTGTCATTGGTAGAGTATAAAAATAGGAGATTTTAAAGCACAGATGTCAGTTCATTGTTGGTGACTTTAGGGCCAAACAAAGAATGATGTTTGCGCCAATTCCGTCACATCCTGACGGTTGTGCATGCGCAGTGTAAATGTATGGAGGACCAGATAGGACTTTAATTTTTGGTTTTGCAAGCAAATTTTAGGGATTGGGGGGTTCAAAATTTGTGTTTGGCGCTTGATAACTTTGAGTTTTCACTAGTCTGGGCCATTGGTGTATAGAGTAAAAATTGTAAAATTTGCAAATGAAATAATGGTTACGACAAAGCAATGCAACATAACTTGATTAAATTGCTAATTTCACATGTTTTGACAGAAAGACTATCTCCAACCAAAGGTTGAGCATTGCATCCACACTTGAACAGATTGGCATGATGTTTGCATTTTGAAAGAATTTTTGCCACAATAAATAGCAACAAGTAACATACGATCTCACTCTGAATATTTATTCTGGTGGAATTCCTGTTAATACTTAAAACAGCGTGATTGGCATAGTGAAAACAGAGAAGTTGAAGAAGTATCACACAATCTTTTCCTAAAACTCATAACCTGCTAATGCGTTGCGATATAAAGCCTTTATTTCCAGATCTGTATTGCTCATATCAGTCTTTCACTAATATCAGTGCACATATAAGTATTACCGTATCAATCAACTTGCTCAGAAAATGAGAAAAGGGGTTGTCTGAAAAAAAGAAAGAGAAGGAGCACAGCAGCTGATCTAAACACTAAGTTAAACATGAAATTCCGAGCTAAACAGAAAACTAAACACAACTAAAAATGTCAAGAAAAATGTTTAAAATGCAGGGTATGAGGGGTTAATCATGAAACAATGATACTGAGGAACATGTATGGTGAATATAAGTGCCATGGGAAGAGAAGGAGCACAGCAGCTGACCTAAACACTCAGTTAAACATGAAGTTCCGAGCTAAACAGAAAAAACTAAACACAACTAAAAATGTCAAGAAAAATGTTTAAAAATCAGGGTATGAAGGGTTAATCATAGAACAATGATACTGAGGAACATGTATGATGAATATAGGTGCCATGGGAAGAGAAGGAGCACAGCAGCTGACCTAAACACTTAGTGAAACATGAAATTCTGAGCTAAACAAAAAACTAAACGCAACTAAAAATGTCAAGAAAAATGTCTAAAATGTAGGTTATGAGGGGTTAAATCATGGTAAAATGATAATAATCATCATATAGCAGCATTATATGGAAATAGGGTGAGTAAGTGACCTAAACAGAAGCTTTAACATTATTGGACATGTACGCTGATGCCATCGCTGATGCCGACGCCGACCGATCGAGTCATACCATAAGCTCACACAACTAAAGCAGCCAAGACTTCACTAGACACCACTGCCACGATACTGTAATTTCCATCAGCCAGACCACCAAAAGCCTGTATGCTGGAACATGTGTTCTACGTGTACATGTGTGAGAAACTCGACAAAATGGAAACTGGGCCCATAAAGGGAAAACTCTCTGAAAAAAACTATGATGTTTGCCTTTTACTATAGCATATGTAAATGTTGCACTCACATAACAGTACTCTCAAATTCAAAATATTTAAAAACTGAAAATTGATTCTCGCAACAGGAGCTCGCGAGAATCGAAACAGATTCTCATGAATCAAGACAAATTTTAAGGCCTGCAAATGAACTGGCTGTATCAGCTGGCATAATATGCCAATTCAGCAGTTGAAAGCAACAAAACCATATTATGTGATCCCTCACAGGAACAAGCTCATTGAGCTCATTCCACTATGGGGCCACATGATATGGTTCTGTTGAAATGTTTTGAAAATTTTAAATGAAAGTGTCAATGACACTGTAGGTCAACTTGTGTAAGACATGTACATGTATAGTATGCGATACAGCAATGACACACATCTAGGTAATGATCTGATAACAAAGGTACATATAAAGTATTGTAATGGTCTGTACATAAATGCTGACCGTAGCCTGTAACAAATGTATAGGTAAAGTATTGTAAAGGTGGGCGACAGTTAGATGCTAAACTAGAAAAGAAATCTCTGAGTCTCAGAGTGGGTCTGACTGAACCTCAAAAAATTTGTTCTCATAGTACAGAGATAACAAAGGCACCCAAAAACACTTGTTCCTGTCCGAAGGTGATAACAAAGGTACCCAAGAAGTTTCGTGAAGATCAGTTCATAAATACAGCCTCTAGCCCGAGATGTACTGACATGTGCACTTATTTGCATAATTTTTGCATGAGAAAAAAACCGTATTATATGTGATGTATTCCATGTTACTAAACATTCATTAAAAAATTTATTCAAATCAGAACCTTCATATAGAAGTTCTGTACAAAAAACTGACTGTACCTATATATCGGTACAAAATGGCCACCAGCAGCCATCTTGAATTTTGGACCGCACCCAAAAACACTCGTTCTCGTCCCTAGATGATAACAAAGGTACCCAAGAAATTTTGTAAAGAACGGTGCATAAATACGGCCTCTAGCCTGAGCCGTATAGAAGTTGTGTACAAAAAACTGATTGGACCAAATTTTAGTACAAAATGACCGCTGGCAGCTATTTTGAATTTTGGACTGCACCCAGAAACACTCGTTCTCGTCCCAAGGTGAAAACAAAGGTACCCAAGAAGTTTCGTGAAGATCGGTTCATAAATACAGCCCCTAGCCAGAGCCGTATTGACATGTGTACTTACTGTGTGTAAGAAGCACTGAAAAAATCATTCATGTTCCTCAAAAAATTTGCAGAATTTCAGCACGAGAAAAAAAACAGTATTATATGTGATGTATTCCATGTTACTAAACATTCAGACAAAAATTATTCAAATCAGAACTTTCATACAGAAGTTCTGTACAAAAAACTGACTGCACTAACTAAAGTACAAAATGGCTGCTGGTGGCCATCTTGAATTTCGCACCACACCCAAAACACTTGTTCTCGTCCCACGGTGATAACAAAGGTACTCAAGAAGTTTTGTAAAGATCGGTTCATAAATACGGCCTCTAGCCCAAGCCATATTGAATTGTTGACGGACAGACGGACCAGCCATGGCATAACCTCAAATCTGACTTACGTCAAAGTTGAGCTAAAAATCCCCCCCCCCCCCCACCCCCTTTTTTGAAGGAATATTCTTCAAAACAAAGAGGGAAGCACTCTGGAATCAGTGAAAAGCAGTACCAAATCATCTATATATATTCACCCAACAGGAACCCAGCTAATAATTATTATTAATTATTGGTGTTTAACGCCACCTCAGTAGCTAAGGCTTTGTGGCGATACCGATTATTAACAGTGCAAGCTTCTGTATGCTGGAGTCAGAAAAATCCCCCCCCCCCCCCTTTTCTGAAGGAATATTCTTCAAAACAAAGAGGGAAGTGCGCTGGAAATCAGTGAAAAGTGGTACCAAGTAATCAAAATATATTTGCCCAACAGGAACCCAGCTAATAATTATTATTAATTATTGGTGCTTAACGCCACCTCAGAGGCTAAGGCTTCTGTGGCGATACTGTTTATTAACAGTGCAAGCTTCTAACGTATGCCAGAGTCGGAATACGTAGATAGGTCGAAAACCGGTGATATAATGTGTACAACGTTAGACTAGTCCAACTGAATCCCAATGGAAAGTATCTGTTAGAGCATTCTTCTTCTTCTGAGGCAACCAACAGGTGACCTCGTTCAGATGTACAATTAATAATAATTATGAAACTACCAATTGAACCGAGAATGTGAGTCCTCCTGTGTACCATCTCTGGTAGAAAGCTGGATTCAGAACATGGAACAGGCTATGATTAACAGACCCGTAACGAACCGTTATCCAGATAATTCATTGTTCCCAAGGTCTGTTACAACCAATGACTGTTCGGAGAAAGAATATACTTCTCTGAAAAATGAAGCCAAAAATTGAGATCGTATGCATAGACGGCCTATTGAAAATTCCATACCTGATCCAAATAGCCCCAAAATTCTCTGGAGCTCTATAGGCAGAGCAAGAATTTTATAAAATCTATTCAATAATGTGTCTGCCTAATAAATATACATATTACGCACGTGAGCAACAGAATCCCGCATGTACTCGTCTGAATACAGCCTGTATCCACAGTATGACTGAGTGACAAAAATGTAACCAGGAAATGGAATGAATAATACGATGTTAATGCAGTTAAACTGAGTTATAAACTCATATGTTGTAAGAAAAGGGCAGACTGCTCTGAGCGAAATTTCTCCGAGTGGACTAATTGCCACATTGGAGAATGTCGCCCAGATACTAATAATAATTTTAAACCCTCGAATCCACACACGGTGCTCAATGGCTGTACAATAATTGCATACATACATATACACACACACAGATACATTCTCTCACAGATACATTGATACATGGATCACTATTATCATTTATTGGTGCCCAATGCCACATCAGCAACCAAGGCTATATCATGGTGATAAAAGTGCCAGAACCTAAAAGAAAGAGGGTATTGAATTAAAACAAAATAAAAAACAAACTACAACTTTACCAAAACAAGTATGTGATTGCGACTTGACGAGTAATGAGGCAATCACTGACTCAGTCACACTCAAGCACTTGGTAATGTCAGTTTATGACCAAAATTAAAAGACCACTGAAGGAAATGTCTTACGAAAAAGGGAGGTTTTAGTACCAGACTTGAATGATTCAAGCGATTTACTATTTTTTATGTTGATTGGAAGAGAATTCCAATGCCTTGGGCCAGCAACTACAAAGGCCCTACACCAGAACTAGTAAATTTTGATATGGGCTGAGCCTGAACAATAAACTGCTAGCCTTCGTGACATGTCAGCCACACAGGTACACGAAGGCTAGCAATTTTTTGTTCAGGAATCATATGCTTGTATTTGAATTATAAAGGAACACCCACAGGAAACAAACCAACTAAATAGTGGATGTGCCCATGAGGGCACTGTTAGAACACAACCCAGCAGCCAATCGAGGAGCCATGAAAGGCATGCATATACTTGAATGCATATGAGGCTTACGGAAAGAAAACTACGTCCTACCCTGTAATCGCCTCTTAACATATTAGTGGTGGGGAGGGGGGGGGGGGCGAATAATTCCTATCGAATCTCCCTCACCCGCATTACTTGAATCGCTAGATAAGTAAGGCCAGCACAGTAGAATTAAGGCTATACTGCTGCTGCTATTCTCAATAAGTGTAATACAGCTAAAAAGCTTATAGTCAAAGCAATCATAACAGTACACCAGCGTGACTCATAACGGTTTTGTGTTAGTTATCAAATAGCATAGGAACCGCAGGGCTCCCTCACGTCTCACCAACTCCATAATACCACTAAGGACGAAGGGGGACATGATGACCAAATAATACACCATATAGACATAATATTCAATCCCTCGAGTGGAAATATTATCCGCAACAATAGATTGGATAGAAATGAATAGGGAGATGAAAACAATGTTCCGACACCTGATCATAAAAACCTAGATGAACTCCTTAAGTTCGATCTGATATCAGGAAATATATTCCTGAGGAGTTTAGTATAGGCATTTGAAGAAGTACTCATTAATCACACTAGGTTAATATGGCGTCATCAATAGGGCTTATCGCCTCAGATAACTAACACCACACAATACCGGAAGGAAGAGAGTAACCTCCTCTAACTAACGGTATCATGTCCGATAGAACAGTGAACTCAGCCTAGCTGAAGCAGCGAAAGGTCTTCCTATACGTGAAGACAGTTAAAAGGCTGATAACTGCGGCCTCAGAAGCTCACTAAGGAGACTTACAACGCCAGCTGTAGCTTAGAAGTCTTCATCTCTGTGAAGACAGATATTTTGGCGTAAGTTGTGACCTTGAAAGCTCACTGAACGGAGACTTACAACTATCGTCGCACAAGGTAGGGAATGAAGAGCCGCTATTTTCAACAGCCATAATTGGCTGGATATCCGAAGTTGGGTAGCTAGCATGCGATCGTGTGTGCTTTTATAACGTAGAGAAGGAAGCTGTGACTGAAGCCAACCTCGGCTGCAGACTGGACAGAGCATCCCAAGAGGCGGGCGGACATATGCTCAGACTCATGCAAGTTTCTCAAAACAACGTTTGGCCCCAAATATTGTTGGGTTAGAGAGGGACCTCTCCCGCTTGCAGTCTTATCAGACCTCGCCGAGCCTCCCAAAAAGAAAACTTGGTTCCGGCTTATGCAAGTTTCTCATAACAACCTCTGGCCCCAGAAGTTGCTAGGTTAGAGAGGGGCCTCTCCCGCTCACGGCCTTGTCAGACTTTCCCGAGCCTGCCAACAAGAAACTTGCTGACTTCCTCCCTATTTCTGTCTTTGCTGGGTGAGCTTTTGTTTTTAAGGTGCTCACTCTACCTGAATCTTCCTTCAACCGCAATGGACATACCCAGTGTCACGGCTCCCACGGAGGAGTAACTGCTTCACTGGTCGAGCTAGCTGGTTGCAAGAGATCAAGAGCACTAACTTGAGGCCTTATCCCTTGCTTAATTCATGAGCACCACACAGCTAGCTCTATTTGCTCAACAGAGCGCGACGATGATAGCACACTTTGGATGGGTGTCAGAATACCATCACCATGTTCATGATCCTCTGAAAACAGAAACAGAAAAACTTGAATTATATTACGATGAGAGTTCTGGCATAGGAACCTCACCACCAACAATGCATCGTAACACCTGTCTCCAACGTCAGTCATGCCAATGTTACACAGAAGACAAGAATCAGCAGGAGTACACCGACTACAGGCAAGGCAACTAGCATGTAAATCTGAGGAAGACTTCCTCGTCTTGCATTTAGAGCAGTAAGCTTTCATAATTACAATCAAAAGACAAAGTCAATAGCATTCCACAACAAAATATATGATAAAGATACATAATTAAACGCAATCTAAATTAAATTAAAAAAATTTTGAAAACATTTTTAAAAAAGTTTTGAAAACATGCCTAAGTTCCCAAAGGGAACATAATGAGCCCAAGGGCATCCTGATAGAGCCTAAGTGAGGACAAAATCCAAATATTTTGAGCAACACTACCGGAATAATAATCAATGTATCCTAAAGTAACTCTTGAGTAACATAATATGAAATACTACATATATTTAAGGACGTTGCCAATGTAAACAATGTCAAGGAAAAAAACGGAAACAAGACATGAGGCACAAAAAGGCCCAAAGTCAGAAACCATTTTAAATAGTAACAGATGCAAAGCTAGATCTTCAAACGAAGAAAAAACGATACATCGGATAGAAGATGCAAGACTAAAATGACCTAACACCCCTAGGGTGAGGACATAGCCATGGGGATAAACAGAATAAAAGTGCCGTAACACACATTAAACTCCCAAGAAATTTAATAAAAAATTCAATAAAAAATAGCCCAAAAGCTTAGGAGTTTAACAGAACAGTCCATGGAAGGATAGGAAAGGAAAACTGAACAAACAGTAGAATAATCATTAGCAAGAATGATGATGCCAGGTTTATGTCCCGAAAATGGGAAACATGAAATAATTTTTATAATTATTGTAAAGTTACAGTCCTGAACGTCAGAAACCACCGTAGTTCACTTCCATCATCCATTAACAGCCTTGGATCTGCCAATTCTTGCATCAATTTGTGCCTGGCATCCTCAAAAAAGGAGATTTTAAAGCACAGATGTCAGATCATTCTTACTGACTTTAGGGCCAAACAAAGAATGATGTTGGCACCAATTCCGGTCTCTTCCTGACCACTGCACATGCGCAGAGAGTGAAAGTACGGAGGGCCAGTTAAGATTTTAGTTTGTGCCTGGCATCCTCAAAAAAGCAGATTTTAAAGCACAGATGTCGATCTTACTGACTTTAGGGCCAAACAAAGAATGATGTTGGCACCAATTCGGGTCTCTTCCTTACCACTGCGCATGCGCAGAGAGTAAAAGTATGGAGGGCCAGTTAAGATTTTGAATTTTTGGTTTTATATGCAAATTTGGGAAATTGGGGGGTTTAAAAATTGTGTTTAGCCCTTGATAATTTCGAGTTTGCACCAGCTAGTCTGGGCCATAAAAATATTGGAAATTTTATGTAATTTCCATACTTATCATATCTACCACTGGCCCGGACATAGCTAAGGCCTGATTCAACAGGATTCAGGTCAAACGATTAATTCTAACTCCCACAAACAGCTGAAAATTAAGCCAAACACCAAAAAGAGGCCAGTATGGTCCTCTACAGATGACGCACTGCATATCTGCAGAGGTCTCAGAAGTGACCTTCAATCCTGCCAACCACCATTCTTTTGTTGTGCCTGCTCAGTGTTAGTAGTTTTATGGGTGAGATGTGAGTGAACAACTAACAGGAGGGCACTTCCCATCTGGGCCAGCAGTAGGAATGATAAATATAGAGAAGAGATTACTTTTCAATATTTATCCACCGATACCACTAAAATAAATAAAAGAGGCCCCTTAGGTCCTGAGATCCTCACCTGACCAAAGTCGATTAAAAAAGGATTTAATTAGAATCTATGATTAATGAACAATACAGAGGAACAAAGTCATTTAATCATTTATAACTCTGTAGTCCATGCCAGATGATTTTCTTTCAAGTATTGGGATGCTACCACAGAAATACTGCCCAGATTTTCAATAATGCAAAACTAGATAGAGTGTTGGTGTGCAAAGCACACAATGGAGTATCTGAAACACTATATTTGTGCATTAATACATGTTATGGGGCATACTCCTTATTATATTCTCTTGAGGCCAAATCAAAATTCTGAAACCTTCATGTACATCTAGAGATGTTACCTGAACATCTTAGCATAGTTTTATCATTTCGAATTAAATACCCTAGGAGCTTTCGATGAAAACTGATTTTCTAACGCTAAAAGTGGTTCCTCGGGAACCACTTGGGGCAAAATGAAAATTCCGAAACCGTAGCATGGATTGAGCATTTTTAATTAGATACCTATGGAGCATTTTAATGCAAACTGATTCTCTAGCAATAAAAGTGGTTCCACTGGAACCAACTGGGGCCAAATCAAAATTCTGAAACCTTTATACACATCTACAGATGGTACCTGAACACCTTAGCATAGTTTAAACATTTCGAATTAAATACCCTAGGAGCCTTTCGCTGAAAGTTAAAAAATTTATAGTAATTTATATATTTTTTATACTTACCAATGACCCACACTTAGCTGGTGCTAACTCCTTAAAATCAAGGGCCAAACACAAATTTTGCCCCCCAATCCCCCAAATTTGCATCAAAAACCGAAATTTCAATGTCCTATATGGTCCTCCATACCTTTTATCCACTGCACATGCGCAGTGTCAAGGAGGTCTTGAAATTGGTGCCAATTGTCATTCTTACAACCAGTGTCTGGTAAGCATTATGTAATCAGCGGGGAGGTATGAGTTCCCAACTCATGGGAGAGCCATCCACGTCTGGGTCATTGGTAAGTATAAAAAATATATAAATTACTATAAATTTTTTAACATTTTTATACTGTAGCAATGACCCAGACTTAGCTGAATAGAAAAAAGGCTGGAGGGCCTAGGACATAAAGGAAATTCCAATAGGCTCAATTACATGTAAACAGAATTATCTCCTCAAGGAGAAGAGGAGAACATGTATCTTTGTTTGTATCAAAAAAGAAAGACACAATACCATTCCGTAATTGAGCACAATAATCATCAATGATCTCTATTAACATCCAGTATAATCCCTTACACTAATCTTATTAAAGGAAAGCCAATAATTAAAGATAGTCCAGATAATGAGACTCTTTCGTCCTGTAAATTGCTTGCCATGCAAGAAGGACTGCACAACGGAAATACGTGAAGGATGAGACCTAGCGGGTTGTGATGCAGTGTGCGCAATTTCCCTTGCGAAAGAAGATCCTCTCGAGGAGGAAGCTTCCGCAGCATGTCCCACAGCAGACACCTGAGTAGATTTATCCATGGTCTCTGGGGTGACAGAAATGCTACTAACAGAATTTGCAGTGAGATTGCTTTATCTTGAGCAATAACTGCTGAATCAATGGTGCTGGAGGATACGCACATCCTATCATTCCGTCCCAAGAGATCGAGAGAGCGTCTACTGCAATGCTCGAGGATCTGGACACGGCAACACATACATCTGCAACTGATAGTTGAGATGTGTTGCAAAGAAGTCTACCATTGGACGATCCCATTGGTAGCAAATCTGATTGAAAACTCGTTGTTGAGAGCCCATTCTGACGACAACATACGACCTATCCGAGAAAGGGAGTCCGCTAGAACATTCAGACGACCCAGAATATGACGGATCGATAGAAGAACTTGTTGCTCTAGGACAAACAGAAGGATCCTTTCCGTTAAATTGAATAACAGAATGGAATAAGTGCCTCCCTGGTTCAGAATATATGCTATTACTGTCGAATTGTCGGACAGAATTTGAACATGCGTATTCTGAAGAATGTTCATTCATTGACATAGTGCAAGCCATATCGACATCATATCTTGATGTTTATGTACTTGTTAGGAACTGCGGATCCTAAAGACCCTGGCACCTTGAATCTGTTGGGCCCAGAGTTGCACCCCAACCTGTTTGACTCGCATCCGTCATTATTGTTAAACTCGGATCTGGCAGTTGCAGTGGTACTCCTTGAGTTAACCACTGAATATCTACCTAAGTCTGAATCTCTTGTTTCACTTGATTCGACAAGACGATGTTCGAGCCAATGAGTCTTCACACTCCAATTCTGAGATAAAATAACTGTGGAGTGGACGAGTGCATATCCGCTCCATTGGAATAATATTCGAAGCGGGTCCGCACAAACCTGTCAGTCTCATGAATTCTCTCGCTGTTACTACATCTGAGTGAAGGCAAAAGCGAGCGTAACAACTGACTAATATCGCTTTGGTTAATGGCAGACGAATGAGATTGTTGTGCGAATCTAAGCTCATTCCCACGTGGGTGAATGATTAGGACGGCACTAGATCTGACTTCTTTTCATTTACTAAGAAACCGAGACGTCGGAGCAATTGAAGCAGATTCTGAACATCGTTCTGAAGTGTTAACTTGCTGCCGTAACCCTGAAGAATGTCGTCCAAGTTCTTCTTTTGGTAAGGTGATCTGCGTGAGATAATGCGCCTAAATTCTATTAGACAATATTGTCGTCTCCAGTATACTGGAGTAAATAGACATGGATGCCGGCAAAGACAATTCAAGGTCTTTAGCCTAGTCGTCCAAACGCAGAGGAACTCTTGGCACACCTAGTCCTGCCGTTTCAAAATTATGTCTTGCATTGGTGAAAGGCAGCTGAATAGCACTAGGCGATAAGAAACTTAATTTGCCAGTCTTAGAGGCTAGCTTGAATATAGCGTCATTCAAAAGTTCAAATGTCCATGACATTTCTGGACTGGGTCGGAAACTCAGGGACGGTGTCCCTAACTTGGTCGAAAAAGTCTGTGTCCAGTGACGCTTTCAGTTTCTTATCAGGTAACGCAGCATTTTTGTCCAGAGAAACAACTTCTAAAAGGTGAAGCCGGACCTTAAGTTGTTCGGAAAGGGAAAGTTAAAAAAATTATAGTAATTTATATATTTTTTATACTTACCAATGACCCACACTTTGCTGGTGCTGACTCTAAAATATTTGGGATCAAACGCAAATTTTACCCCCTAATCCCCAAAATTTGCATCTAAAACCAAAAATTACATGTCCTATATGGCCCTCCATACTTTTACTCCACTGCGCATGCGCAGTGTCAAGGAGGTTTCGAAACTGCCGCCAAATGTCATTCTTACAACCAGTGCCTGGTAAGCATTATGTACGCAGCAGGGAGGCAAGAGTTCCCAACTCCTGGGAGGGCCATCCCCATCTGGGTCATTGGTAAGTATAAAAAATATATAAATTACTATAAATTTTTTAACATTTTTATACTGTACCAATGACCCAGACTTAGCTGAAGAGTAAAAAGGTTGGAGGGCCTAGGACATAAGGAAAATCCAATATTTTTTAAAGGAAAGCCAATAAATACGGGAGTCTAGCGAAATGAGACTCTATATACTCATTTAAAAGTGTATGAAGAATGTATATTAACGCCCAATTAATCAGGTGGTATATACAGATACTTCACACCAATCAACACTTAAAAAATATTACACAGATGAGTAAACATAGGCTTTACCCTTTAAAAACATCTCGGAACCGACCCGGAATTACGGACTCCAAGGGAGGTATTCCCTTGCTTTACACTATAAAGCAGGTGACCCAAGGGAGCACCCCCCACACCCCTCCCCCCCCCCCCCCACTTCCCCTTGCCCTGGATCGAATACTCCAGAGCAAAGAGGCCAGCAGGACAAAGTCACTGCCGGAACCGAAAGCCTATACACATACAGTTGCCACTGTTTAGTAGACGACATTCTGAGTAAAAATAACGGACCTAAACAATGTAGATCTGCAGAAAGGACTCAATATTCTCAGATACAAAATCGTGAAAATGGAGGGCTAAGACCAATATGCAGCCCCCATTAGATCTGTAATATCAACATAATTAGCTTAAGCCTATGATGTAGAAGAACTCTTACTTCATGAGCTTAAAAGTAATGCACAGACTGCTGAATGAAGATATAATCATTAGCAGAACTGATAGTAGATTGAATCCATCTGACCATAGAATGGATCGAAATATGGAGGAAGCTTCCATGGCATGTCCCACAACAGACGCCTGAGTAAATTAATCCTCAGTCTTTGTGGATCTAGAGAAGCTACCAACAGAATTTGCGTTGAAATAATTACATTGAGCAATATCTGTTAAATCAACGGCACTGGAAGATACGTATATCTTATTATTTCATTCACAAGGTCGATAGAGCGTTTACTGCAAACCCTCGAAGATCCAAACATTGTGACACATAGGTCTGCAACTAATTGTTGAGATGCGTCGCGAAAAAGTCGATCATTGGCCGCTCTTCTTGGTAGCAATCTGATTGAAATACTGGTTTGTTGAAAGTCTATTCCGGTGGCAACAAACGGCCCCTCCATGAAGGGAGTCCGCTAATACATTCAGACGACCCGGAATATGACAGACCAACAGAAGAACTTGATGTTCTAGTACCAACCGAAAGATTCCTTCTGTTAACATGAATAACAGGAAGGAATGAGTGCCTCCATCATTCCAAAAATATGCTAATACCGTTGAGTTGTCGGACAGAATTAGCATATGAGCATTCTGAATAACGTTCATCAATAACGTAGCGCAAGCCAAAATTACATCATTCTTGATGTTTGTGTGCTTGATAAGGAAAACCGAAAACAAAAGACCCTGGCACTTCAAATCCATTGGGTTTAATGAAACTACCCCAAGTGTTTGACTGACATCCGTCAAAACTGTAAAACTCGGATCTGGCAATTGCAGTGGAAAAACTTGAGTTAAGCACTGAAAACTTGCCCAAGTCTGAATCTCTTATTCACTTGATTTGACAAGAAGATGTCCGTATAGAGCGAAATAATCTTCACCCTCCAATTCTGAATTAAAAGAAATTTGGAGAGGACAAATGCATAACCGCCCCATTGGAACAAAATCACGGCAGTTCCGCACAACGTATCAGTCACATGAAATCTCTTGCTGAGACCTTGTCTGAGCGAAGACAATAGCGAGTATAACAACTGATTAATTTCGCTCTGGTTAACGGCAGATGAACGGGAATGTTATGCGTCTCGAAGCTCATCCCCCGGTGGGTAAATGACTTGGACGAAACCAGATCCGACTTCTCCTCGTTTACTTACGAAACCGAGATATCAGATCAATAGAAGCAGAATCTGCACTCTGGTTAACGGCAGACGAACGAGAATGTTATGCATCTCGAAGCTCATCCCCCGGTGGGTAAATGACTTGGATGAAACCAGATCCGACTTCTCCTCGTTTACTTATGAAACCGAGACGTCGGATCAATAGAAGCAGAATCTGCACATCGTTCTGAAGCGTTAACTCGTTGTGAAGAATGTCGTCCCGGTAGGCCGACGTTACCGCAGACAAATGAGCTCGGAAATGAGTCATTACCGAGTTCGTTATTCGAGTGAAAGCCCAGGAACTAGATTCAGACCGAAACACATTGGTCGGTGCTGAAACGCAATTCCTATGATAAAGAAGCAAAGATACTTTCTGAACGCCTAATGTACCCTGACGTGAAAGTATGCAACTAGAAATCTATGCATGTAGCATAGTCGTACACCCGAATACTCGCTCTGACCGATCGGATGGACTCCATATAGAAAGTTGGAGCCACGATCGCTTGTTATCCAGCTCAGAATATGATTGGACAGAACGAGCCGTCTGGTTTTGGAACCAGAAAAGGATGATTGTAGAAGACTGGAAATTCTCTTATCAAGATCATTCCAGAAGAGACTGGACTTCTGATGGAAGCGAGAGTCTATTGTACTGACTGACGAATGCTGAGTCCAACTTGGACTCTTAGTTAACAGAGGATTTCGTTTGAGGAACAATTTAATCCTTCCGAAATCATCCCTTGAATCCAAGGAACGTCCGTAATCTAATCCCAAATCATTGAGAAACTTGACAGTCTTCCGCTCACTAGTACACAATAGAAGTTAAAACCATTACCTCCTGGTCCTGCGAGGCTTGCAGAAGGAGAAGCCATGTCCTCCACTGCCTGCACCTTGCTTCGTCGACCTAGGGGCATCTGACCGGATGTCTCGGTCAGAATTACGGCCCCCATTGGAGTCGCTTCCTTGACGGTCTCTAGAATAAGATCTAGAGGATGCATAGGAACTTCTATAGGAACTTCCCTTGGACGTATTCGTCCCAGAAGTGCCTGTCCTACTCTTTTCTGCTGAGTCCGACTATAATTTTATAGCAGAGTCTAAAGCTTTCTTAGTTAACTGATCATAAACTGCAGAAAGCTTGCCGTCGAAGAAAACTCTCCGGAGACCGGAGCGACTCTGAGTTTTTCACCTTACTATCTACACACGTGGATGTAGCCAGGGCCGCGTCACGTCTAACCAACTCCATATTGCCACTAAAGGACGGAGTTTTATCTGGGGCCCTTGAAAGAACTCTTAAGGATATCATCATCCTAGAATTCTTTTCCCTTTGAGACGTATTGATAACGTTCTGGTAAGGTGATCTGCGTATGATGATGCGTCTAAGCTGTCCCTGCTAGACGATATTGTTATTTCCAACATCGTGGTTGGAAATGACATAGACGACAGTAAAACAATACTAGTTCCAGACCTGGTCATCTAGACGCAGAGAACTCTCAGAATGCTCTATCCTGCCGTTTCCAAAATATTCAATGAAATGATGAAAGGCAGATGTCGAGCATGTTCCGATAAGAAGCCTGACCTGTCCATTTAGGTAGCAAATTATATAAATATAGCGTCATTCAACAGATCAAATGTCCGTGAAACATATCTGGACTATGTCGGAAACTGAGGGATGATGTCCCTAAACCGATTAAGAATTCTATATCCAGTGGCGCTATCCGTTTCTTATCCGGCAACGCAGCATTTTGGTCCGGAGGAACAACGTCCGATGATAATGCCGGATGCACTCTACGGCAATCATGTTGTTCCGAAAAGGGAAAATACAACTCATCCGTATCCCTTTCACCATCCTGTCGGACCACTTGAAATCCGTGGTCGTCGGTGCCTGAACCTGCAGCAGAACGTACCAACCCAGCATCGTCGGATAATTCCTGATCTGACAGAGTTACTGTCGGTTGCTGGGATGCTGCGATAATTTGTGCTATCTGCGATAGCATATCTGCAACAGAGGCCTGTGGAGCTGTGGTCTCATAGGATATAGCCGCTGGAAGCTCCTTGGACGTTCACTCCTGCATACCTCTAATATGCGAACGTCCGGAGAATGAAGGCCTCGTATCCTTGGCTACCGGATGGCGTGACTTGGTTGCCGTAGAATCCCTGATCGGCGATGTTGGTTGAATATCACAGGTCACATAGCCAAGATGCGGTCGCGTGTGCTGGCGTGAGGATGAGGAAGCCGAAAGTGCACTCTCTCCGGACTGTCTATATAACAGAGCGTCCCGAGCGGTGGACATATACTCCGACTGAGGAACTTTTAGTACCACAACATCTGAGCTCAGATGTTGTAATACGAGAGAGGGACCTCTCTCACTCGCAGCCGGATGGACCTGGACGAACTAGGAACCGGACTAATAGGCTTCCTCTGTACCATCCTCGTATCCGTCGTCACTGGGCGTGCACATTGTATTTTATAGTGCTCGCATCACCCAAATCTCCTTCCTGGACCACAACGGACGAACCCGGGTGCTGAGCCATTCGGTGAATGGTCGCGACACCGGGCGAGCTAGCGGACGCCAATGCCATCTATCGTACTAGGGAACTCCAGGCAATTGACGTATCTACATGAGCACTTTTGCCGCTAACTCTTCATTTGACTGTGACAACGGAAGCACACTTTACGAAGACATCACGGTAACCATATCTAGTTCATTTTACCCTTTGAGACCTGTCGAGCCGCGGTCCTACGTAAAATATCCGCTGGAAGTTCCCGGGACGTTCATCCCAGCATTTATATAATATGCAAACGTCCCAACTGGAAAGGTCTCATATCCTTGGCTAGCAGATGAAATGACCTGGTCGACGTGTATTCCTTGGTTGGCGAAGCAAGAGCACCAGAGACGTTCAATCCTGCATTATATAATATGCGAACGTCCCCTGGAAATCTGTGGTCACATAGCCAAGGTGCGGTCGTGCGTGTTGACGAGGATGAGGAAGCCAATATAACAGCCGTGTTGGACTGTCATGCAATGGAGCGTCCCGAACAGGAGGATTGGACGTAAGCTCCGACTAAGCGAACATACAACATCGCAGCACAAATGTTGATGTTGATGCAAGAGAGAGGGGGCCTCTCTCGCTCGCGGTACGGGGGACCTGGATGAGCAAGCTATCGGACTGACAGGATTCCTCCGTACTATCCTCGGATCCGTAGTTGCTGGGTGTGCACATCTGAAGTTTTATAGTGCTCGCATCACCCAATCTGCTTCCCTGGACCGTAACGGACTAACCCGGGTGCTGAACCATTCTTATTTCCTGGTGAATGGACGTGACACCGGGCAGACTAGCGGGCGACAATGCCTTCGATAGAACTAGCCAACTCCCAGCAATTGTCATAATACCTTGAGCACTTCCCGCTAGCCCTAATATTGCAACGACGGAGACACAGTTATTGAAGACATCACGGAAACATCACTCTGAGTTCTGAAAAAGAAACTGATAGTATATAATGACCCTACGGAGAGAGGACCATAATGGACCTCTCACCGCAACAAAACACTGTGACACACGTCTCCAACGTTGCCATATCAATCAACACACACAGAGCAAGAATTAATGTGACTATATTGACTATAAGAAACACAATGAACTTGTGAATTAGGGAAGATATCCTCGCATTACGACTGAAGAATTTTTTTTTTTAACCAGAAAAAATATACACCGTCATATTACTTGCACTACCTCTTGAAATAAATATACATAATATAATTATAATTCATTATAACATTTCAAAAGAAAATAATTTTCAAAGAAAAAAAAAAATTTTTTTTTAAATTTTCAGAAGAGCCCAAGTTCCCAATGGGAACCCTGAGCCCAAAAAGCCCAAGTGTGGACAAAAATTTTAATCATTTTGAAAAAATTAATGTAACACTTACGGACAATATTAATGTATCTTGCTATAAACTAAATTAAGCAGAAGACAAGTAATCATTGTCAGAAGTAACAGTTGTCAATATAAGCAAAAGTGTCAACAACCCGGAAACATGACTCCAGGCACTAAAACAAACATGGCCCGAAATCAGTTACCAATTTAACACTATCTGATGCAAAACAGAGGCTTCCAAGGAAGAAACTGTAGAACATCAGATGGTAGATGCAGACCAAAACGCCTAAACACCCCTAGGGTGAGGACATGAACATGGGAAAAAAACAGAAAAAAATAATTTTGTTTCCAAGTCAAAACTCCCAAGAAATTTTAGTAATAAACATTACAAAAAATAAGCCAAAAGCATGGGAGAATAGCTAGGGGGGAATAAAGGAAAGGGAGAAAGGAAACACTGATTAAACAATGGAAAATTCATAGCAAGAATGACCACAATAAGGTCATGCTACGAAAATAGGTAACATGTAATAATTTCGTAAAATAATTATAAGTTACAGCCCTGAACATTTGTTTCCACTGTTTTTTCCTCTCCACCTTCTATTTCCACCATATATCCACCATTTCTCTCATAATTATGTGTCTAGCATCCTTTAAACTGAGATTTACAAGCACAAATAACAGTGAAGTGTAACTGTGTTGAGGGCCAAACAAAGAATGACTTTTGGCGGGAGTTTCGAGACCTCCTTGACACTGCGCATGCGCAGAGGAGTAAAAGTATGGAGGACCATATAGGACATGTAATTTTCGGTTTTAGATGCAAATTTTGCAGATTGGGGGTAAAATTTGCATTTGGCCCTAAATATTTTAGAGTTAGCACCAGCTAAGTCTGGGTCATTGATACAGTATAAAAATATTTTACCATCCGCCTGGACCACATAATAACTTTGGACGTTTCTTACTGACTCTGCAGGGGAACGAGCCGACCCAGCCTGCTCAGATAGTTCTTTACTGAAAAAGTTTCTGATAGCTGCTGGGATGCTGCGATGAATTGAGCTATCTGTGATAGCAAGTCCGTCACGGAGGCCTGTGGAGCCGCGGTCTTACGTAATTAGCCACTGGAAGCTCCAGGGACGTTAATTCCTGCATTTATATAATATGCGAACGTCCCAACTGGAAAGGCCTATAGTGTCCTTGGATAGTGGATGGCATGACCTGGTTGGACGTGGAACCATCACCTCCTAGTCCTGCGAGGATTGCGGAAGGAGAAAACACATCCTCCACGACCCGCACCTCACCCAGTCGACCTGGGGCATCTGACCCGATATCTCAGGCCAGCATTATGACCCCTATGTGAGTCGCTACTCTGACGGTCTCCGGAGTAAGACGTAGAGGCTTTGATCCTCTATAGGAACTTCCTTTGGACGTATTCACCCCCGAAATACCTGCCTTACTCCTCCCTGCTGAGTCCGACTTTTTCAATAATGCTTTCTTAGTAATCTAATATAGATTGTTGAAAGCTTAACGTCAAAGAGAAGCTCTCCTGAGACCGGAGCAACTGGAAGAGAGTTTTTTCACCTTACTATGCACTCTTGTGGATGCAGCCAGGGCAGCATCACGTCTGATTAACTCCATATTGCCACTGAAAGGGCGGAGTTATACGTAGAATATGTTATAGCCCTCGAAAGAACTCTTAAGGAAGATTGAAGATCCTGAAATTCTTTCGCTTGGAGACGTAGTGATAACGCTCTGGTAAGGTGATCTGTGTGAGATAATGCATCTAAACTGTCGTCTCCAGTATACTGGAGTAAATAGACATGGACGCCGGCAATGACCGTTCCAGGTCTTCAGCCTAGCCGTCCAAACGCAGAGGAACTCTCGGCGCGCCTTGTCCTGCCGTTTCAAATTTATGTTTAGCATTGATGAAAGGCAGCTGTATAGCGCTTAGGTGATAAGAAACCAGATTTGCCAGTCTTAGAGGCTAGCTTGAATGCCCATAACATTTCTGGACTGGGTCAGAAACTTAGGGACGGTGTCCCTAATCTGGCCAAAAAAGTCTATGTCCAGTGACGCTTACAGTTTCTTATCCCGTAACGCAGCATTTTTGTCCAGAGAAACAACTTCTAAAAGGTGATGCCGGATGAAATCTACAGCCACCTTAAGTTGTTCGGAAAGGGAAAATTTCAGCAGTGCTGATTCCCTTTTACCATCCGCCTGGACCACATAATAATCTTGGTCGTCCCTATTGACTCTGCAGGGGAGTGAACTGACCCAGCTTGCTCAGATAGTTCTTTATTGAAAAAGTTTCTGATAGCTGCTGGGATGCTGCGATGAATTGAGCTATCTGCGATAGCAAGTCCGTCACAGAGGCCTGTGGAGCCATGGTCTTACGTAATTAGCCACTTGAAGCTCCAGGGACATTCATTGCTGCATTCATATAATATGTGAACGTCCCAACTGGAAAGGCCTTGTGTCCTTGTCTAGCGGATGGCGTGACCAGGTCAACGTAGATTCCCTGGTCGGAGAAGCAGGCTGGATATCTGTGGTCACATAGCCAAGGTGTGGTCGTGTGTGCTGACGTGAGGATGAGGAAGCCAATAGACCAGCCAGGTCGGACTGTCTATGCTACGGAGTGTCCCGAGCAGGAGGAGTGGACGTATGCTCCGACTAACAAACGAACATAGAACAACATCGCGGCCCAGATGTTGTTGTAAGAGAGAGGGGGCCTCTCTCGCTCGCGGTCCGGATAGACCTGGACGAGCTAGCTACCGGACTGACAGGCTTCCTCCATACAATCCTTGGATCCGTCGCCGCTGGGTGTGCACGTTCAATGTTTATAGTGCTCGCAACACCCAAACTGCTTCCCTGGACCGCAACGGACGAACACGGCTGCCAAGCCATTCGATGAATGGTCGTTACACCGGGCGAGCTAGCGGACAACAATGCCGTCAATCCTACTAGGGACCTCTTAGGCAATTGTTGTATCTCCATGAGCACTTTGCCGCTAGCTCTTCGTTAGACTGCAACGATGGAGGCACACTTGTTGAAGACATCACAGAAACATCACCTTGTTCTTGTTCCTCTGAAAAAAGAGACTGATAAACTAGAGTGACCTTGCGGAGAGAGGACCGGCATGGACCCCTCACACGTCTCCAAAGTTTGTCACTCCAATTGGCTCACACTGAGCAAGAATTAGTGCGAGTACATAGACTACAAGAAACACAATTAACATGAGAATCAGAGGAAGATTTCCTCGCATTACAATTTGAACAATATTCTTTCAAGAAAAAATATAAACAGACATAGTACTCGCACTAACCTTTGAAACAAAGATACATAATATAATATAATCCATTATAACATTTCGAAAAAATAATTTGAAAAAAAAATTTTTTTGAAAAAATTTTCAGAAGAGCCCAAGTTCCCAATGGGAACAATGAGCCCAAATGGATCCCAAAAAAGCCTAAGCGTGGACAAAAATTTTAAAACATTTTTAAAAATTAATGTAACACTTACGGACAATATTAATGTATCTGGCTATGAGCAGAACTAAACAGAAGACAAGTAATCACTATCGGAAGTAACCGTTGTCAACATAAACAAAAGTGTACAAAAACCAGAAACATGACTCCGGGCACTGTAAACATGGCTCAAAATCAGTCACCAATTTAAACACTATCCGATGTAAAACAGAGACTTCCAGAGAAGAAACTGCAGTACATCGGATGGTAGATGCAGATTACAACGTCTAAACACCCAAGGGTGAGGACGTAAACATGGGGAAAAACAGAAAATTCATTCTGTTACCAAGCCAAAACTCCCAAGAAATTTTAGTAAAACAAAATTACAAAAATTATGCCAAAAACATGGGAGAATAGCAAGGGGGGAATACAGGAAAGGGAGAGAGGAAACAGTGAACAAACAATGGTAAATTCATAGCAAGAATGACAACATCAGGGCCATGCCTCGAAAATAGGCAACATGAAATAATTTCGTAAAAAAATTATAAGTTATAGCCCTGATCATATTCTGCCACTGTTTCATCCTCTCATCCTTCTATTTCCTCCTTAGATCCACCATTTCATCCACAATTATGTGTCTGGCATCATTTAAACTGAGATTTACCACACAAATATCAGTGAGGTGTTCCTGATTTTAGGGCCAAACAAAAAATGACAATTGGCGCCAATTTCGAGACCTCCTTGACACTGTGCATGTGCAGTGGATAAAAGGTATGGAGGACCATATAGGACACTGAAATTTCGGTTTTTGATGTAAATTTCGGGGATTGGGGGGCAAAATTTGTGTTTGGCCCTTGATTTTAAGGAGTTAGCACCAGCTAAGTCTGGGTCATACTGACTTTCTAACGATAAAAATGGTTCCACAGGAACCATTTGGGGCCAAATCAAAATTCCGAAACCTTCATGCACATCTAGAGTTGCTACCTGAACACCTTAACATAGTTTAAACATTTCGAATTGAATACCCTAGGAGCCTTTCAGGGTGAGAGGTACGGAAAGATGGACGGCTTAAGGATGGACGAATGTATGGACAGAGATCATGACTTTTTCCCAGCATTTTTGAAAATGCGGGGATAACTAGGGAGTCCCAATATCAACCTAGGTATTTAACTTGAACAAACTAGAAGGATGTTGCATACAAAATATCAAAAGATTCTGACTTGTAGTTCTGGAGAAGGGGATTTTGAAAATATTACCAATTTCGCATTATAAAATTTGCCCCCGCCCACCCCCCAAGAGAACACAAACATCAACACAGGGAGTTTATTTGAACAAACTAAATCTGAACCATCTTAGGATGCTGTATACCAAATATCTAAAGATTCTAATTGTATCTCAAGAAGCAGATTTTTAAAGATAATTCCTCATACTGGACCAAATTATAATTTGACTCCAATATGGAGCCCGGGAGCACAGTGGCTCAGGAGGTAGAGATGCATGCTGCAAGCCGAGAGCTTTTCAGTTTGAATCCCACCTGTGGCACACACGTTGTGTCCTTGGGCAAGACACTTAATAATCCCAATTGCCCATGAGGGGGGCATTGTGTACTAAGGCATACTGCACATCGATGATGCACTTCTCTACAACATTGGGGAGCCTGCAAGTTGCTCACCATTGCTCAGTGGTATTCTACAGGTACTCCAGCTTCCTCCACCCGTAAAACTGTCTGACATGAGGTGACCTTGGCTGTTGAAAGTGTCCTTAAACAACAATAAATACATAGGGAGCCCAAATATTAACCCAGAGACTTGATTTGAACAAACTTAGATCTGACCTCCCTGAGGATGCTGTATATCAAATATCAAATGATTTTGACTGGTGGATCTGAAGAAGATTTTTGAAGATTATTCCTCATATTGCACCAAGTTAAAATTCAGGTTCCCTTAGAGAGCCCAATTATTAACTGATGGACTTGAGTGGAACAAATTGAATTCAGGATTCTGTATGCCATATATTAAAAGATTCTGACTGGTAATTCTGGAAAAGAAGAGTTTTAAAGATAATTCCCCATATTGGACCACATTAAAATTCGGGTCCAATAGGGAGCTCAAATATTAAACCAGCGACATGGTTTGAATAAAATGAGATCTAACCTTCCTAAGATGCTGTATACCAAATATTGAAACATTCTGACTGGCGAATCTGAAGAAGAATATTTTTAAAGATTATTTCCCATATTGCACCAAGTTAAAATTCGAGCCCCCATAGGGAGCCAAAAAAATAAATGAGGGACTTAATTTGAACATTCTTGAATCTGACCCTCATAACAATGATGTACACCAAACAAAAAAAGATTCTGACGTAGTTCTGAAGAAGAGGAATTTTAAAAAGATTCGGACGGGTAGTTCTGAAGAAGAGGAATTTTAAAGATTATCCTCCATATTGTCCTAAGTTAAAGTATGGGCTCCTGTATTGAGTTCAAATATGAACCAAAGGGCTTAATTTTAACAAACCTGTGTCTGAATACATGTATATTCAAATTAAATGGGAGGCTGGATAACCGACCATTACATATAAGATACGGAATATTATCCACTGCATATAAAAGCATTATTCTTACCCTAGTAACAAGGATTAATACATACTACCGGTACTCAAAGTTTGCTAAGTACCAAGTATATCCCACTACCTGCTTTACGTTTTAGTTGAAATATTGTTATGAAAAGTGTATATATTTTATATTTAATTATATCTTCAATGATTTCAGTACAGAAATTAAGATTTTGTTTGTGTTTGACATTATTTTTTAGCTTTTAAATACGATAACCATGGAACATGGATATTATTGTTAAAAGAGGAAATTTTTCAAATTTGCCAAATAGTTGACTGAGGGGTTAATATGGGTTCAGTATTGAGTATGAGACCCATTATTGTTAATTACAGTTTGACAACGCCTTCTCATGCTCCCAATCAGGTTTCAGATGGTCCTTTGTGGGATGTTGAACCATTCTTGGACCAGCATGGCACTAAGCTCCTGGACACTTCTTGGTTGGACTGGATGGACTAAATTGCAAGCTGCAACTCTTTCCAGACATGTTCGTTTGGATTGAGGTCAGGGGATCTTGCTGGCCAGTCCACACGTTCAATCCCCTCCCTCTGTAGGTACTCCCAGACGGCATAGGCAACATGAGGACAGGCATTATCGTCCATCAGAATGCATCTATCACCCACTGCACCTGCATAGAATCTGACGTGGGCATCCATGGTCAAGGACAAAGAGCTCTGTATGTCCATCCCAGCTGATGCCGCCACAGACCATTATTGACCCTCCACCATAGCAGTCATGTTCAGCAATGTTGGCTGCATGGAATCACTCTCCTGGTCTTCTCCATACACTAGAATGCCTATCTGTGTGATCTAGGCAGTACCTTGACTCGTCTATAAAAAGGACAGTTCGTCAATCTTCTCTGGTCCATCCAACGTGATCCATGGCCCAGTCATATCGTGCCTGGAGGTGGTTCTGGGACAGCTGAATGTGAATACATGGTCTTCTCGATCAGAGACTACCTTCGTGTAACCTTGCCCGGATAGTCTGCGTCGAAACATTTACCCCGGATGCATTCTGAAGGTCAATGCAAAGCTGGGTTGCTGTGTCAAAGTGGTTCCTACGGGCCTGAATGATCAAAAACTGGTCTTCAGCTGCAGATGTTGCCCTGTCCTAGCCACCACGTTATCTGACTGGTGTGCCATACTGCTGAAATCTTGCCCAGGCTCTCGTGATCACCGTATGGTGCACACCAAGGGCTTCACCAACCTGATGATGGGTAGACCCTTGTTCCACTATCCCTACAGCCCACCACATTTCTGCTTCAGACAAATGTCTTCTTACATTTGCATTTGCCATATTCAATCATTAAATCACAAGGGTTTGTGTTGAAATGAAGACTGAATACCCTACACGTCATGTACATGTGGACTGTACACGAAAACATCATGGAAGTCAAGGGGTACATTCTTTCCATGACTGTCACGAAAAGTCTGCCTGTCAAGAGAGCTAATGTAAACACTGGGGACCATCTCAATACATTCCTCAATCATATCCACCAAAAATATCGCAAATGTGTCACAAGAAAATTTCACAATGATGTGTGAAATATGTGGTGCTTAGCAAATTATGAGTTATATACATATTAAATGAGAGGTTGGATAACAACCTATTACATATAAGACACAGAATATAGTCCAGTGCATATAAAAGCATTCTTCTTACCATAATAACAAGGATTATTTATTTATTGGGGGTTAAGGTCACATCCTTATCCACAAAGGCTAATCATGACTGTGACAGTTTTTGGGTGGAGGAAGCCGGAGTGCACGGAGAGAACCATCGGGCATCGATGAGCAAATGTCAGCTCCTCAACATTCTAACTCTGTTCAAGCTCCACTCAAGCAGGGTTACAGCAGTTGAAGACATGTGCACCATCAACGTGCAGCACGTCTTAGTATACAGCGTCATCGTGACCCCATGTAGGCAACTGGGATAAAGTGTCTTGCCCAATCACACAACATGGGTCGTCCCGGATGGGGATCAAACTCGGGACCTCTAGCATAGAAGTCCAACAGTCTACCACTGAGCCACTAACAAGGATTAATATACATATTACGTCATACAAAACCATCAAGTGTAATACAGTATTCTCTGTAATAAAGTAACTTCCTCATAAACAAGTGTAAATTTAGTCTTTAAAAAGACCTGTTCCCACAACAGGCATTGCACAGATTGAATAAAACAAAAATACTAGAATGACAAGTGTACAGATGTCAACTAGAACGAGTGTATAGATGTCAACTAGAACGACGAGTGTATAGATGTCAACTAGAACTAGGGCTGAAACGGTTACGGGATTTTCATGACCGGTTAACCACGATATATAACCATGGTTAATCGGTTAATCACGGTTAAATATTACCATAGTCTTGTGAATAGCTTTTCAGAAAAAGGCAGGATACAATTTTACAATTAATGTCACTGGGTCAAGGGAATTAATCGTGTTTTCTTTGAAAAGTTTGGGAATTCCAAGGCTCCTCACTTTGAGGATTTTGATTAAAGATATCACAGATGTAAAGAAATTGCAATTCATACCTTGTCCTTGTTATGTAACACAGATACGCTAAACACACACGTTATAACTGTCACGGAAATAATCTGAAATATGTGAGTGAAATGTGTTACTGTTTTTGGTTTGTAAAGTAAAACCGTACATCACAATGCAAACTAAAAATGAAAGTGTCAATGCCACTGTGGCTCAACTTGTTAAGACATGTACATGTATAGTATGTGACACAGCAATGACAAACATCTAGGTAATGACCTGATAACAAAGGTACATATAAAGTATTGTAACGGTCTGTACATAAATACCGACCCTAGCCTGTAACAAATGTAAAGGTAAAGTATTGTAAAGGTGGGTGGCAGTCAAATGCTAAACTAGAAAAGAAATCTTTGGGTCCCAGAGTGGGGATGACTGAACCCCAAAATATTTGTTCTCATAGCAGTGATAACAAACGCACCCAAAAACACACTCTTTCCTGTCCCAAGGTGAAAACAAAGGTACCCAAGAAGTTTCGTGAAGATCAGTTTATAAATACGAGCTGGATAGAAGTTGTGACAAAAAACTGATTGGACCTAATTCTGGTACAAAATGACCACTGGCAGCCATCTTGAATTTTGGACTGCACCCAGAAACACTCTAATTTGCATAATTTCTGCACGAGAAAAATACCTGTACTGTATGTGATGTATTCCATTTTACTAAACATTCATACAAAAATTTATTTAAATCAGAACTTTCATACAGAAGTTCTGTACAAAAGACTGACTGCACTAATTTTGGTACAAAATGGCTGCTGGTGGCCATCTTGAATTTCAGACCACACCCCAAAACACTCGTTCTCATCTCACAGTGATAACAAAGGTACCCAAGAAGTTTTGTAAAGATCAGTTCATAAATATGGCCTCTAGCCCAAGCCGTATTGGCATTTGCACTTTCAGTGCTGAAAGTAACACTAAATACATCGAAGTTAGTCCAATTTGCATAATTTACGCACGAGAAAAAAACCTGTATTATATGTGATGTATCCCATGGTACTAAACATTCAAACAAAAAATTAGTCAAATCAGCGCTTTCATATGGAAGTTGTGCGCAAAAATCTGATTGCACCTAATTTTGTACAAAATGGCTGCCAGAAACCAACTTGAATTTTGGATCGGACCCAAAAACACTCGTTCTCATCCCAGGGTCATAACAAAGGTACCCAAGAAGTTTCGTTAAGTTCAGTTCATAAATACGGCCTCTAGCCCGAGCCGTATTGAATTGTTGACGGACAGATGGAGAGATGGACAGATGGATGACTGGCCATGGCATAAGCTCAAATTTGGCTTTGCCAAAGTTGAGCAAAAAATGATATTCAAAATAATAAATTTTGATATTGTATTCATTGGGTAACAGGCTAACAGTCTCAGGATGTGTTGGCGTGTGGCATGCTAATAATTCAGTCACAGCTTGGACTACTTGACGTGTTGCATACTAATAATGCCTAGCATCTTCACTTAACTCCCAGTCTGTGTGGTGTGTCATTTTTATTGTGTGTAGGATGACTGGCCATGGCATAAGCTCAAATTTGGCTTTGCCAAAGTTGAGCAAAAAATGATATTCAAAATAATAAATTTTGATATTGTATTCATTGGGTAACAGGCTAACAGTCTCAGGATGTGTTGGCGTGTGGCATGCTAATAATTCAGTCACAGCTTGGACTACTTGACGTGTTGCATACTAATAATGCCTAGCATCTTCACTTAACTCCCAGTCTGTGTGGTGTGTCATTTTTATTGTGTGTAGGATGCATGCAATTTGGTGCATTGGTGGGGGGGGGGGGAGGGAGGGGCAGTTTGAGGGGGTACAGTTGGGGTCAACACAACACACGAAAGAGTTAAATCATACATCAGTTTGACTTGGTGCCCAACTTGGCGAGACAAAAACAATGAGCAACAAAAAACTCAACATCGCTGATCAGCTTAACAATGTAAAAAAAAATCATAAAATTGTTCATCAGCCCAAGTCATTTCCGAGTTTAACAATAAATTATTTTTTTGCAATTTATTGAAAATTCTCGATATCAAGTACTTTCTAGCTGTCTGATACATTTTTAAGTCATTCAGAAAACATATCAAATTTTGTAAACCTATGATGTTTCAATTACACTTTAGAAATTTAAAGGCTATGCAAACACTGATATATAATAAATTTTTGGTTCCAGGCATCAACTATTTCAGTGGTCGAAAAGTTTTCCAGAACCTACATGCACACCGTGCACGTGATAAAAGAAAACTACCCGCACATTGCAAAATTTATCTGCAACCAAAAATCACGCTGCAACTTCATACACAAAACATAATTGAGTGTCAGTGTCGTGTTTTTTGTGCTGACCATTAGGGCGATAGGACTGGAGTCTGGGGGATGGGAACACCACAGGATAGGAAACAAGGAGTTTGATTGTAGTTCTGTCACGCACTCACTGTACATAACAACACACAAAAATATCATGAAGTTAAGCTGTATCTTACCACTAATTTGAGGCTGTTATTGACTTTCTAATAAAGTCTACTTCCTTGTTATTCAACTGTCAGTGAGCTGAAATACTTCGAGCAGTAGAGTTGTGAATCAAACCACGGGACACCAAATTCATAATTACATGTAAAAATACTTTAACATGTTACATATAATTATGATTTCGGCTGTTTTGTTCTGACGATTGACGTACTTTACCTGCTCATTATAGCAGTATTGATGAGACAACCAATAAGCAGCTATTTTGCCTTTAATAAAGCCCCCAAAATTTCTAATGTGTTCTCTGATAAGCTGGTATGTGCATACAAATAACTGATATAACAAGAGCGCATGTATCGCTGAAGCAATACAATATCCCCTACCGGACTAATGAGCATTAATAATTATACAAATGTTATAACCTAGATGTGATCAGCATGAATTCCATTGAAGCATTTCCCCAAAAAGTCCAGAAAACTTATATTTTGGCACTTTTTCATATTTCCAAGGGCCATAACTCACACAAGAATAATGCAATCAGCATGAAACTCAAACTTGATCTGTAAGTCATCGTTCTATAGTAGGTTACCAAGAATGAAATCATTCAGTTGAAGCATTTCCAAAAAAAGTCCAGAAAACTAAAGTATGACTGATAGACTGACTGACAGACTGACAGATGGACAGAGTGCAAATGAAACTTGATCTGTAAGTCATCGTTCTATAGTAGGTCACCAAAAATGAAATCATTCTGTTGAAGCGTTTCCAAAAAAAGTCCGGAAAACTAAAGTATGACCGACAGACTGACTGACAGACTGACGGATGGATGGACAGAGTGTAAATGAAACTTGATCTGTAAGTCATCGTTCTATAGTAGGTTACCAAAAATGAAATCATTTGGTTGAAGCGTTTCTAGAAAAAGTCTGGAAAACTGATATTTTGGCGCTTTTCCATATTTCCAAGGGCCATAACTCACACAAGAATAAGGCAATCAGCATGAAACTCTAACTTGATCTGTAAGTCATCGTTCTATAGTAGTTTACCAAAAATGAAATCATTCCATTGAAGCATTTCCAAAAAAACTCCGGAAAACTGAAATTTTGGTGCTTTTTCCCGTATTTCCAAGGGTCGTAACTCACACAAGAATAATGCAATCAGCATGAAACTCAAACTTGATCTGTAAGTCATGTTCTATAGTAGTTTACCAAACATGAAATCATTCCGTTGAAGCGTTTCCAAAAAAAACTCCAGAAAACTAAAGTGTGACTGACAGACTGACAGACATACAGACTGGCAGATGGACTGAGTGCAAACCTATAGTCCCCTCCGGTGATGCTGGTAGGGGACTAAAAATTATGTGGGGATTCGCCCAGAAGCATGGAGAAATTTTTTTTATTGATTTTCACAGTTACCACGAACACATTTCAAAACTACGTGAACACTGTGCAAAGCCAGAGTGTGAACAACTTGCACAGATGAAAAATAATCTGATTTTTGTCAGCGTGCTCACTACTTTTCGAACACTGTATTTATCAGAATTTGAAGCAACTTCTTTGAAAAACTCATCGAAAGAAAATCCAACCTCAAACAGAAAACATGATATCATAATCTTACTTGCATCCAATTTCATTTTTGATAACCCAAAATCTGTCAGCTTAATGTGTCCCTCATTGGCAATTAGCATATTATCTGGCTTCAAATCTCTGTAAAAGAAAAAGCAATTTAATTTAATTTAATATTTTTGAAAACCTTGTTGATATATAGTTATATTCTATCTGATGCTAGAATATTGTAGGCAGAACACAAATCTTGGTAGGTTTTCAGTTATGGTATCTTTCTTGGTGCTGAGCATGTTGTTTCCTTCCTTGTCTTATCTGAGGCATGTACATTTTTATAATTATCCATCTAAATATCTTGTAATACCTGCAAGACTCTGTCCAGGCTGATATACAATTCCCTGACCTTTTCTGACCAAAGATATTTTCACCAGTCGATAATTATTACATGAATGGTCTAAAATCAGGCCTGCTGTGGTGTGATGGGAAATCACTCTCACTTTCAATGGTCTACTAGATTAGAAAATAAGGCAAGCAGTGAACACCCACCTAAAACATTTGTGAGAAACAAATGGAATTTGAGATCCACCTTCACACAGTAAATTCAAATGAAACACACAGACTCTTTTAACTTCTGCATGTCTGAACATTTTTTCCAAACTTTCTACCACACCACACCACAGCACACACAAACACACCACGCTACACCATACCACACAAGTCTAGTGGATTAGTAGTGATTTCTAGTCAAGTCTTGGCTGCCTCTAAAATAAGGCAGCCAAGACTCGAATAGAAACCTCTGCCAAGGTAAAATGACTATTGTCGGCATGTCTTCTTGATTGTATGTTAAAGTAACCTTTCGGAGAACACAAAGCTTGTCAGTTAGATACAGGTCTTTAAAGGTTAACAACTCTAAATGGAAAGTACTGAAGAAGAAAATGGTACAAGGATTGCCATCATATTGAAATGACTGCTTGGTCCCCCTCTTGTTTAACATCTATATAAACGATATTATTAATGACATACCGTCAAACATTCGCCTATATGCTGATTGTCTTTGATAGTGGAAGATCTGTATATGGCAAGTAAAATAATGAACTCAGAACTTTTCTGAGATTGGAAATTGGATCAAACAATGGCAGGTACCGAAAAAACAGTTGCCTTAAGCATTTCATGTAAAACTGTCCCTAAACCAAAACATCAGTCACATTTACTGGATCAAGTTACCGTATTTGCTCTAAATTTTCGGACACTCGATGTTTTCGGATGCCACTTTTTTCACAAATTTTTTTTTTTGTAGCCTCGATGTTTTCAGACACCCAACATTGGAAAAGTAACCCGAACTGGTGTATCACGATTTGACGTAAATCAAAAGACAATGATTTTTTCAGATGAATTTTTCACCTTAATTTTTGTCATTGCTGTATTTTCAAAACAAATGTATTGTATGTGTAGTGTATTGTGTAAATCGAAATAGAATTATTAAAACAACATTAACTACAAACTTGTTCTTTATTTATTAGCAGGAAAGAATTTCCACATTATGATTACCAGTAACACAACAGATATGACATTTGAGATGTATGACAAACTGACCAATCAAATATTTGTTTTTGAATGGCTCGCTTTCAACCACATCATGACATGAGAAGAGAAAACCCACAAAAGTTTTGTACTGACCTTAAATAATGGGAATATATATCAATATAATGGAGTATAAACCAAGCACCACCAATAGAACATATGGGGTAATTCTCACTTGCATAGCACTGAATTGCACTGAACAAACAACACAAAATTTCCAATAATGGCAATATTAAAAACAGATCAAACTACAAGGTCACATCCTATTGAAAGGTTTCACAAACAAGAGGCCCCAATGAGCCTTAATCGCTCACTGGCCAAAGTGGTTCAAAGAAGTATTTGGGGTCATATTCAGTTAGACATGGTTCATCAATACTACAAAGGAATGAAGTCATGAAAGACAAATTTTATGGAACTAGGGCCATGGCTTGAACAAACTTGAATCTTACCCCCCTAAGGATGCTGCATACCTAATATCAAAATCATTCATCTGCTGGATCTGAAGAAGAAGATTTTTAAAGAAAATTCCTCATTTTGAACTAAGTTAACAGTGAGCCCAAATATGAACCCAGGGACTTGGCTTGAACAAACTTGAATCTCACCCCCTAAGGATGCTGCATGCCAAATATCAAAACATTCCGACTGCTAAATCTGAAGAAGATTTTCAAAGAAAAATTCCTCATATTGACTAAGTTATAATTCGGGCTCCCACAGGCAGCCCAAATATGGACCCAGGGACTTGGCTTTAACCAATTTGAATCTCCCCCCCCTCCCCCCACTAAGGATGCTACACACCACATATCAAAACATTCCGACTACTGGATCTGAAGAAGAAGATTTTTTAAGAAAATTCCTCATTTCGAACTAAGTTACAATTCAAGCTCCCACAGTGAGCCCAAATAAGGACCTAGGGACATGGCTTGAACAAACTTGAATCGCACCCCCCTAAGGATGCTGTATACCAAATATTAAAACATTCTGACTGCTAGATCTGAAGAAATTTTTTAAAGAAAATTCCTCATTTTGAACTAAGTTATAATTCAGGCTCACACAGTGAACCCAAATATGGACATAGGGACATGGCTTGAACAAACTTGAATCTCTGCCCCAAACCCCTCCCCCCTCCCCCCCCCCCCTAGAGATGATGTATACCAAATAGGAAAGAATTCTGCTTGGTGGATCTGAAGAAGATTTGTTTGTATTTTGGAAAGAAATTCATGGGTGCTATCAGAGTTATGCCCCTTGTGATGCCCCCTGTGGGTGCATCAGGTTTATTTGTATAAGTTTGAATTGATGGGGAACATGCACACCAAATTTGGTTTAATTTGATCCAGTAGTTTGTGAGGAGTAGTCGATAATGTAAAGTTTACGATGGACGACAGACGACAACGGACGACGACGGATGGCAAGTGATAGGTTAAGCTCCCTTCGGTGAGCTAAAAATTAACTCACATTGCTGGACATTTTGCATCCCAGCGATGATGACAGGTGTACATGAGTTGCTTCCCTTGAATCCCAGAAACATGATTTTTTCGAACAAAGTTTATTTCACCTATTGTAGAGCATGAATGAAATCAACAAAAGCATGTTTTGTTAATCCAACAAATTCAAAAGTCATATTCCTAATAATATAATTGAGTATTTATTGACTACACCGGACGTAATATTTTTTTTTGTTAATATCATATTTTCTGAACATGTTTTGGGGGTGAAATTACAAAGCTAAACTGGATAGCCGCCATTTGCACTTCGATTGAATGAAGACTGACAAGCGTTGAGGGGGGAGTTAATACAAGTAGGGGGTGTTACTTTTCCTGTATCCCGCTACATGTAATATCACGAGTACATATTGTCGTTGTCCAGAAAGGGTTTTTTTTTCGACCAGAAAAAGTTTAACAGGTGAATTCTGTTCGTGTTTTCACTTAATATTCAAGTCAAACACCCACAGAGAATTTAAACTGTTGATTTGACGTATCGCATTGCTTGCATCGCAAGCAGTATGAAATGGCATTGATAAAGGCTGTTTCACAATGCATGCAATGCGAGCGATGTGATAAATATAAAATGGTGCGAGGGTGAAGTGACAGAAATCACAATGTGCACAAAGAGGGAGGTGGGTTGGTATAGAAATGAAATAAAATAATAACTCGCTCTTTCTGAATATGAATATATTATGATGAAAATACAGCAATATACATATATATATTAATACAATAAATAAAACATACATGATTCACAAATTAAAAAAATAAATTAACATCAATCACGCTCATTTGAAATTTTTGTTGCTGCCTCAACAAGATTGTCTTCATCGTCAGAATTGAAAATTTCTGACATTGCAGCCTCAACAGTCTTAATTTTGTTGGGGTCTATCAACATCTCGCATGCTATGTCGAGTTCCTCCTGGTCTTCGAAAGGTGTGACCTCTGCAAGATAATTGTTCTGGATGATAATTTTGTCCTTGGCGCCATTCAAGTGGTTATTTAGTCCACAGACTTCAAAGGATCTCCGAATCATGTCTGTTTGCTTCTCCAGGTTTTTGACTGCAAATGAAATCCATTCAACAATATCTTGTTTTGATGCAGGTTTGATGCACTCCTCTTCATTTTGGATTATTTTCTTTGTGCCAGCCTGTATAAATTCAGTCCATTTTCTTCTTAGATCACCTTTGACTGGCTTATTAATGCTCACATCTAGTGGCTGTAGTTTTGATGTGCTGCCTCCTGGGATAATGGCTGGTACTGCATCACTTTTATGAAGTTGTTTCTTCACTGAATCTGTTACGTGGCCTCTGAAACTGTCCATTATTAAAAAAGACCTTTTTTTCCTGGTGTGTTTACAGTAAATCTCTTTTATCCATTCAACCATCAGGTCCTCATCCATCCATCCAGCCTTTTTGTTGTACTTTTACAATCCAGTTCTTTGGCGTCTTTAATTTCAATGGTCTCTTCCCTTTAAAAATTATCACTGGTGGTAAAAAGTCACCGCTTGCTGATACTGTCAATACCAAAGTAAGATGGCACTTTTCTGCTCTGGTAGTTCTGATTCTGACGTTTCTCCTTTTATTTGTAACATGTATTACCGCTCCTTTGATTTTTATCGATACACACTCAGTCAACAGTGAACAGTTTTAACAACCAAACAATTAATGGTAAATGAAAGACCCACACAAAGTGCTTGTTTTCACTGCAATGCTTTGAACGGCTACTTTGTTCCGTTTTCTAATTGCTGAAGCCGATTCAGTTTTTTTATATCGTTGTGACAACACAAGCACATGGTTTGATAATTGATCAACATAATTTATGAAAACATCTTTAAAACTTTCATGTACTGGTTGATCAAAAGTGATTTCTTGTCAGTGATCTCATGGGGAGCATTAAATAAAAACAACAAACAATTGGTATGTTCAGATTTATTTAATTTAATCTTTAATTTGGCGTGTTGTTTCTTGACAATAAAATATACTCCCAGTCCCACATTGCGCCGTTTTGAAACGCCATTTCATTTTCCCAATTTCCGAGGTAAGCTGTACACACGGAATATTTCCCAACCTGTATCTACTTGGTAATTTTTTCTATTTCTAAATTTTCGGACATCTAAAAATTTAATTATTTTTTGGTGTCCGAAAATTTAGAGGAAATATGGTATTAAAGATGTCACCCATCAAAAGTGTTTGGGAATTACAGATCAAAGTACAGGTTGGTTCTTGGGACATGCATAATGATGACATAATAAGTAAGGTATGTCCAATGATTAATTGTTTTTGGAGCTTAAAATCTAGGTTATCACACTCATCACTAAAAACATTGTACAAACACTTTGTCCATCCCCTATTTAATTATGCAGATATGATATAGTACAACTGTACAGAAGAGAAAGCATACACCTTAGGAGAACTTCATTTGGATGCTCCTTGTCCAGTTTGTGGTGCAACCTGTGGTATCAGTCATGAACTTCTGTATGAAGAGAAACTGGATTTGTCTGTCTGAAATCATGCAAGCTTTTAAAATGGTATGACAAGGATGTCACATCATACTACCTCTCAGGCTGTAGAGTTGGCAAAGTTCTCGAAGGAAATGCTAAATGATCCAAAATCTGAATGTGATTGTGGATAGGTAAGTACTGAACACTCAGATGTGAGTCTTCCATGGAAGACGTGTGTCGCCTGCACTATATTTTAATATTTCAGACAGAATTCTAAGTGGAAAAGGGGCATAACTCTGGAAAAAATACAGTGGATCCAAAAAAAATAGGAGGTGCACAATGCCATTATGTGATAAAGAATCACTGAAAGTTTCATCAAAATCCATTCATAGGTTAAAGAGGAGTGGCGGATAAGAGAAAGTGTGACGCAGACGACGATGCAGACGACACGGACGATGCAAAAGTAATCCTATATGTCGCTCCCCACTTCGTGGGGGGCGACACAACAACATCTTTAATTGTCAGCTATATATAGCCCAGAGAAGTATAAATTTTATAGTAAATTTCCTTTCTTATTATACCTACCGAAATTGTTTACAACAGGCTTGCACTACAGTGGAAGAACCTAACTCGGATAATATACTCTCTATTTTAATCTTTCCCAAGATTTGGGAAAGAAAAGTGGTGTAAAAAACACCACGAAAAAATAAGCCAAAACTGGGCCAAGCGCCATCGGCGCACACCCAGTATGGGACGCTCTTCCATAGTACAAATCCATGACTTCCGTCACAGTGCGCAATGCATCAATTCGTCATTCTTTTGAATGCCCCCAAGCAGAGCAGCGCCCAAGAAAGTGACCATCTTGGAGTAAACTGCAAAGTCCTAGGCCTTTTCAAGGAAAAGAGCTGAACAAGCTTGGAGAGGCAAGGATGAGTGTCGAAACAATGCGGTATCACATAGGAAAAATGTCTCCGAAGCATGGACAAGTACACATTGCTGGAGACCCCCAGAAACAAACATATACCAGAAAACTCCGCAAGCAGTGTGATCGAAGGAGTGACAGAAGCAACAGAGTGATCGCACACCATCGACAGAAGAACCTTCCACTTAGCCACAGAGGCTAAACCAGTGGAGTGAGTGCCTCCTTGAAGAAAAGCAACTCCACTGCGTGTCTCGAAAAACCACTACAGAGGAGACAGGACCCGATAAAAGACATGTGCGAAGGCACAATGAAGTCGGATCAACTTGAAAACCTTCCGGGCGACTTTGGCAAAGAAAGTCGCGAGGTAGAGGGAGACATGCCGGAACCGCCGCTAACAGAGAGCGGAGCAGATTGATCCACACCCACCAAAGCGACGGGTGTGATCAAAAGGATTCGACGACTGCAGGTTCATATCTGGGTGAGAACCTGAGGCGGAATCGGAACCGGTAGGAAGGTGTAGCCGACAAGACCATCCCAAAGGAGGGCCAGAGCTTCCATGGCGAAAGCCAGAGCATCTGGACACGGGAACACGAAAGTGTCCACCGGATGGTTCCAACTAGTCACAAGAGATCGATGGAACCCGCCATGTGGAGCATCCACCTGGTGGAAATGACCTGCCCCAACGGGACAGGGAGTCGGCTAGGACGTTCAGGCGACCGAGAATGTGATGAACAGCCACCCCGGCGTGGACATCCTGAGCGAGCAGTATAAGATCCCAAGCCAATTCGTACATTGGAACAGAGTGCATGCCGCCCTGGTTCCGAACCACCGTCGAATGGTCAGACAACAGAAGGACCTGGCGATTCGAGAGGTGAGGGATCCACTGCCTGAAACGCAGAAGAAGAGCAAGAAGCTCCTTCTGGTTGATGTGTAGAGCTGCATGATCCTGGTCCACCATCCCGTGAATGGAAAGACCTAGAGGATCCAACGTCGCACCCCATCCGAGATCGCTGGCATCTGCCATCAGAACGCGATCGGACGTGGGTAAGTCCAACGGAACACCCTGCGAAAGCCACTGGACATCCGCCCAGAGGAGAAGGTGAGGATAAAGATAGTCTGGAAACTGAAGCACCAGATCCAGAAAATCTACATTCAGCCTCCAACGACTGAGCAGAAAGTGTTGGGGAGGTCTGACATGCAGCCGACCTAGAGGAATGAGATCCGTCACCGAACAGCAGAGACCGATTAGCCGGAGAAAACTCCGAGCTGTCGTGGATGTGGACTGGGACAGAGTCGGAGCAAAAGCTGAGAGAATCACAGCCTTGGCCTGGGGAACCGCCACCAAATTGAATTGTGTGCAGAAAGCCATCCCCAGATGATAAAACGACTGAGAAGGGACCAGGTCCGACTTCTCCTCGTTGACTCTGAAACGTAGTGACGTGAGCAAGCTCAACAGAGTGGCGACATCCGACTCCAGGAAGGCAGCATTGGAATGCCCCTGGAGGATATCATCCAGATATGCCGAAGTAGTCACCCTGGACTGTGTGCGATGGAAAGCTATCACATGCGACATCAGTCTGGTGAAGGACCAAGGAACCAGGTTGAGGCCGAAAGGCATAGCCTTGAACTGGTAAACTCGCCCCAGAAAAATGAACCTGAGATACTTCCGTAACGCCCAATGAATCGTAACGTGAAAGTAAGCGTCTCGCAGGTCGAAGCTGGAAGCGAAATCTCCCTGGTGATATGAACGGAGGACCGACCTGAAAGTCTCCATGCTGAACTTGGGAGCAATAATAGACTGGTTCAGGAAACTCAGATCGAGAACCAGTCGGAGTCGGCCGTCCTTCTTCGGCACCAAGAACAGGCGGGAATAGAAACCCACTGACCTAATGTTCTTGATGACCTCAATCGCCCCCTTTGTCAGTAGATTGTCAATCTCCGTGGACAAAAGTTCCCGACGTAAAATGTCTGAAGGAACTGTGGTTGGAAAAGGCACCCCGGACAGAGTGGAGTGCCGTCGGAAGGATATTCGCAGCCCGGACCAAAACAACATCGAACATCCAAGGATCGGATGTGATGGTGGCCCACGGTCTGCGAACTCTGCTATCCATCCTCCAATCTGGGACGAGTCGAGGTGAGGACCTTCATTGCGAGCCCCGATGAGGCTCGCGAGAGGAGAAAACACCTCTACTGAATGAAGAATCTTGGGAGTTCCCTCAAGACTGCCGACGCTTACCCTTACCCCTTGAGTAAGAAGCAGAAGCGGTGGCAGAAGGATCAGCCCCTTTTGCTTCGCAGAGGAAGCAGAGGGTACTTGTTAGGCTTGGAACGGCCCGTGCCTACCCTAGAAGGCTGATCAAGCTGAAAAAACAGCAGCTGATCGTTGGAATGACGTAGGACGTCATCCCGGACCGTCAACACAGAATCATTGGAAAAGTTGCGGACCTGTCAAAAAAGCAGATCGAAGAGCAGCGTACTGCTCCTCAGGAAGGGATCGGCCTGTGTCCCGCACAGAGTCCCTTCGAACTAATTCCAGATTAGCTGTGTTACAGGCATGCATGTGAGTAAGATGCATGAGCGCCTTGGACAGCACACGCAAAGGAGCCTGTACCTCGTCAATCTTATCTGAAGGCAGATAAGCAGCAAAAGCTGAGACGACGTGATCGGAGGGAGAAAGCATACCAAGCATCTCTCTCGATAAGCCCAATGTGGACTCCAGAGTCGTCATCGGAATGACGGCAGACTTGGACTTGGAAAGCCCGAGGGAATTGGAGTCCTGATCCAAAACCGTCAAAGTCTGGTAGACCGACGGATTGGCGGAATCGTAGGAACGATAACGCGCCGGAGGCAAAAAGGTGTCAACCCTGGTGAAGAACAGAGCCTCCAAAGCCTTGGAACTTAGCTTGGAGTCCAAGGCTGAAAATGCTTCAACCAACTGTACCGAAGGGCACGGTCGAAGACGCCCAGGAGTAGGTTGCTCCATAGACTGTGGGCGCGCGACCGATGATCGCAGCCTGGCTGACACTGTCGACTGGTTAGATGGTTTGAGATCCGGAAGGAACCCAAACACGAAATCAAGAGCTGCCCCCAAGTCCGAAGACTGCTGGCTCTCGACATCAAGCATGTCTGACTCTTCCCCTGAGTCGGAAGACACATAGCCCATCGTGGGCAAACCAGCCGAAGCCTCCCATGGTGTCGGAACACCAGGGGATCAGAAAGCGGCCTGTTTCCAAATCCCGGGAGGTGGCGCCATAGGAGGCGCCTGGAAACCACTCGCTGCCTCGCTGGAAGCAACAGGAAGGCTCGTTGACAGAACCTGAGTGAGTAAGGAGAGGGCCTCCCTAAGCTCACTGCCCGTACTGGCCGGTTCGACAGGGGAACGAACCGGCAAAGTGGCTTCACCGCTGACCCTCTGAACCAGCGGAGGGTCACGATCCTCCAAAAGACCTGACGTGGGACTACGGGCGGCAGCCGAAAACGTCTGAAGCCAGACGTGTATAGGGGTGTGACACACCCCGAGGATCAACATAGCAGGAACTCATGAGAGTTACCGCTGACCTCTGCAGGGCAGAAGGTCCAGGCTGCACAAAAGATGTTGGACCCCCAAAACTGGTCGTGCGGCCAGAATGAGGGACGGAAACGCCACGGAGTTCATAGTGTCCCACTAAGAACAACCGAAACCAATGACAACTGTGGTGCTCGATGGCGCAGAGACCACAGGAGAGGGTCCGGCCGGCAGCCACTTCCAACTTCGCCGAGTTGAAGTCAGGGAAGGCTGAGGCCGATACCCCCACGTCTACTCAACTAGACACCGCAGCAGACCACTGCAGGTATAAAACAACTGTGCTCAATGGCTGAGAGGACACAGTATGGGGTTCAGTCGGCAGCCCCATTTGACTTCGCCGAGTGGAAGTCTGGGAAGGCTGAGGCCGAAACCCCACAACCACACTACAGACATCCCTGCAGACCCTGGCAGGGAGAAGCCGAGGCCGGCTAAAAACGGTGCCCAATGACGTTGTAGACGGAACAGCAGTAGCAGCAGATACGACGGGAGCTGTTGGAACTGGCGGAAAAGCGGAGAGAGCCACCAAGCTTGTCCTCCAAAGGAGGAGTCGCAACCCTAGTGACAGCCTCAGATGTCGACTGGAGAGGGCGCATAGTCCCGGAACTAAGCATTTCTACACCAGAAAACCAACAGCTCCTGCAGTATCCACCACGGTAAAACACTGCACATTCCCCACGGAAGGGGAATAACTCTCACCAGACATGGTCGAATCGGGAAGCCCCGAAACGAAAGCGGTCCCCACCCCCCGCTGGTGCGGGAGGAGCTGCATATCCCCCACAGAGGAGGAGCAATTCTCATCAGACGTGGTCGAATCGGGCGACCCGAAACGAAAGCGTTCACCACCCCCCGCAGGAGCGGGAGGAGCTGCACATCCCCCACGGAGGGGGTCAAACTCACAGCAGACGTGGTCGAGTCGGGGGGCCCCGAAACAACAGTGCCCCCCCCCCCCACGGGTACGGGAGGAGCAGCACATCCCCCACGGAGGGGGTAAACTCACATCAGACGTGGTTGAGTCGGGAGGCTCCCGAAACGACTGCATTCCACACCACCCGCGTGTGCGGACGAAACGGACACAAGAACGCACCAATGGCGAGGGCAAAAGGAATTGCCCTAAAGGAACCGAACTGGAAAGAACAGAGGTGAGAGCAGTAGAAGAAAACGGTGAACGCAACAGAAACAGAAAGTAGAAGAACACCCTCAACTACGAGAGAAGGTGGCAGAACCCAGATGGCCGACACCTACTCCAATAAAAATTTTTATCAACCGAAAAAATTCATTGTCGAATCGCAATGACACGATGTCGCAAAACATTCGCGAAAACGGAATAGTAATTAATAAACAATGAGAATGTGGTTGAAAATATAAACGAGAATATATAAAACACAGTCCTGTTATTATACGATCTTCAGATCCATAATTCCAGTCACAGGAAAACCATTATCCACGAGTTGAATTATCACTGTTTCATAATGCACATGGCGGAAACACATCCTGCTCGTGCTTCGGATAGAAAAAGAATGACGAATTGATGCATTGCGCACTGTGAAGTCATGGATTTGTACTATGGAAGAGCGTCCCATACTGGGTGTGCGCCGATGGCGCTCGGCCCAGTTTTGGCTTATTTTTTCGTGGTGTCTTTTACACCACTTTTCTTTCCCAAATCTTGGGAAAGATTAAAATAGAGAGTATTTTATCCGGGTTAGGTTCTTCCACTGTAGTGCAAGCCTGTTGTAAACAATTGAGGTAGGTTGATAAGAAATACCCTTGTCAACAATTTGAATAATACTAATGTATCACTAAATACATTTTTATTTGGCAATCCCCATTCTTTGTATGAAGCTAAAAACTAACACTTTGTGGAGTTTCAGGAATATATAATTAACATTGGGAGATTTAATGATTGTTGGTGGTGACTGAGTGGTCACTGACTATGCACATAACCCACCAGCATCTGCCGAATCATTTAGTGTCACTTCGCATCTCAAACTTGGTGTTTACTCTCTCCAAAGCAGGCAGCCTTATTAATGATCTTCACTTGTTTGAAAATTATGTCAGACCCTATAGTGTCAGTTTGTCAAATCACAAAAAGAAGATACAGTTTCTACCCAAACAGACAATTTACCAAGGAGTTATGTTCGGCATGTGTATTATTTATGACCATTTTAGAGTATTACTTGAAGTATTATTCTTCATTTTTTGAGTACTTCATTCCTTACCTGCACCCATTTCAATGTTTTATGTTACAATTCAATACTTTTGTAGAGGGAGAGGCATTTATATAGGCTTAGCCTAATCGACAAACCCAATTTCATCTTTGAAGGAAATAAAATTTCGGTTAAAAAAGAAATGACTGCTGAGCTGTGTAGGCCATTGCTCTCCTGATCCTTAATCCACAAGGGTATTTGCTACTCTCCAATGAATTCTAAAATTAAGATAATTAGGTCAAAAAAAGAAAGGTTTTGGTTCTCAGGCACTGCCGCGTCGGAAAAATACCCCCCCACCCCACCCCGCATTGAATTTGTTTATGGAGGTTCGAGATTTTCCCAAAAGTAAACAATGCACCGCTGATCTCAGACGTTAATTGCAGTATAACGAAAGTAGGTAAAACGAACAGTAAAAACCCTCCCGACATGCTATAACATGCCAGGTACGATTACGTTAATATGTCGATGCACAACTGAACTTGATCTGTACCGGTATTAATATAGAGGTTCAAACAACTCAGACTTGGCAAAAAAAAACAACGCAATTGATCAGTGGCAGCCGAGCAGTGATGAGCCCCCCTCCCCTGGACTTGCTAGGGTTAGGAGCCCTGGACATACCGGGCTGACTCAAGATGGGAGAAAACTTTGAATTTTATGTTTAAAAGAAGCCATTTCCTTGCATCTAGAGACGGAACTGGTGATTCATTCACATCCACACGAAAGGGGGCACAGGTTGGCTTCATGTAGCTTCCCACATTTGCCCCCTCCCCTGGACTGGGGTCCCCTGGACTGGGGTCCCCTGGACTTATCCATTGTACTCCTAACGAGGTGAGCCGCCACTGCAATTGACATGCATTAAATATATAAATTTTATAGTAAATTTCCTTTCTTATTATACCCACCACTATTGTTTACTACAGGCTTGCACCACAGTGGAAAACCCTAACTCGGATAAGATACTCTCTATTTTAATCTTTCCCAAGAGATTTGGGAAAAAAAGTGGTGTAAAAACACCACGAAAAAATAAGCCAAAACTGGGTCGAGCGCCATCGGCGCACACCCAGTAGGGGATGCTCTTCTCTTAGTACAATTCCACGACTTCCGTTAACCAGTGTGCAAGCAGTCATCAAACCATTCTTTTGAGTCCGCCAATATAGGAGTTAGCGGGGAGGAAGGATTTTTACCCGAATAAGAAGACGGGAGGGCCTCCATGTAAACAATTGCGTTAGGTATAATAAGAAAGGAAATTTCCCATACAATTGATATTTCTTATCAACCTACCTTACAATTGTTTATTACAGGCTGAATAGACAATAGGATGGAGAGAATCACATAACCAACCCACACATAACTCAATTGCACTAGAACCGTGGACAGAGGAAGAGATCCCTAGTCCTATCAAACCATAGTCCTATCAAACCATAGCATCACAAACATTAGTGAAAGACAGAAAGATGAGGCGTATGGTGATGTGCGATGCACAGACAGAAAGGACAGGAACAGCACGGATCTGGAACTAACCCTGTAAGAAGCTGAATGGCTAGACAACAGCCTGAGCCAAAGAAAGAGGGCCCGTAGGACAAAGGACCTCTGTCGGCTCCTGCAACTGTCGCAGATAAATGGAGAAGGCAGCATTTCTCCAGAAGGCTGCCATGAAAACATCCATCAACATGATAGAGTTAGTAAAAGACCCGAGAGGAAGACAATGCACGCACCTCGTGGCAGAAAAACGATTGGTAATACAATCGCCAGTAGCTAGACGAGCAGAAGCTGCACGAATAGTAAGACAAATCCATCAAGAACTGGATGCAGGAGAGATCTGGCATGTGAGAAAATGCATATCCATCCGGGATAAAGGCGCGAACGCCACCCCCCCCCCCTCCCCAAGCAGAGCAGCATCCAAGTGTCCATCTTGGAGTAAATTGCAAAGTCCTAGGCCTTTTCAAGGAAAAGAAGTGAACAAGCTTGGAGAGGCAAGGATGAGTGCTGAAACAATGCGATACCACATATGAAAAAGGTCTCCGAAGCATGGACTTGTATCCATTGCAGAGATCCCCAGAAACAAACACATACCAGAAACTCTGCAATCGGTGTGATCGAAGAAGGGACAGAAGCAATAGAGTGATCACACACCATTGACAGAAGAACCTTCTACTGAGCCACAGAGGCTAAACCAGTGGAGTGAGTGCCTCCTTGAAGAAGAAAAGCAACTCCACTGCTCGTCTCTAAAAACCACGACAGAGGAGACAGGACCCAATAAAAGACATGCGTGAAGACACAATGAAGTCGGGTCAACTTGAAACCTCCTCGGGCAACTTTGGCAAAGAAAGTCGTGACGTAGAGGGAGACATGCCAGAACCGCCGCTAACAGACAGCGGAGCAGATTGATTCACACCCATCGAGGAGACAGGAGTGTGATCGAAAGGATTCGACGACTGCAGGTTCATATTTGAGCTAGAACCTGAGGCAGAATCGGAACCAGCAGGAAGGCATAGCCGACAAGACCGTCCCAAAGGATGGCCAGAGCGTCCACGGCGAAAGCCAGAGCATCTGGACACGGGGACACGAAAGTGTCCACCTGATGGTTCCAATAAGTCGCAAAGAGATCGATGTGGGAACGACCCCAGAGATCGCAAAGAGACTGGAACACTGCCTAGTGGAGCATCCACTCAGAGGAAAAGAACCTGCCCCAACAGGACAGGGAGTCGGCTAGGACGTTCAGACAACCGGGAATATGACGAACCACCACTCCGATGCTGACATCCTGAGCGAGTATCAAGATCCCGAACTAAACCGTGCGCTCTACCCTGGTTCTGAATGTAAACAACCACCATAGAATTGTCAGACCACAGAAGGACCTGACAATCCGAAAAGCGGGGGATCCACTGTCGGAAACACAGAAGAAGAGCAAGAAGCTCCTTCTGGTTAACATGAAGAGCTGCTAGATCCTGGTCCCATGACCCATGAAGGTCATCCCAGATGACAAGACAGAGAAGGGACCAGGTCCAATTTCTCTCCGTTGACTCTGAACCCTAGTGACGTGTGTAGGCTCAACAGTGTGATGACATCAGACTCCAGAAAAGCAGCATTGGATTGCCTCTGGAGGATATCAACTAGACAAGCCGAAGAAGACACCTTGGACTGTGTGCGATGTAAGACTAACACATGCGACATAAGACATGTGAAGGCCCAAGGATTCAGGCCAAGGCCAAAGGGAATGGCCTTGAACTGGGGAATAGAGCGCCAAACTGATCTGAAAGCCTTCATGCTGAACTGAGGAGCAATGATAGACTGCGTCAGAACACTCAGAACACTCAGATCGAGAACCTATCTGAGTCGGCTGTCCTTCTTCGGCACCAAGAACATGCGGGAAACAAAACCCTACTGAAAGAAAGTTCTTGATGACCTCGAATGTCCCCTTTGACAATGGACAGGAGATTGCCTATCTCCCTGGTCAAAAGTTCCCAACGTGTAACGCTGAAAGAAACTCATGTGGGAAGAGGCATTCTCTACTTAGTGGAGTGCCTCAACCTGGAACGAAATCGAGGTGACTACTACCGATGCCTGCCCCACCACGTGAGTGAATAGAAGGATCAGCCCTTAGCTTCGCAGAGGAAGCAGAAGGGTACTTGTTAGGCTGTGGACGGCACCTGCCTCCAACAGAAGGCTGATCAAGCTGACTAAGCAGCAGTAGATCAATGGAATCACAAAGGGAGCCATCCCAGACCGTCGCCACGGAACCATGGAATAGTTGCAGACCCGCCAAAAGAGGCAGATCGAAAAGCAGCACACTGCCCCTCAAAAAGGGGATGTCTTGTGTTCAGCACAGCATACTAGCGAACTAATTCCAAGCTAGCCGCGTAACAGGCATGTGTGTGAAAAGATGCATGAGCGCCTTGAACAGCACACACAAAACAAAAACCTGTTTGTTGTCAAACTCATCTAGGAGCAGATAAGCAGCAAAGCAGAGATGATGTGATTGAAGAGAGAATGCATTCAGCATCCCTCTCGATAAGCCCAACCTGGACTCCAGAGTCCCCATATGGCGGAGGAGTTGGAGTCCCGATCCAAGGCCGTCACAGTCTGTCAGACTGATGGATTGGCAAAATCGTACGAACAATAACGCACCAGAGGCAAAAAGTGTCAACCTTGATGAAGAACGACGTCTTCCTAGCCTTGGAACTCAGCTTAGAGTCCAAAGCGGTAAATGCTTCAACATCTGTACCGCCAGGCACGGTTGAAGGCGCCCAGAAGCATGTTTCTCCACAGGCTGCAGGTGTGCGTCCGATGATCGCAGCCGGGCTGACACTGTCGGCTGGTTTGACAGTTTGAGACCTGGAAGGAACCCAAACACAAGTCAAGAGCTGCCCCAAGTCAGAAGACTATTGGCTCTCAACGTCAGGAATGTCAGACTCATCCCATAAGTTGGAAGACACATAGCCCATCATGGGCAAACCAGCCGACATCTCCCATGGCGTGAGCACGCCAGGGGATCAGAAAGCGACCTGTTTCCAATCACGGGAGGCGGCGCCACAGGGGGCGCCCCCAGAAACCACTCGTAGCCTCGCTGGAAGCAATGGAAAAGGCTCTTGGACAGAACCTAAGTGAGCAAGGAGAGGGTCTCCCTAAGCTCACTGACTGTCGGAATGGAACGACATGGGAATTAACCGACAAAGTGGCTTCACTCCTGACCCTTTTACCAGCGAAGGGTCACGATCCTCAAACACACCCGATGTGGGGCAACGGGATGCAGCCGAAAACATCTGAAGGCAGATGTGTAGTGGGATATCACATACCCCGAGGATCAACTGAGCTGAAACTCAGGAGAGTCGCCGCAGACCTCTGCGGGACAGAAGGTCCAGGCTGCACAAAAAGCAATGGACACACAAAACTGGCCAAGGGACCAGAGTACATGGACGGAAACGCCACAGAGCTCATGGTGACCCCACCATGAACATCCAAATCCAATGAGAAAAACTGAGGTACTCGACGGCTGAGAGACCACAGTAGAGGGTTTGGCCGGCAGCCCCTTCCAACTTCGCCATGTCTACACTACCAGACATCCCTGCAGACATCTGCAGGGATAAAACTGCTGTGCTCAACGGCTGAGAGAACACAACATGGGGGTTCGGTCGGCAGCCACTTCCAACTTCGCCAAGTTGAAGTAAGGGAAGGCTGAGGCCACTACTCCACATCTATACTACATACAGACATCACTGCAGACCCCTGCACGGATAAGCCGAGGCCGTCTAAAACGGTGCCCGATGACATTGTAGACTGAACAGCAGTAGCAGCAGATACGACAGCTGTTGGAACTGGCGGAAAAGGGGAGAGAGCCACCTAGCTCGGCCTCCTAAGGAGGAGTCACAACCCTAGTGACAGCCTCAGATGTTGACTGGAGAGGGCGCATGGTTCCGGAACCAGACATCTCTTCACCAGAAATCCAACAGCTCCCGCAGTATCCACGATGGTAAAAAAAACTGCACATCCCCCACGGATGGGGAATAACTCTCACCAAACGTGGTCAAGTCGGGAAGCCCGAAACAACAGCATGCCCCACCCCCTTGGGTGTGGGAGGAGCTGCACATCCCCCACGGAGAGGGTGTAACTCTCACCAGTCGTGGTCGAGTTGGGAGGCCCCAAAACTATAGCATTCCCCACCCCCCATGGGTGCGGGAGGAGCTGCACATCCCCCACGGAGGGGGTATAACTCACACCAGATGTGGTCATGGCCTGAAACGACAACGTCCCCCCACCCCCCAAAACTATACAGCACAGCACATCAGTAACCTGAATACGTATATAATGTAACCTGATAATCGTATTAATATTTATTGAGTTATCGCAAGCCAAAGAAATGGATTGAAGGAGTTCTCAATTTGAAGGATAAAGGGTTAATATCACAGGATCAAATTATCAGATTTACACCAAAAACTATACAGCTCGGCACATCAGTTACCTGAACACATATGTGAAATAACATAAACCAACGGATTGATATTTTTTGAGTTATCTCATGCCAAGTGGATTGGAGGAATTTTTAATTTGAAGGATAAAGGGTTAATATCTCAGGATCAAATTATCAGATTTACACCAAAAACTATACAGCTTGGCACATCAGTAACCTGAACACAAATGTAAAGTTACTTGACAATCCAAGCAATATTTTTCAAGTTATTGAATGCCAAAGGGATTGGAGAAATTTTCAATTTGAAGGATAAAGGGTTAATATCTCAGGATCAAAATAACAGATTTACACCCAAAACTATATAGCTCGGCACATCCTTGCATGAAGGAAATATCATAAATTCACTGTCAACAGGCAATATAATTCATAAGATACAAAGAACAGTATAGGATTTTATAAGTAAAACCTTTTGTCTCCCCCAATTTTTAAAGCTGATGGCAAATAAAACTAAGTAAGTTTAATCCAAGTAACAAAATAAATCTATGCTACTGCTCTGCCACTGACAAAATTTTTGAGAGCTTTTGGGATTTCACTGTTTTCTTCATGTTCTATGAAAGCCTTATCCGGTAAAACTCTGGTTACCTCATCTTCCCATCTTTACTTCAGACATCAGCAACATAGAACAGAGAGAATGTATTACTATAGTACAAGTATGGTAGGTTTTCCACCTGACTTTTTTGCTATATATGATAAAAGCACATAAAGAACTAGCAATTGCCAAGATCATAGATCTCTGGGTTGTGCCCACAAGATTAAAGTTTGTTTGTGGTCTTTGTGCTTTATTGAAGACAGACATGTCAGGTGGAAAATTATCCTTGCCATGTTTTGATTGGTTGAGTGCTAGAACTCCATATTTGGGCTTCATCATAACTTAAATGCTCTATATTCTATGATTGTGCTTTGAAATACCTTTAAAATGAAATTATTTTGTCTAGATGGATTTGCCTTGGTACAATTTATGGGAGAGTGCCTCTCCTAATGAAAGTCTCAATGACACTGTAGCTTAACGTGACTGTGTGTTGTGTTTGATGAAAAGGATTAATGTTTTTGAAAGGATTATGAAATACGACAAGAATTGTGGTAATTGAGAATATGTTAATTTCTGTTCCCTGTATGCGATGTTTTCAATAAAAATAATTTTAGGTGTAGACTGTACTAAGAACTGAGGGGTAGGTTAATGTGGCCTTCACAGTTAATGTATGTCAACCAAAATTACCAAGTTACAGTGAAATTATTCCACAATGAGTCATCCTATCAAGTTACAATGAAATCCCTCCAAAAATTCGACTTGTAGACTGCGCTAAAGGTTTTCGTATTTGGGCTCAGGCAGCCGTCACAGTTGACAGACCGTGGCCAAATGGGGAAGTTCTCATTTAGACATCATACCAAGTCATCTTACTAAGTTACAATGAAATCCCTCCATATTAAATGTGACCTGTAGACTGTGCTAAAAGTTTTTGGGTTTTGGGCTTGGGCAGCTGTCATGGTTGACATATCATGACCAAAAGGGGACATTCTCATCTAGACATTATAGAAAGTCATCCCTCCAAATTACAATGAAATCCCTTCATAAATACGACCTGTAGACTGTGCTAAAAGTTTTCGGGTTTTGGGCTCGGGCCGCCATCATGGTTGACCGATCGTGACCAAAATGGACTTTCTCATCTAGACATGACCTCAAACCTACCTGCATGTGAAATTTTATGATGATCGGACAAGAACAACGGAAGGAAAAGGAAAATGGGAACACACAAACTAACAGGCTTCTGCATGCGTGATGGCAATAGCTTATCTTGACCTTGTCAAGTTAAGCTAAAAATTGAAACAAGAGAAAGGCATGTGAACAAATTTTGACAGCCAAACAAGAATTATTTCTCGATCAGTTACTAATTTTCCCCTCACCCTGTACTATATTGCAACCTGTTAACAGGTAGAGTGCTATTTATTTATTTATTTATTTATTGGTGTTTAAGGTCACATATTTCTGCACAATGGCTAACCATGACCGTGACAGTTTTTACGGGTGGAGGAAGCCGGAGTACCCGGGGAGAACCACCGAGCAACGGCGAGCAACTGTCAGCTCCCCATCATACCAACTCCACACAAGCAGGGTTAGCATTGGTTGAAGACAGGTGCACCATCGACGTGCAGTACGCTTTAGTACACAGCGTCACCGTGCCCCCACAAGGGCAATGGGGGTGAAGTGTCTTGCCCAAGGACACAACACGGTTGCCACATGTGGGATTCGAACCGAGGACCTCTCGGCTTGCAGTCTGCACCTCTACCAACTGAGCCACCGCGCCCCCAGGTAGAGTGCTGAATTATTTTTGGTTGTCAAATCTTGTACACAAACAACCGTATAGGCTATGGTGCAATTTACCTTAGTCAGAAACAGAGGCCAAAAACAAACAGGGGCCATAACTCTACCAAACATGATTGGACAAAACGCTAGGTATGAGGGCATCCATTCCCCCAATCTGCCCTATCACCATACCAAAGAACATTAAAGTCCGACAACCGATGCTCAAGTTATAATACAAAATGTTCGTACGGATGGATGGACGTAGGTATGGATGTCTGGAGATGGAGGAACTTCTGAATGTTTGAAGAGAATTGGTTCATCCAAACAACCCTATAGGCTATGGTACAATTTACCTTAGTCAGAAACAGAGGCCAAAAACAAACGGGCCATAACTCTACCAAACATTAATGGACGAAATGCTAGGTATGAGGGCATCCGTTCCCCCAAGCTGCCCTATCACCATACCAAAAAACATTAAAATTCGACAACTGATGCTCGAGTTATAATACAAAATGTTCGTATGGACGGATGTATGGAAGTACGGACGGACGGACGGAGACCTAGACTATATACCCCCGAAAAATTTTTTTCAGGGGGCATAACAAGGCAAACCCTTACAGACTAAATAATATCACTTCAACGATAATACAAAGCACATCCACTGAATATGAGCCTTCAGGATGTGGTACCTGCACTTAAGAATAAAGCCCAAATATCAGCTTCCAACACATTACCAGTTAATTGTGCTGCTTTGCAATTACAGAACACAAGACCAAAAGCTGGGGAATCTGTCCCTCCTTAAAAATGTTTGTTGTCACTTGCAAAACCTGTCGGAACTCCACCCCGTGGTTTGACCTAGATGGCAATGTTTGTCAATAATGACAGGTTCTTGACTGAAGGCCGATCCACTGGGTTCATAAAAGATGGCAGATCAATGAGAGTCATACATATAAGTATATGAAAATGAAGTACCAGGTAGTCATGTACATGAACAAGATGGGGGGGTGGGGTGGGATGGGGGGGGGTGACCACCCCATTAGCTCACCAACGCATGGCATGCAATAAACCTAGGCTTATTACAAATCTGCAAAAAATGTTCGGTCGTGTACATGTATAGCAAAACAGGTCAGAAGTCACACTTACAAAAAAGTCTAACAATGCATTAAAAAAGTCCAAAATCTCCAAAAAATGTCCGGCCAATGGTTAATGCCATCTCATATTGATACATTTAACAAATATATGAAATATAAAAGCCACAGAATACCCGAGGTAGCCTCCACGCATATATTGCAAAACAGGTCTTATATTGATGCATTTAATACATATATCCACACTTACAAAAAAGTCTAACATTGCAAAAACAGTAAAAATCAAAAAAATATCACTGGGTAAGGGTCTGTGGGTAATTGTAAGCCATAGAAACAATATGAGGTGCATAGTAACAGGGTGGAAAATCGAAGTGGACTCTTACAATAATTTTAACACAAGTGTTGACGCCAATGCCATGACATAAGCTCACACAACTTCATAAGTGAGCTAAAAATAGTTTTTTATTATTATTAGTTCACACAACTTCATTGGTGGGCTAAAAATAGTTTTTTATTATTATTATTTTCAAGAATTACTTTTGTTTATTATTGGTTAAGAGTAGGGCTGTCACGATTAATCGATTGTCGATCGACCATGCCGAAATCGTTTAGTATTTTTCGTTGTCGAAGAATCGGTAAATTTTACCCCGTTTCAGATAATTTTAATAATTAAAAATCATTTGAGGAAAAAACTATTGTTTCCAAAGGTAAAAGGTCAAGAACGTCGACATTAAACCTCAAGAAGCCGTTAGAAGCATTTGTCTTTTTGATATATTCAAAGCTTTGATGTTCTGAACTTTTGAACTGTCAGTGTAATAATGAAGACAGTTTGGCAGTTGCGAACTTGCGAAGTTCGCAACTGATGACCGGTCTTGATTATTACACTGACGGTTCAAAAGTTCAGAACATCAGAGCTTTGGGTGCACCTAAAAGAGGATCGTCTTCTTTGTTTACTTGAGGTAGGTCAACTGACTTGAGCTTCATATTTAACGACTTCAAAGAGAGTGAGAGTGGGGTCATCCAAGTACGATTAATCGATTATGGTCGATTATTTGCGATGATTAATCGATTCCTAAATTCAATAATCGTGACAGCCCTAGTTAAGACAAGTATATCAAGTTATATTTCAGGTTCCTATTGATGGTAAATGACCTGGAATAACTGTCAGCAAATTTTGAGATCCTAGCTTCTGGCTTGCAAAAGAAGCAGAGAATTTCAACCAGAACAACAACTAGGTCACAATCTGGTCAAAATTCTCAGCTGCTTTCCTTCCAAGAACACTACAGAAACTCACCAGTCAAAACAAAATGTTTTTCTTGACTCAGTCCTGATTTTCACCGTATTTTAATTAAGAAATCTCAATCTACTGATGCAAGTGTCATGCCAAGGATCAACCTATGTTGGGAAAAGGCCCAGATCATTTCCAAATGGGAAATTTTGCCATAGTACAACACAAATTGGGAAAGTTTTCACATGTTTTACGAAGAAAACTATTCTTTTAATAATAGTCTTCCCCTGTAGGAACCCAGTGAAGTGCAACACTGCTTGTTTCCTGTGGTAAACAAGTTTTGCTTTACTGTTAAATTATTACCCACACACCAACATCTAGGGTGGAAGCCTTCTAAAGTGGGGAACGTCATTATAAATTACTGTTCTAAACTTGCCTGCATGTACATCTTGTGGTCAAGATATGCCAGTAGCCAAATAGGCTGAAAGTGAACTTAAACACCAATAAATAAAAAACTCTTTCATTTGGAACTGTCCAGAATGGAGTATCAATAGGGCAATCTTCCAAACAAAAGATTTTTTTATACATATCAACAAAGATTGCTGTGCGGCAAAGAGAACCCAAACAATGAAAATATGAAAAACAGATCAAGAGAGTGAACTATAATTACAGAAAAATTGATGACTTGAAGCACATGTATGACATATCATAGGAGCTAACAATAACTATATCTGTCACCTTTACCTGTGAATTGAAAAATGGGAAAATGATCATTTCAGATGATTACACAAATGCCTTTCTACCCAATTTATTGGTGGAATTATAGTATTTTGGGCTTGGGTCATTACACAGAATAATGTCTTGGAGCAGAAATCTGTGCAGAAAGAATGGGGAGAAATTGAGAATTTTCAGCTTACAACTTGGAAAAAACATGTCTATTTTGCACTGGGAATGGGAGGGAATTACGGCCCCTGTGGACACAAGTGTTGATTCCAATATGCCCAAATCATGATCTGATTGAGAAAGAGACCAAATGCAATTACAGTACTGCATATACAGCTTATGACACTCAATGTAAAGCTGATTCCAACTATGATCTTCTCAAACTATGCTTTAGATGGAAGAAGAGCAATTGATTTAATAAGAAAATCAGTAAAATTGATGGATGCTCCCTGACGGTCGACTTAGTTAACAAGCAGATTTGTAAAATTGTGGTCCCCCGCAATGGGAAATCATTTGGCACATGTCCTTGAAATGCAAGGACCTTAACTCTGGTGAAAAATATACGGGGAACTTTTTTATAACATGTGCGGGAGCGGCTTGTCACAAGGGCCCCTCATACCAAATTTCATTGATTTCCATTGACTCACTGTTGAGATATTGCTGCAAACATAAATTTTTTAAATTAAAAGTAAGAACCGTAACTCGGGTAACTCGGGTAACTCGGGTGAAAAATATGCAGGCAACAAGGATCTCTCAAACTAAATTTCATTAAAATTCATACCTGCACTGATAAGATATTACTGCATACTAAAAAAATCACAAAGTAAGGCCCATAACTCTGGTGAAAAATATGCGGGCAACTTTTTTATAAAAAGAGCAGGAGTGGATTGTCACAAGGATCTCTCATATCAAATTTCATTGAAATCCATTCACTCACTGCTGAGCTATCGTTACAGATGGATGCAAGGCAGACAGACAGATGGACAGATAGACAGATGGACCAAGCGGCGACTAGATGCACCACGGAAATATTTTTCGGGGAGCATAAAAATTAAATAATGGTTTGCCACCTGAATCCTGCAGTTAAATGGTAATCACAAAACTGGATGTTCAAATATATTAGCAACCCATTTTACCAGACCACTTTATTTTAAAGTATTGACCATAGAAGTAAAACGAACCTGTGAACTATTCCCTGCTTGTGGAGATACTCTAGTGCCATTGTAACTTCAGCTGTGTATGTAACTGCCATGTCCTCATCAAAACACCCATATATACTAAGCAAACTTTTGACATCACTACTTATCATGGACTCCATGACCTGAACTCAGAAAAAACAATAATCATCAACAAAGCACATCAAACATTTAATGTTAACTGCTAGCAAGTTATTCCTGCCCAGAACACAAGATACCTTACCAATGAAATAAGTATAATTTGGGCATATTTAAACAAATCCACCCCCCCCCCCCCCCACCCACCTGTAAATTGAATGGACTTATTGACTAGTTAGTTAAAGTTAAACAAATTTATCATCAAATCTAGTCATAGCAGCTCTTCAGCAGCCATGACTAGATTTGATTAAAAATATTATGATAATACACAGCGGGTTAATCATGCACAAATGGCACTTTTGATTGTTTTTCAATCTTCAACTGTTTGGTTGCAAAGACAATATTTATACTAACCCAGAGAATTTTCAAATTTGTCTATTCACATGTTTTGGACAAGAAAACTTGACAGCTCTTTACACAAAATATATACAATTAGACTACATCAAAGGAATTGTTTATGTTTATGACAAAACAGGCCTGTGGAAGAAGCACAAGAATTTTTACGATTTATAAAAGGACTCAGCAAATCTCAGACTTAAAGACTGATAGAATCTCAAATCGAATCAGACAGGGGATTTCAAATTGAATCAAATCTCAAATCAAATACAAGTGCTTTTCAGCTATGAGATTATATTAATATTAAATATCGTTGTCTGTTTGGGCAAGTCAATTAAAGAGTGGAAAATTTCAAAAACTGAATCCCGAGTAGTTTCAGAAGTGGAACTTCCTTTAACTCATCTTCTATCATCAGGTGTCCTATACAGGAGACCTGTGATAGAAGAAAAGTTCAAGAGGAGACACTTGGTAGGATTTTGAGAACATCAGGATGATTTCAAATCAAATTTCAAGGCTTCATAAGACTCTAATTTACAGTTAGTTTTACAGCACAAAAATAATGTTTACTGTGAAAACACCCTAGAAGTTAAGTTTCCACCCAGATGAAAAGCCTCAATCTTTTTGAAAATGATACAAGCATCACCAGCAAATTTTCAACTAACTAACCAGGGTCAAGTGAAAAGCTGAAAAACAATTTAGGGGATAACTATGTAGTATTTGATTGTTTGGGGGCTGTAAACGATGGTTTTACTGTCGCAAATTGAGTTTTGCCGGCGACGTGTTAGCAGAGCCGATAAAATGGATATTTGGAGCAGTAAAACCATTGTTTATGGCCCCAAACAATCAAATACAACATAGTTATCCCCATTCTAATATAATTCTAATTGCTTCCCATTGCGGAGCCAAGCGTCTGAATGATTGATGCTATCGACAATGGGCACGATTTCTACTAAGGAATTGCTTCACATTGCGGCGCCAAGCACCCGAATGCTTGATACTATCGGCTATGCGCACGATTTCTAATAAGGAATTGCTTCCTATTGCGGCGCCAAGTGCCTGAATTATCGATGCTATCGGCAATGGGCACGATCTCTACTAAGGAATTGCTTCCCATTGCCTCGCAAGCATCTGAATGATTCATGCCATCGGCAATGGGCACGATTTCCACTAAGGAAATGCTTCCCATTGCGGAGCCAAGCATCTGAATGATTGATGCTATGGGCAATGGGCACGATTTCTACTAAAGAATTGCTTTCCATTGCGGAGCCGAGCGCCTGAATGATTGATGCTATCGGCAATGGGCATGATTTCCACTAAGGAATTGTTTCACATTGCGGAGCCAAGTGCCTGAATGATTGATGCGATCGGCAATGGGCACGATTTCTACTAAGGAACTGCTTCCCATTGCGGCACCAGGCGCCTGAATGATTAATGCCATCGACAATGGGCATGATTTCTACTAAGGAATTGCTTCACACTGCAGCGCCAAGCGACTGAATGATTGATGCTATCGGCTATGCACACGATTTCTACTAAGGAATTGCTTCCCATTGCGGAGCCAAGCGTCTGAATGATTGATGCTATGGGCAATGGGCACGATTTCTACTAAAGAATTGCTTTCCATTGCGGAGCCGAGCGCCTGAATGATTGATACTATCGGCAATGAGTACGATTTCTACTAAGGAATTGCTTCCCATTACGTGCGCCAAGCGCCTGAATGATTGATGCCATCGGCAATGGGCACGATTTCTACTAAGGAATTGCTTCCCATTGCGGAGCCAAGCATCTGAATGATTGATGCTATCGCCAATGGGCATCATGTCTACTAAGGAATTGCTTCCCATTATGGTGACAAGCATCTGAAAGATTGATGCTATTGGCAATGGGCAGGATTTCCTCTAAGGAATTGCTTCCCATTGCGGCGCCAAGTGCCTGAATGATTGATGCGATCGGCAATGGGCACGATTTCTACTAAGGAATTGTTTCCCATTGCCTCGTCAAGCGTCTGCATGATTGATGACTAAAGAATTGCTTCCCATTGTGGCGCCAAGTGCCTGCATGATTGATGCCATCAGCATGGGGTACGATTTCTACTTAGGAATTGCTTCCCATTGCGGCGCCCAGCGTCTGAATGATTGATGCTATCGGCAATGCGCACGATTTCTCCCAAGGAATTGCTTCCCATTGCGAATCAAGCGTCTGAATGATTGATGCTATCGGCAATGGGCACGGTTTCTACTTACTAAGGAATTCCTTTCCATTGCGGAGCCAAGAACCTGAATGATTGATGCTCTCAGCAATGCGCACGATTTCTACTAAGGAATTGCTTCCCATTGCGGTGCAAAGCGCCTGAATGATAGATGCTATCGGCAATGCGCAAGATTTCTACTGTGGAATTCCTTCCCGTTGAGTCGCCAAGCATCTGAATGATTGATGCTATCGGCAATGGGCACGATTTCTACTAAGGAATTGTTTCCCATTGCCTCGCCAAGCGTCTGCATGATTGATGTTATCGGCAATGCACACGATTTCTACTAAGGAATTGCTTCCCATTGCGGCGCCAAGCGTCTGAATGATTGATGCTATCGGCAATGGGCACGATTGCTATTAAGGAATTGCTTCCCATTGTGGAGCCAAGCGTCTGAATGATTGATGTTATCGACAATGCGCACGATTTCTACTAAGGAATTGCTTCACATTGCGGAGCCAAGCGCCTGAATGATTGATGCTATCGGCAATACGCACGATTCCCACTAAGCAATTGGTTCCCATTGCGGTGCCAAGCGCCTGAATCATTGATGCTATCGGCAATACGCACAATCTCTACTAAGGAATTTCTTCCCATTGCGATGCCAAGCACCTGAATGGTTGATGATATCGGCAATGGGCACGATTTCTACAAAGGAATTGCTTCCCATTGCCTCGCCAAGCGTCTGAATGATTGATGCTATCGGCAATGCGCATGATTTCCACTAAGGAATTGCTTCCCATTGCGGAGCCAAGCGTCTGAATGATTGATGCTATCAGCAATGGGCACGGTTTCTACTAAGGAATTGCTTCCCATTGCAGCGCCAAGTGCCTGAATGATAGATGCTATCGGCAATGGGCACGTTTTCTACTGAGGAATTGCATCACGTTGAGTCGCCAAGCATCTGAATGATTGATGCTATCGGCAATGGGCATGATTTCCACTAAGGAATTGCTTCCCATTGCGGAGCCAAACGTCTGAATGAATGATGCTATCGGCAATGGGCATGATTTCCACTAAGGAATTGCTTCCCATTGCGGAGCCAAGAGCCTGAATGACTGATGCTCTTGACAATGCACACGATATCTACTACGGAATTGCTTCCAATTGCGGCGCCAAGCGCCTGAATGATAGATGCTATCGGCAATGGGCACAATTTCTACTGAGGAATTGTTTCCCATTGACTCGCCAAGCATCTGAATGATTGATGCTATCGGAAATGGGCATGATTTCCACTAAGGAATTGCTTCCCATTGCGGAGCCAAGAGCCTGAATGACTGATGCTCTCGACAATGCACACGATTTCTACTAAGGAACTGCTTCCCATTGCGGCGCCAAGCGCCTGAATGATAGATGCTATCGGCAATGGGCACAATTTCTACTGAGGAATTGTTTCCCGTTGAGTCGCCAAGCGTCTGAATGATTGATGCTATCGGCAATGGGCACGATTTCCACTAAGGAATTGCTTCCCATTGCGGAGCCAAGCATCTGAATGATTGATGCTATCGGCAATGGGCACGATATCTACTACGGAATTGCTTCCCATTGCGGTGCCAAGCACCTGAATGACTGATCGGCAATGGGCACGAATTCTACTAAGCAATTCCTTCCAATTGCGGCGCCAAGCCTCCGATTGATTGATGCTATCGGCGATTGGCATGATTTCTACTAAAGAATTGCTTCCCATTGTGGCGCCAAGTGCCTGCATGATTGATGCCATCAGCATTGGGTACGATTTCTACTTAGGAATTGCTTCCCATTGCGGCGCCCAGCGTCTGAATGATTGATGCTATCGGCAATGCGCACGATTTCTCCCAAGGAATTGCTTCCCATTGCGAATCAAGCATCTGAATGATTGATGCTATCGGCAATGGGCACGGTTTCTACTTACTAAGGAATTCCTTTCCATTGCGGAGCCAAGAAACTGAATGATTGATGCTCTCGGCAATGCGCACGATTTCTACTAAGGAATTGCTTCCCACTGCGGCGCAAAGCGCCTGAATGATAGATGCTATCGGCAATGCGCAAGATTTCTACTGTGGAATTCCTTCCCGTTGAGTCGCCAAGCATCTGAATGATTGATGCTATCGGCAATGGGCATGATTTCCACTAAGGAATTGCTTCCCATTGCGGAGCCAAGAGTCTGAATGATTGATGCTATCGGCAATGGGCATGATATCTACTACAGAATTGCTTCCCATTGCAGTGCCAAGCGCCTGAATGATTGATGCTATAGGCAAAGCGCATGATTTCTACTAAGGAATTGCCTCCCATTGCGGCGCCAAGTGCCTGAATGATTGATGCTATCGGCAATACGCACGATTTCTACTAAGGAATTGCTTCCCATTGCCTCGCCAAGCATCTGAATGATTGATGCTATCGGCAATCGGCACGAATTCTACTAAGCAATTGCTTCCAATTGTGGCGCCAAGCGTCCGATTGATTGATGCTATCGGCGATTGGCACGATTTCTATTAAGGAATTGCTTCCCATTGCAGAGCCAAGCGTCTGAATGATTGATGCTATCGACAATGGGCACGATTTCTAGTAAGGAATTGTTTCACACTGCGGAGCCTAGCACCTGAATGATTGATGCTATCGGCAATGGGCACGATTTCTACTAAGGAATTGCTTCCCATTGCGGAGCCAAGAGTCTGAATGATTGATGCTATCGGCAATGGGCACGATATCTACTACGGAATTGCTTCCCATTGCAGTGCCAAGCGCCTGAATGATTGATGCTATAGGCAAAGCGCACGATTTCTACTAAGGAATTGCTTCCCATTGCGGCGCCAAGTGCCTGAATGATTGATGCCATCGGCAATGGGCAGGATTTCTAATAAGGAATTGCTTCCCATTGCAGCGCCCAGTGTCTGAATGATTGATGCTATTGGCAATGCACACGAATTCTACTAAGCAATTGCTTCCAATTGTGGCGCCAAGCGTCCGATTGATTGATGCTATCGGCGATTGGCACGATTTCTACTAAGGAATTGCTTCCCATTGTGGCGCCAAGCGCCTGCATGATTGATGCCATAAGGAATTGCTTCCCATTGCAGCGCCAAGCGCCTGAATGATTGATGCTATTGGCAATGGGCACGATTTCTATTAAGGAATTACTTCCCATTGTCTCGCCAAGCGTCTGAAGGAGTGATGCTATCGGCTATGAGCACGAATTCTACTAAGCAATTGCTTCCAATTGCGGCGCCAAGCATCAGAATGATTGATGCTATCGGCGATTGACACGATTTCTACTAAGGAATTGTTTCCCATTGCCTCACCAAGCGTCTGAATGATTGATGCTATCGACAATGCACACAATTTCTACTAAGGAATTGCTTCACATTGCGGAGCCAAGCGCCTGAATGATTGATGCTATCGGCAATGCGCACGATTCCCACTGAGGAATTGGTTCCCACTGCGGTGCCAAGCGCCTGAATCATTGATGCTATTGGCAATACGCACGATCTCTACTAAGGAATTGCTTCCCATTGCGATGCCAAGCGCCTGAATGGTTGATGCTATCGGCAATGGGCATGATTTCTAAGGAATTGCTTCCCATTGGGGCGCCAAGCGTCTGAACGATTGATGCAAACGGCAATGGGCATGATGTCAACTAAGGAATTCCTTCCCATGGCGGCGCCAAGCATCTGAATGATTGAGGCATCGCCAATGGGCATGATCTCTACTATGGAACTGCTTCCCATTGCGACGCCAAGCGTCTGAATGATTGATGCTATCGGCAATGCGCATGATTTCTACTAAGGAATTGCTTCCCATGATGGCACCAAGCGTCTGAATGATTGATGCCATCAGCAATGCGCATGATTTCTATTGAGGAATTGCTTCCCATTGCGGCGCCAAGCGTCTGAATGACTGATGCTATCGGCAATGGGCATGATTTCTACTGTGGAATTGCTTCCCATCGCGGCGCTAAGCGTCTGAAAGGTTGGTGCAATCGGCAATGGGCATGATTTCCACTGAGGAATTGCTTGCCATTGCCACGCCAAGCATCTGGATGGTTGATGCTATCGACAATGGGCATGATTTCTACTCAGGAATTGCTTCCCATTGCGGTGCCAAGTGTCTGAATGGTTGATGCTATCGCCAACGCGTATCATTCCTACTAAGGAATTGCTTCCCATTGCTGCGCCAAGCGCCTGAATGACTAATGCTATCAGCAATGGGAATAATTTCTACTAAGGAATTGCTTCCCATTGCGGCGCAAAGCATCTGAATGACTGATGCTATCGGCAATGGGCATGATTTCTACTAAGGAATTGCTTCCCACATCAGTGCCAAGTGTCTGAATGATTGATGCAATGGGAAATGGGTGTGGTTTCTATGAAGGAATTGCTTCCCATTGCTGTGCCAAACGTCCGAATGATTGATCCAAGCAGCAATGGCATGATTCTTCCCAAGGAATTGCTTCCCATTGCGGAGCCAAGCATCTGAATGCTTGATGCTACCGGCAATGGGCATGATTTCTACTAAGGAATTGCTTCCCATTGCAGCGCCAAGCGACGGAATGATTAATGCAATCGGCAATGGGCATGATGTCAACTAAGGTATTCCTTCCCATGGCGATGCCAAGAATCTGAATGCTTGATGACATCGGCAATGTGCATGATCTCTACTAGGGAACTGCTTCCCATTGCGGTGAAAAGCGTCTCAATGATTGATGCTATCGGCAATTCTCATGATTTCTACTAAGGAATTGCTGCCCATGACGGCGCCAAGCGTCAGGATGATTGATGCCATCAGCAATGCGCATGATTTCTACTAAGGAATTGCTTCCCATCGCGGCGCCAAGCGTCTGAATGACTGATGGCATCGGCAATGGGCATAAATTCTACTGTGGAATTGCTTCCCATCGCGGCGCCAAGCGTCTGAATGATTGATGCAATCGCGCAATGGGCATGAGTTCCACTAAGGAATTGCTTCCCATTGCGGCACCAAGCGTCTGGATGATTGATGCTATCGGCAATGGGCATGATCTCTACTTAGGAATTGCTTCCCATTGCGGTGCCAAGCATATGAATGATTTAATGCTACCGGCAATGGGCATTATTTCTACGAAGGAATGGCTTCCCATTGCAGAGCGAAGCGTCTGAATGATTGATGCCATTATTTCTACTAAGGAATGGCTTCCCATTGCGGCGCCAAGCGTCTGAATGATTGATGCCATCGGCAATGGGCATGATTTCGCCTTAGGCATTCCTTCCCATTGCGGCACCAAGAGCCTGAATGATTGATGCTATCGGCAATGGGCATGATTTCTACTAAGGAATTGCTTCCCATCGTGGCGCCAAGGGTCTGAATGATTGATGCTATCGGCAATGGGCACAATTTCTACTAAGGAATTGCTTCGCATTGCGGCGCCAAGTGCCTGAATGATTGATGCCATCGGCAATGGGCAGGATTTCTAATAAGGAATTGCTTCCCATTGCGGCGACCAGTGTCTGAATGATTAATGCTATCGGCAATGCGCACAAATTCTACAAAGCAATTGCTTCCAATTGCGTTGCAAAGCGCCTGAATGATTGATGCTATCGGCTATGCATAGGATTTCTACTAAGGAATTGTTTCCCATTGCGGCGCCAGGTGCCTGAATGAATGATGCCATCGGCAATGGGCACGATTTGTACTAAGGAATTGCTTCAGATTGCGGCGCCAAGTGCCTGAATGGTTGATGCTATCGGCTATGCGCACGATTTCTACTAAGGAATTCCTTCCCATTGCGGCGTCAAGCGCCTGAATGATTGATGCTATCGGCAATGGGCTCGATCTCTACTAAGGAATTGCTTCCCACTGCCTCGCCAAGTGTCTGAATGACTGATGCTATCGGCAATGGGCACGAATTCTACTAAGCAATTCTTTCCAATTGCGGCGCCAAGCGTCTGATTGATTGATGCTATCGGCGATTGGCACGATTTCTACTAAAGAATTGCTTCCCATTGCGACGCCAAGTGCCCGAATGAATGATGGTATCGGCTATGCGCACGATTTCCACTAAGGAATTGCTTCCCATTGCGGAGCCAAGCTCTTGAATTATTGATGCTATCGGCATTGGGCACGATTTCCACTAAGGAATTTCTTCCCATTGCCTCGTAAAGCGTCTGAATGATTGATGCTATCAGCAATGGGCACGATTTCTACTAAGCAACTGCTTCCAATTGTGGCGCCAAGCATCTGAATGATTGATGCTATCGGCGATTGGCACGATTTCTACTAAGGAATTGCTTCCCATTGCAGAGCCAAGCGTCTGAATGATTGATGCTATCGACAGTGTGCAGGACTTCTACGCCTGAACTCCTTCCCAGTGCAGCGCCAAGCGGATGAATGAGTGATGCTATCGGCAATGTGTACGATTTCTACTAAGGAATTGCTTCCCATTACGTGCGCCAAGCGCCTGAATGATTGATGCCATCGGCAATGGGCACGATTTCTACTAAGGAATTGCTTCCTATTGCGGAGCCAAACATCTGAATGACTGATGCTATCGGCAATGGGCATCATGTCTACTAAGGAATTGCTTCCCATTATGGTGACAAGCGTCTGAAAGATTGATGCTACTGGCAATGGGCAGGATTTCCTCTAAGGAATTGCTTCCCATTGCGGCGCCAAGTGCCTGAATGATTGATGTTATCGGCAATGCGCACGATTTCTACTAAGGAACTGCTTCCTATTGCGGCGCCAGGCACCTGAATGATTGATGCCATCGACAATGGGCATGATTTCTACTAAGGAATTGCTTCACACTGCAGCGCCAAGCGACTGAATGATTGATGCTATCGGCTATGCACACGATTTCTACTAAGGAATTGCTTCCCATTACGGAGCCAAGCGTCTGAATGATTGATGCTATGGGCAATGGGCACGATTTCTACTAAAGAATTGCTTTCCATTGCGGAGCCGAGCGCCTGAATGATTGATACTATCGGCAATGCGCACAATTTCTACTAAGGAATTGCTTCCCGTTGCGGTGCCGAGTGCCTGAATGATTGAAGCTTTCGGCAAAGCGCACGATTTCTACTAAAGAACTGCTTCCCATTGCGGCGCCAAGCGCCTGAATGATTCATGCTATCGGCAATGGGCACGAATTCTACTAAGGGATTGCTTCCCATTGCCTCGCCAAGCGTCTGAATGATTGATGCTATCGGCAATGCATGGGCACGAATTCTACTAAGCAATTGCTTCCAATTGCAGCACCAAGCGTCCGATTGACTGATGCTATCGGCGATTGGCACGATTTTTACTAAGGAATTGCATCCCATTGCGGCGCCAAGTGCCTGAATGATTGATGCTGTCGGCTATGCGCACGATTCCTACTAAGGAATTGCTTCCCATTGCGGCGCCAAGCACCCGAATGATTGATGCTATCGGCAATGGGCACGGCTTCCACTTAGGAATTGCTTCCGATTGCCTCGCCGAAGGGTCTGAATGATTAATGCTATCGGCAATGGGCACGATTTCTACTAAGGAATTGCTACCCATTGCAGCGCCAAGCGTCTGAATGATTGATGCTATCGGCAATGGGCACGATTTCTATTAAGGAATTGCTTCCCATTGCGGAGCCAAGCGTCTGAATGACTGATGCTATCAACAATGCGCACGATGTCTACTAAGGAATTGTTTCACATTGCGGACCAAGCGCCTGAATGATTGATGCTATCGGCAATGAGCACGATTTCTACTAAGGAATTGCTTCCCATTGCGGCGCCGAGCGCCGGAATGATTGCTGCCATCGGCAATGGGCAGGATTTCTAATAAGGAATTGCTTCCCATTGCGGCGCCCAGTATCTGAAAGATTGATGCTATCGGCAATGCGCACGATTTCTACTAAGGAATTGCTTCCAATTGCGGCGCAAAGTGCCTGAATGATTGACGTTATCGGCTATGCGTAGGATTTCTATAAAGGAATTGCTTCCCATTGCACCGCCATGCACCTGAAAGACTGATGCTATCGGCAATGGGAATGATTTCCACTAAGGAATTGTTTCACATTGCGGAGCCAAGTGCCTGAATGATTGATGCGATCGGCAATGGGCACGATTTCTACTAAGGAACTGCTTCCCATTGCGGCGCCAGGGGCCTGAATGATTGATGCCATCGACAATGGGCACGATCTCCACTAAGGAATTGCTTCCCATTGCCTCGCCAGGCATCTGAATAATTGATGCTATCGACAATGGGCACGATTTCTATTAAGAAATTGCTTCCCACTGCAGCACCAAGCATCTGAATGATTGATGCTATCGGCGATTGGCATGATTTCTACTAAGGAATTGCTTCTCATTGCAGAGCCAAGCGTCTGAATGATTGATGCTATCGACAGTGCGCAGGACTTCTACTACTGAACTCCTTCCCAGTGCAGCGCCAAGCGGATGAATGATTGATGCTATCGGCAATGAGTACGATTTCTACTAAGGAATTGCTTCCCATTACGTGCACCAAGCGCCTGAATGATTGATGCCATCGGCAATGGGCACGATTTCTACTAAGGAATTGCTTCCCATTGCGGAGCCAAGCATCTGAATGATTGAAGCTATCGCCAATGGGCATCATGTCTACTAAGGAATTGCTTCCCATTATGGTGACAAGCGTCTGAAAGATTGATGCTATTGGCAATGGGCAGGATTTCCTCTAAGGAATTGCTTCCCATTGCGGTGCCAAGTGCCTGAATGATTGATGCGATCGGCAATGGGCACGATTTCTACTAAGGAATTGATTCCCATTGCCTCGCCAAGCGCCTGCATGATTGATGTTATCGGCAATGCGCACGATTTCTACTAAGGAATTGCTTCCCATTGCGGAGCCAAGGGTCTGAATGACTGATGCTATCGGCAATGGGCACGGTTGCTATTAAGGAATTGCTTCCCATTGTGGAGCCAAGCGTCTGAATGATTGATGTTATCGACAATGCGCACGATTTCTACTAAGGAATTGCTTCACATTGCGGAGCCAAGCGCCTGAATGATTGATGCTATCGGCAATACGCACAATTCCCACTAAGGAATTAGTTCCCATTGCGGTGCCAAGCGCCTGAATCATTGATGCTATCGGCAATACGCACAATCTCTACTAAGGAATTGCTTCCCATTGCGATGCCAAGCACCTGAATGGTTGATGATATCGGCAATGGGCACGATTTCTACTAAGGAATTGCTTCCCATTGCCTCGCAAAGCGTCTGAATGATTGATGCTATCGGCAATGCGCACGATTTCCACTAAGGAATTGCTTCCCATTGCGGAGCCAAGCGTCTGAATGATTGATGCTATCAGCAATGGGCACAGTTTCTACTAAGGAATTGCTTCCCATTGCGGCGCCAAGTGCCTGAATGATAGATGCTATCGGCAATGGGCACGATTTCTACTGAGGAATTGCTTCGCGTTGAGTCGCCAAGCATCTGAATGATTGATGCTATCGGCAATGGGCATGATTTCCACTAAGGAATTGCTTCCCATTGCGGAGCCAAGCGTCTGAATGAATGATGTTATCAGCAATGGGCACGATATCTACTACGGAATTGCTTCCAATTGCGGTGCCAAGCACCTGAATGGTTGATGCTATTGGCAATGGCCACGATTTCTACCAAGAAATTGCTTCCCATTGCCTCGCCAAGCATCTGAATGATTGATGCTATCGGAAATGGGCACGATTTCCACTAAGGAATTGCTTCCCATTGCGGAGCCAAGAGCCTGAATGATTGATGCTCTCGACAATGCACACGATTTCTACTAAGGAACTGCTTCCCATTGCGGCGCAAAGCGCCTGAATGATAGATGCTATCGGCAATGGGCACAATTTCTACTGAGGAATTGTTTCCCGTTGAGTCGCCAAGCGTCTGAATGATTGATGCTATCAGCAATGCGCATGATTTCTACTAAGGAATTGCTTCCCATGATGGCACCAAGCGTCTGAATGATTGATGCCATCAGCAATGCGCATGATTTCTATTGAGGAATTGCTTCCCATTGCAGCGCCAAGCGTCTGAATGACTGAAGCTATCGGCAATGGGCATGATTTCTACTGTGGAATTGCTTCCCATCGCGGCGCTAAGCGTCTGAAAGGTTGGTGCAATCGGCAATGGGCATGATTTCCACTGAGGAATTGCTTGCCATTGCCACGCCAAGCATCTGGATGGTTGATGCTATCAACAATGGGCATGATTTCTACGCAGGAATTGCTTCCCATTGCGGTGCCAAGTGTCTGAATGGTTGATGCTATCGCCAACGCGTATCATTTCTACTAAGGAATTGCTTCCCATTGCTGCGCCAAGCGCCTGAATGACTAATGCTATCAGCAATGGGAATAATTTCTACTAAGGAATTGCTTCCCATTGCGGCGCAAAGCGTCTGAATGACTGATGCTATCGGCAATGGGCATGATTTCTACTAAGGAATTGCTTCCCACATCAGCGCCAAGTGTCTGAATGATTGATGCAATGGGAAATGGGTGTGGTTTCTATGAAGGAATTGCTTCCCATTGCTGTGCCAAATGTCCGAATGATTGACCCAAGCAGCAATGGCATGATTCTTCCCAAGGAATTGCTTCCCATTGCGGAGCCAAGCGTCTGAATGCTTGATGCTACCGGCAATGGGCATGATTTCTACTAAGGAATTGCTTCCCATTGCAGCTCCAAGCGCCCGAATGATTAATGCAATCGGCAATGGGCATGATGTCAACTAAGGTATTCCTTCCCATGGCGATGCCAAGAATCTGAATGCTTGATGCCATCGGCAATGTGCATGATCTCTACTAGGGAACTGCTTCCCATTGCGGTGAAAAGCGTCTCAATGATCGATGCTATCGGCAATTCTCATGATTTCTACTAAGGAATTGCTGCCCATGACGGCGCCAAGCGTCAGGATGATTGATGCCATCAGCAATGCGCATGATTTCTACTAAGGAATTGCTTCCCATCGCGACGCCAAGCGTCTGAATGACTGATGGCATCGGCAATGGGCATAAATTCTACTGTGGAATTGCTTCCCATCGCGGCGCCAAGCGTCTGAATGATTGATGCAATCGGCAATGGGCATGAGTTCCACTAAGGAATTGCTTCCCACTGCGGCACCAAGCATCTGGATGATTGATGCTATCGGCAATGGGCATGATCTCTACTTAGGAATTGCTTCCCATTGCGGTGCCAAGCGTATGAATGATTTAATGCTACCGGCAATGGGCATTATTTCTACGAAGGAATGGCTTCCCATTGCGGCGCAAAGCGTCTGAATGATTGATGCAATCGGCATGATTTCTACTAAGGAATGGCTTCCCATTGCGGCGCCAAGCGTCTGAATGATTGATGCCATCGGCAATGGGCACGATTTCGCCTTAGGAATTCCTTCCCATTGCGGCACCAAGAGCCTGAATGATTGATGCTATCGGCAATGGGCATGATTTCTACTAAGGAATTGCTTCCCATCGCGGCGCCAAGGGTCTGAATGATTGATGCTATCGGCAATGGGCACAATTTCTACTAAGGAATTGCTTCGAATTGCGGCGCCAAGTGCCTGAATGATTGATGCCATCGGCAATGGGCAGGATTTCTAATAAGGAATTGCTTCCCATTGCGGTGACCAGTGTCTGAATGATTGATGCTATCGGCAATGCGCACCAATTCTACAAAGCAATTGCTTCCAATTGCGTCGCAAAGCGCCTGAATGATTGATGCTATCAGCTATACGTAGGATTTCTACTAAGCAATTGTTTCCCATTGCGGCGCCAGGTGCCTGAATGAATGATGCCATCGGCAATGGGCACGATTTGTACTAAGGAATTGCTTCAGATTGCGGCACCAAGTGCCTGAATGGTTGATGCTATCGGCTATGCGCACAATTTCTACTAAGGAATTCCTTCCCATTGCAGCGTCAAGCGCCTGAATGATTGATGCTATCGGCAATGGGCACGATCTCTACTAAGGAATTGCTTCCCACTGCCTCGCCAAGTGTCTGAATGACTGATGCTATCGGCAATGGGCACAAATTCTACTAAGCAATTCCTTCCAATTGCGACGCCAAGCGTCCGATTGATTGATGCTACCGGCGATTGGCACGATTTCTACCAAAGAATTGCTTCCCATTGCGACGCCAAGTGCCCGAATGAATGATGGTATCGGCTATGCGCACGATTTCCACTAAGGAATTGCTTCCCATTGCGGCGCCAAGCTCTTGAATTATTGATGCTATCGGCATTGGGCACGATTTCCACTAAGGAATTTCTTCCCATTGCGTCGTAAAGCATCTGAATGATTGATGCTATCAGCAATGGGCATGATTTCTACTAAGCAATTGCTTCCAATTGTGGCGCCAAGCATCTGAATGATTGATGCTATCGGCGATTGGCACGATTTCTACTAAGGAATTGCTTCCCATTGCAGAGCCAAGCGTCTGAATGATTGATGCTATCGACAGTGTGCAGGACTTCTACGCCTGAACTCCTTCCCAGTGCAGCGCCAAGCGGATGAATGATTGATGCTATCGGCAATGAGTACGATTTCAACAAAGGAATTGCTTCCCATTACGTGCGCCAAGCGCCTGAATGATTGATGCCATCGACAATGGGCACGATTTCTACTAAGGAATTGCTTCCCATTGCGGAGCCAAGCATCTGAATGATTGATGCTATCGGCAATGGGCATCATGTCTACTAAAGAATTGCTTCCCATTATGGTGACAAGCGTCTGAAAGATTGATGCTATTGGCAATGGGCAGGATTTCCTCTAAGGAATTGCTTCCCATTGCGGCGCCAAGTGCCTGAATGATTGATGCGATCGGCAATGGGCACGATTTCTACTAAGGAATTGTTTCCCATTGCCTTGCCAAGCATCTGCATGATTGATGTTATCGGCAATGCGCACGATTTCTACTAAGGAATTGCTTCCATTTGCGGCGCCAAGTGTCTGAATGATCGATGCTATCGGCAATGGGCACGATTGCTATTAAGGAATTGCTTCCCATTGTGGAGCCAAGCGTCTGAATGATTGATGCTATCGACAATGCGCACGATTTCTACTAAGGAATTGCTTCACATTGCGGAGCCAAGCGCCTGAATGATTGATGCTATCGGCAATACGCACGATTCCCACTAAGGAATTGGTTCCCATTGCGGTGCCAAGCGCCTGAATCATTGATGATATCGGCAATACGCACAATCTCTACTAAGGAATTGCTTCCCATTGCGATGCCGAGCACCTGAATGGTTGATGATATCGGCAATGGGCATGATTTCTACTAAGGAATTGCTTCCCATTGCCTCGCCAAGCGTCTGAATGATTGATGCTATCGGCAATGGGCACGATTTTCACTAAGGAATTGCTTCCCATTGCGGAGCCAAGAGTCTGAATGATTGATGCTATCGGCAATGGGCACGGATTCTACTAAGGAATTGCTTCCCATTGCGGCGCCAAGTGCCTGAATGATAGATGCTATCGGCAATGGGCACGATTTCTACTGAGGAATTGCTTCCCGTTGAGTCGCCAAGCGTCTGAATGATTGATGCTATCGGCAATGGGCATGATTTCCACTAAGGAATTGCTTCCCATTGCGGAGCCAAGCATCTGAATGAATGATGCTATCGGCAATGGGCATGATATCTACTATGGAATTGCTTCCAATTGCGGTGCCAAGCACCTGAATGGTTGATGCTATCGGCAATGGCCACGATTTCTACTAAGGAATTGCTTCCCATTGCCTTGCCAAGCGTCTGAATGATTGATGCTATCGGCAATGGGCATGATTTCCACTAAGGAATTGCTTCCCATTGCAGAGCCAAGAGCCTTAATGATTGATGCTCTCGGCAATGCACACGATTTCTACTAAGGAACTGCTTCCCATTGCGGCGCCAAGCGCCTGAATGATAGATGCTATCGGCAATGGGCACAATTTCTACTGAGGAATTGTTTCCCGTTGAGTCGCCAAGCGTCTGAATGATTGATGCTATCGGCAATGGGCACGATTTCCACTAAGGAATTGCTTCCCATTGCAGAGCCAAGCGTCTGAATGATTGATGCTATCGGCAATGGGCACGATATCTACTACAGAAATGCTTCATATTGCGGTGCCAAGCACCTGAATGATTGATGCTATCGGCAATGGGCACGAATTCAACTAAGCAATTGCTTCCAATTGCGGCGCCAAGCATCCGATTGATTGATGCTATCGGCAATGGGCACAATCTCTACTAAGGAATTGCTTCCCATTGCCTCGCCAAGCGCCTGAATGATTGATACTATCGGCAATGGGCATGAATTCTACTAAGCAATTCCTTCCAATTGCGGCGCCAAGCCTCCGATTGATTGATGCTATTGGCAATTGGCACGATTTCTACTAAAGAATTGCTTCCCATTGTGGCGCCAAGTGCCTGCATGATTGATGCCATCGGCAATGGCCACGATTTCTACTTAGGAATTGCTTCCCATTGCGGCGCCCAGCGTCTGAATGATTGATGCTATCGGCAATGCACACGATTTCTCCCAAGGAATTACTTCCCATTGCAAATCAAGCGTCTGAATGATTGATGCTATCGGCAATGGGCGCGGTTTCTACTTACTAAGGAATTCCTTTCCATTGCGGAGCCAAGAACCTGAATGATTGATGCTCTCGGCAATGCGCACAATTTCTACTAAGGAATTGCTTCCCATTGTGGCGCAAAGTGCCTGAATGATAGATGCTATTGGCAATGCGCAAGATTTCTACTGTGGCATTCCTTCCCGTTGAGTCGCCAAGCATCTGAATGATTGATGCTATCGGCAATGGGCATGATTTCCACTAAGGAATTGCTTCCCATTGCGGAGCCAAGAGTCTGCATGATTGATGCTATCGGCAATGGGCACGATATCTACTACAGAATTGCTTCCCATTGCAGTGCCAAGCGCCTGAATGATTAATGCTATAGGCAAAGCGCACGATTTCTACTAAGGAATTGCCTCCCATTGCGGCGTCAAGCATCTGAATGATTGATGCTATCGGCAATGGGCACGAATTCTACTAAGCAATTGCTTCCAATTGCGGCGCCAAGCATCTGAATGATTGATGCTATCGGCAATGGGCACAAATTCTACTAAGCAATTGCTTCCAATTGCGGCGCCAAGCATCCGATTGATTGATGCTATCAGCGATTGGCACGATTTCTATTAAGGAATTGCTTCCCATTGCAGAGCCAAGCGTCTGAATGATTGATGCTATCGACAATGGGCACGATTTCTACTAAGGAATTGTATCACATTGCGGAGCCTAGCGCCTGAATGATTGATGCTATCGGCAATGGGCACGATTTCTACTAAGGAATTGCTTCCCATTGCGGAGCCAAGAGTCTGAATGATTGATGCTATCGGCAATGGGCACGATATCTACTACGGAATTGCTTCCCATTGCAGTTCCAAGCGCCTGAATGATTGATGCTATAGGCAAAGCGCACGATTTCTACTAAGGAATTGCTTCCCATTGCGGCGCCAAGCGCCTGAATGATTGATGCCATCAGCAATGGGCAGGATTTCTAATAAGGAATTGCTTCCCATTGCAGCGCCCAGTGTCTGAATGATTGATGCTATTGGCAATGCGCACAAATTTTTCCTTCCAATTGCGGCGCCAAGTGTCCGATTGATTGATGCTATCGTCGATTGGCACGATTTCTACTAAAGAATTGCTTCCCATTGTGGCGCCAAGCGCCTGCATGATTGATGCCATAAGGAATTCCTTCCCATTGCAGCGCCAAGCGCCTGAATGATTGATGCTATTGGCAATGGTCACGATTTCTATTAAGGAATTACTTCCCATTGTCTCGCCAAGCGTCTGAATGATTGATGCTATCGGCTATGAGCACGAATTCTACTAAGCAATTGCTTCCAATTGCGGCGCCAAGCGTCAGAATGATTGATGCTATCGGCGATTGACACGATTTCTACTAAGGAATTGTTTTCCATTGCCTCGCCAAGCGTCTGAATGATTGATGCTATCGACAATGCGCACAATTTCTACTAAGGAATTGCTTCACAGTGCGGAGCCAAGCGCCTGAATGATTGATGCTATCGGCAATGCGCACGATTCCCACTGAGGAATTGATTCCCACTGCGGTGCCAAGCGCCTGAATCATTGATGCTATCGGCAATACGCACGATCTCTACTAAGGAATTGCTTCCCATTGCGATGCCAAGCGCCTGAATGGTTGATGCTATCGGCAATGGGCATGATTTCTACTAAGGAATTGTATCACATTGCGGAGCCTAGCGCCTGAATGATTGATGCTATCGGCAATGGGCACGATTTCTACTAAGGAATTGCTTCCCATTGCGGAGCCAAGAGTCTGAATGATTGATGCTATCGGCAATGGGCACGATATCTACTACGGAATTGCTTCCCATTGCAGTTCCAAGCACCTGAATGATTGATGCTATAGGCAAAGCGCACGATTTCTACTAAGGAATTGCTTCCCATTGCGGCGCCAAGCGCCTGAATGATTGATGCCATCAGCAATGGGCAGGATTTCTAATAAGGAATTGCTTCCCATTGCAGCGCCCAGTGTCTGAATGATTGATGCTATTGGCAATGCGCACAAATTTTTCCTTCCAATTGCGGCGCCAAGTGTCCGATTGATTGATGCTATCGTCGATTGGCACGATTTCTACTAAAGAATTGCTTCCCATTGTGGCGCCAAGCGCCTGCATGATTGATGCCATAAGGAATTGCTTCCCATTGCAGCGCCAAGCGCCTGAATGATTGATGCTATTGGCAATGGTCACGATTTCTATTAAGGAATTACTTCCCATTGTCTCGCCAAGCGTCTGAATGATTGATGCTATCGGCTATGAGCACGAATTCTACTAAGCAATTGCTTCCAATTGCGGCGCCAAGCGTCAGAATGATTGATGCTATCGGCGATTGACACGATTTCTACTAAGGAATTGTTTCCCATTGCCTCGCCAAGCGTCTGAATGATTGATGCTATCGACAATGCGCACAATTTCTACTAAGGAATTGCTTCACAGTGCGGAGCCAAGCGCCTGAATGATTGATGCTATCGGCAATGCGCACGATTCCCACTGAGGAATTGATTCCCACTGCGGTGCCAAGCGCCTGAATCATTGATGCTATCGGCAATACGCACGATCTCTACTAAGGAATTGCTTCCCATTGCGATGCCAAGCGCCTGAATGGTTGATGCTATCGGCAATGGGCATGATTTCTAAGGAATTGCTTCCCATTGGGGCGCCAAGCGTCTGAACGATTGATGCAAATGGCAATGGGCATGATATCAACTAAGGAATTCCTTCCCATGGCGGCGCCAAGCATCTGAATGATTGAGGCATCGCCAATGGGCATGATCTATACTATGGAACTGCTTCCCATTGCGACGCCAAGCGTCTGAATGATTGATGCTATCGGCAATGCGCATGATTTCTACTAAGGAATTGCTTCCCATGATGGCACCAAGCGTCTGAATGATTGATGCCATCAGCAATGCGCATGATTTCTATTGAGAAATTGCTTCCCATTGCGGCGCCAAGCGTCTGAATGACTGATGCTATCGGCAATGGGCATGATTTCTACTGTGGAATTGCTTCCCATCGCGGCGCTAAGCGTCTGAAAGGTTGGTGCAATCGGCAATGGGCATGATTTCCACTGAGGAATTGCTTGCCATTGCCACGCCAAGCGTCTGGATGGTTGATGCTATCGACAATGGGCATGATTTCTACTCAGGAATTGCTTCCCATTGCAGTGCCAAGTGTCTGAATGGTTGATGCTATCGCCAACGCGTATCATTTCTACTAAGGAATTGCTTCCCATTGCTGCGCCAAGCGCCTGAATGACTAATGCTATCAGCAATGGGAATAATTTCTACTAAGGAATTGCTTCCCATTGCGGCGCAAAGCGTCTGAATGACTGATGCTATCGGCAATGGGCATGATTTCTACTAAGGAATTGCTTCCCACATCAGCGCCAAGTGTCTGAATGATTGATGCAATGGGAAATGGGTGTGGTTTCTACGAAGGAATTGCTGCCCATTGCTGCGCCAAACGTCCGAATGATTGATCCAAGCAGCAATGGCATGATTCTTCCCAAGGAATTGCTTCCCATTGCGGAGCCAAGCGTCTGAATGCTTGATGCTACTGGCAATGGGCATGATTTCTACTAAGGAATTGCTTCCCATTGCAGCGCCAAGCACCCGAATGATTAATGCAATCGGCAATGGGCATGATGTCAACTAAGGTATTCCTTCCCATGGCGATGCCAAGAATCTGAATGCTTGATGTCATCGGCAATGTGCATGATCTCTACTAGGGAACTGCTTCCCATTGCGGTGAAAAGCGTCTCAATGATTGATGCTATCGGCAATTCTCATGATTTCTACTAAGGAATTGCTGCCCATGACGGCGCCAAGCGTCAGGATGATTGATGCCATCAGCAATGCGCATGATTTCTACTAAGGAATTGCTTCCTATCGCGGCGCCAAGCATCTGAATGACTGATGGCATCGGCAATGGGCATAAATTCTACTGTGGAATTGCTTCCCATTGTGGCGCCAAGCGTCTGAATGATTGATGCAATCGGCAATGGGCATGAGTTCCACTAAGGAATTGCTTCCCATTGCGGCACCAAGCATCTGGATGACTGATGCTATCGGCAATGGACATGATCTCTACTTAGGAATTGCTTCCCATTGCGGTGCCAAGCGTATGAATGATTTAATTTAACCGGCAATGGGCATTATTTCTACGAAGGAATGGCTTCCCATTGCGGCGCGAAGCGTCTGAATGATTGATGCAATCGGCATGATTTCTACTAAGGAATGGCTTCCCATTGCGGCGCCAAGCGTCTGAATGATTGATGCCATCGGCAATGGGCACGATTTCGCCTTAGGAATTCCTTCCCATTGCGGCACCAAGAGCCTGAATGATTGATGCTATCGGCAATGGGCATGATTTCTACTAAGGAATTGCTTCCCATCGTGGCGCCAAGGGTCTGAATGATTGATGCTATCGGCAATGGGCACAATTTCTACTAAGGACTTGCTTTGCATTGCGGCGCCAAGTGCCTGAATGATTGATGCCATCGGCAATGGGCAGGATTTCTAATAAGGAATTGCTTCCCATTGCGGCGACCAGTGTCTGAATGATTGATGCTATCGGCAATGCGCACAAATTCTACAAAGCAATTGCTTCCAATTGCGTCGCAAAGCACCTGAATGATTGATGCTATCGGCTATGCGTAGGATTTCTACTAAGGAACTGTTTCCCATTGCGGCGCCAGGTGCCTGAATGAATGATGCCATCGGCAATGGGCACGATTTGTACTAAGGAATTGCTTCAGATTGCGGCGCCAAGTGCCTGAATGGTTGATGCTATCGGCTATGCGCATGATTTCTACTAAGGAATTCCTTCCCATTGCGGCGACTGAATGATTGATGCTATCGGCAATGGGCATGATCTCTACTAAGGAATTGCTTCCCACTGCCTCGCCAAGTGTCTGAATGACTGATGCTATCGGCAATGGGCACGAATTCTACTAAGCAATTCCTTCCAATTGTGACGCCAAGCGTCCGATTGATTGATGCTACCGGCGATTGGCACGATTTCTACCAAAGAATTGCTTCCCATTGCGACGCCAAGTGCCCGAATGAATGATGGTATCGGCTATGCGCACGATTTCCACTAAGGAATTGCTTCCCATTGCGGCGCCAAGCTCTTGAATTATTGATGCTATCGGCATTGGGCACGATTTCCACTAAGGAATTTCTTCCCATTGCCTCGTAAAGCGTCTGAATGATTGATGCTATCAGCAATGGGCACAATTTCTACTAAGCAATTGCTTGCAATTGTGGCGCCAAGCATCTGAATAATTGATGCCATCGGCGATTGGCACAATTTCTACTAAGGAATTGCTTCCCATTGCAGAGCCAAGCGTCTGAATGATTGATGCTATCGACAGTGTGCAGGACTTCTACGCCTGAACTCCTTCCCAGTGCAGCGCCAAGCGGATGAATGATTGATGCCATCGGCAATGAGTACGATTTCTACTAAGGAATTGCTTCCCATTACGTGCGCCAAGCGCCTGAATGATTGATGCCATCGGCAATGGGCACGATTTCTACTAAGGAATTGCTTCCCATTGCGGAGCCAAGCATCTGAATGATTGATGCTATCGGCAATGGGCATCATGTCTACTAAGGAATTGCTTCCCATTATGGTGACAAGAGTCTGAAAGATTGATGCTATTGGCAATGGGCAGGATTTCCTCTAAGGAATTGCTTCCCATTGCGGCGCCAAGTGCCTGAATGATTGATGCGATCGGCAATGGGCACGATTTCTACTAAGGAATTGTTTCCCATTGCCTTGCCAAGCATCTGCATGATTGATGTTATCGGCAATGCGCACGATTTCTACTAAGGAATTGCTTCCATTTGCGGCGCCAACCGTCTGAATGATTGATGCTATCGGCAATGGGCACGGCTTCCACTTAGGAATTGCTTCCGATTGCCTCGCCGAAGGGTCTGAATGATTAATGCTATCGGCAATGGGCACGATTTCTACTAAGGAATTGCTACCCATTGCAGCGCCAAGCGTCTGAATGATTGATGCTATCGGCAATGGGCACGATTTCTATTAAGGAATTGCTTCCCATTGCGGAGCCAAGCGTCTGAATGACTGATGCTATCAACAATGCGCACGATGTCTACTAAGGAATTGTTTCACATTGCGGACCAAGCGCCTGAATGATTGATGCTATCGGCAATGAGCACGATTTCTACTAAGGAATTGCTTCCCATTGCGGCGCCGAGCGCCGGAATGATTGCTGCCATCGGCAATGGGCAGGATTTCTAATAAGGAATTGCTTCCCATTGCGGCGCCCAGTATCTGAAAGATTGATGCTATCGGCAATGCGCACGATTTCTACTAAGGAATTGCTTCCAATTGCGGCGCAAAGTGCCTGAATGATTGACGTTATCGGCTATGCGTAGGATTTCTATAAAGGAATTGCTTCCCATTGCACCGCCATGCACCTGAAAGACTGATGCTATCGGCAATGGGCATGATTTCCACTAAGAAATTGTTTCACATTGCGGAGCCAAGTGCCTGAATGATTGATGCGATCGGCAATGGGCACGATTTCTACTAAGGAACTGCTTCCCATTGCGGCGCCAGGGGCCTGAATGATTGATGCCATCGACAATGGGCACGATCTCCACTAAGGAATTGCTTCCCATTGCCTCGCCAGGCATCTGAATAATTGATGCTATCGACAATGGGCACGATTTCTATTAAGAAATTGCTTCCCACTGCAGCACCAAACATCTGAATGATTGATGCTATCGGCGATTGGCATGATTTCTACTAAGGAATTGCTTCTCATTGCAGAGCCAAGCGTCTGAATGATTGATGCTATCGACAGTGCGCAGGACTTCTACTACTGAACTCCTTCCCAGTGCAGCGCCAAGCGGATGAATGATTGATGCTATCGGCAATGAGTACGATTTCTACTAAGGAATTGCTTCCCATTACGTGCACCAAGCGCCTGAATGATTGATGCCATCGGCAATGGGCACGATTTCTACTAAGGAATTGCTTCCCATTGCGGAGCCAAGCATCTGAATGATTGAAGCTATCGCCAATGGGCATCATGTCTACTAAGGAATTGCTTCCCATTATGGTGACAAGCATCTGAAAGATTGATGCTATTGGCAATGGGCAGGATTTCCTCTAAGGAATTGCTTCCCATTGCGGCGCCAAGTGCCTGAATGATTGATGCGATCGGCAATGGGCACGATTTCTACTAAGGAAATGTTTCCCATTGCCTCGCCAAGCGCCTGCATGATTGATGTTATCGGCAATGCGCACGATTTCTACTAAGGAATTGCTTCCCATTGCGGAGCCAAGGGTCTGAATGACTGATGCTATCGGCAATGGGCACGATTGCTATTAAGGAATTGCTTCCCATTGTGGAGCCAAGCGTCTGAATGATTGATGTTATCGACAATGCGCACGATTTCTACTAAGGAATTGCTTCACATTGCGGAGCCAAGCACCTGAATGATTGATGCTATTGGCAATACGCACAATTCCCACTAAGGAATTAGTTCCCATTGCGGTGCCAAGCGCCTGAATCATTGATGCTATCGGCAATACGCACAATCTCTACTAAGGAATTGCTTCCCATTGCGATGCCAAGCACCTGAATGGTTGATGATATCGGCAATGGGCACGATTTCTACTAAGGAATTGCTTCCCATTGCCTCGCAAAGCGTCTGGATGATTGATGCTATCGGCAATGCGCACGATTTCCACTAAGGAATTGCTTCCCATTGCGGAGCCAAGCGTCTGAATGATTGATGCTATCAGCAATGGGCACGGTTTCTACTAAGGAATTGCTTCCCATTGCGGCGCCAAGTGCCTGAATGATAGATGCTATTGGCAATGGGCACGATTTCTACTGAGGAATTGCTTCGCATTGAGTCGCCAAGCATCTGAATGATTGATGCTATCGGCAATGGGCATGATTTCCACTAAGGAATTGCTTCCCATTGCGGAGCCAAGCGTCTGAATGAATGATGTTATCAGCAATGGGCACGATATCTACTACGGAATTGCTTCCAATTGCGGTGCCAAGCACCTGAATGGTTGATGCTATTGGCAATGGCCACGATTTCTACCAAGAAATTGCTTCCCATTGCCTCGCCAAGCGTCTGAATGATTGATGCTATCGGAAATGGGCACGATTTCCACTAAGGAATTGCTTCCCATTGCGGAGCCAAGAGCCTGAATGAATGATGCTCTCGACAATGCACACGATTTCTACTAAGGAACTGCTTCCCATTGCGGCGCAAAGCGCCTGAATAATAGATGCTATCGGCAATGGGCACAATTTCTACTGAGGAATTGTTTCCCGTTGAGTCCCCAAGCGTCTGAATGATTGATGCTATCGGCAATGCGCATGATTTCTACTAAGGAATTGCTTCCCATGATGGCACCAACCGTCTGAATGATTGATGCCATCAGCAATGCGCATGATTTCTATTGAGGAATTGCTTCCCATTGCGGCGCCAAGCGTCTGAATGACTGAAGCTATCGGCAATGGGCATGATTTCTACTGTGGAATTGCTTCCCATCGCGGCGCTAAGCGTCTGAAAGGTTGGTGCAATCGGCAATGGGCATGATTTCCACTGAGGAATTGCTTGCCATTGCCACGCCAAGCGTCTGGATGGTTGATGCTATCAACAATGGGCATGATTTCTACGCAGGAATTGCTTCCCATTGCGGTGCCAAGTGTCTGAATGGTTGATGCTATCGCCAACGCGTATCATTTCTACTAAGGAATTGCTTCCCATTGCTGCGCCAAGCGCCTGAATGACTAATGCTATCAGCAATGGGAATAATTTCTACTAAGGAATTGCTTCCCATTGCGGCGCAAAGCGTCTGAATGACTGATGCTATCGGCAATGGGCATGATTTCTACTAAGGAATTGCTTCCCACATCAGCGCCAAGTGTCTGAATGATTGATGCAATGGGAAATGGGTGTGGTTTCTATGAAGGAATTGCTTCCCATTGCGGCGCCAAATGTCCGAATGATTGATCCAAGCAGCAATGGCATGATTCTTCCCAAGGAATTGCTTCCCATTGCGGAGCCAAGCGTCTGAATGCTTGATGCTACCGGCAATGGGCATGATTTCTACTAAGGAATTGCTTCCCATTGCAGCTCCAAGCGCCCGAATGATTAATGCAATCGGCAATGGGCATGATGTCAACTAAGGTATTCCTTCCCATGGCGATGCCAAGAATCTGAATGCTTGATGCCATCGGCAATGTGCATGATCTCTACTAGGGAACTGCTTCCCATTGCGGTGAAAAGCGTCTCAATGATCGATGCTATCGGCAATTCTCATGATTTCTACTAAGGAATTGCTGCCCATGACGGCGCCAAGCGTCAGGATGATTGATGCCATCAGCAATGCGCATGATTTCTACTAAGGAATTGCTTCCCATCGCGACGCCAAGCGTCTGAATGACTGATGGCATCGGCAATGGGCATAATTTCTACTGTGGAATTGCTTCCCATCACGGCGCCAAGCGTCTGAATGATTGATGCAATCGGCAATGGGCATGAGTTCCACTAAGGAATTGCTTCCCACTGCGGCACCAAGCATCTGGATGATTGATGCTATCGGCAATGGGCATGATCTCTACTTAGGAATTGCTTCCCATTGCGGTGCCAAGCGTATGAATGATTTAATGCTACCGGCAATGGGCATTATTTCTACGAAGGAATGGCTTCCCATTGCGGTGCAAAGCGTCTGAATGATTGATGCAATCGGCATGATTTCTACTAAGGAATGGCTTCCCATTGCGGTGCCAAGCGTCTGAATGATTGATGCCATCGGCAATGGGCACGATTTCGCCTTAGGAATTCCTTCCCATTGCGGCACCAAGAGCCTGAATGATTGATGCTATCGGCAATGGGCATGATTTCTACTAAGGAATTGCTTCCCATCGTGGCGCCAAGGGTCTGAATGATTGATGCTATCGGCAATGGGCACAATTTCTACTAAGGAATTGCTTCGAATTGCGGCGCCAAGTGCCTGAATGATTGATGCCATCGGCAATGGGCAGGATTTCTAATAAGGAATTGCTTCCCATTGCGGTGACCAGTGTCTGAATGATTGATGCTATCGGCAATGCGCACCAATTCTACAAAGCAATTGCTTCCAATTGCGTCGCAAAGCGCCTGAATGATTGATGCTATCAGCTATACGTAGGATTTCTACTAAGCAATTGTTTCCCATTGCGGCGCCAGGTGCCTGAATGAATGATGCCATCGGCAATGGGCACGATTTGTACTAAGGAATTGCTTCAGATTGCGGCACCAAGTGCCTGAATGGTTGATGCTATCGGCTATGCGCACAATTTCTACTAAGGAATTCCTTCCCATTGCAGCGTCAAGCGCCTGAATGATTGATGCTATCGGCAATAGGCACGATCTCTACTAAGGAATTGCTTCCCACTGCCTCGCCAAGTGTCTGAATGACTGATGCTATCGGCAATGGGCACAAATTCTACTAAGCAATTCCTTCCAATTGCGACGCCAAGCGTCCGATTGATTGATGCTACCGGCGATTGGCACAATTTCTACCAAAGAATTGCTTCCCATTGCGATGCCAAGTGCCCGAATGAATGATGGTATCGGCTATGCGCACGATTTCCACTAAGGAATTGCTTCCCATTGCGGCGCCAAGCTCTTGAATTATTGATGCTATCGGCATTGGGCACGATTTCCACTAAGGAATTTCTTCCCATTGCGTCGTAAAGCATCTGAATGATTGATGCTATCAGCAATGGGCATGATTTCTACTAAGCAATTGCTTCCAATTGTGGCGCCAAGCATCTGAATGATTGATGCTATCGGCGATTGGCACGATTTCTACTAAGGAATTGCTTCCCATTGCAGAGCCAAGCGTCTGAATGATTGATGCTATCGACAGTGTGCAGGACTTCTACGCCTGAACTCCTTCCCAGTGCAGCGCCAAGCGGATGAATGATTGATGCTATCGGCAATGAGTACGATTTCAACAAAGGAATTGCTTCCCATTACGTGCGCCAAGCGCCTGAATGATTGATGCCATCGGCAATGGGCACGATTTCTACTAAGGAATTGCTTCCCATTGCGGAGCCAAGCATCTGAATGATTGATGCTATCGGCAATGGGCATCATGTCTACTAAAGAATTGCTTCCCATTATGGTGACAAGCGTCTGAAAGATTGATGCTATTGGCAATGGGCAGGATTTCCTCTAAGGAATTGCTTCCCATTGCGGCGCCAAGTGCCTGAATGATTGATGCGATCGGCAATGGGCACGATTTCTACTAAGGAATTGTTTCCCATTGCCTTGCCAAGCATCTGCATGATTGATGTTATCGGCAATGCGCACGATTTCTACTAAGGAATTGCTTCCATTTGTGGCGCCAAGTGTCTGAATGATCGATGCTATCGGCAATGGGCACGATTGCTATTAAGGAATTGCTTCCCATTGTGGAGCCAAGCGTCTGAATGATTGATGCTATCGACAATGCGCACGATTTCTACTAAGGAATTGCTTCACATTGCGGAGCCAAGCGCCTGAATGATTGATGCTATCGGCAATACGCACGATTCCCACTAAGGAATTGGTTCCCATTGCGGTGCCAAGCGCCTGAATCATTGATGATATCGGCAATACGCACAATCTCTACTAAGGAATTGCTTCCCATTGCGATGCCGAGGACCTGAATGGTTGATGATATCGGCAATGGGCATGATTTCTACTAAGGAATTGCTTCCCATTGCCTCGCCAAGCGTCTGAATGATTGATGCTATCGGCAATGGGCACGATTTTCACTAAGGAATTGCTTCCCATTGCGGAGCCAAGAGTCTGAATGATTGATGCTATCGGCAATGGGCACGGATTCTACTAAGGAATTGCTTCCCATTGCGGCGCCAAGTGCCTGAATGATAGATGCTATCGGCAATGGGCACGATTTCTACTGAGGAATTGCTTCCCGTTGAGTCGCCAAGCATCTGAATGATTGATGCTATCGGCAATGGGCATGATTTCCACTAAGGAATTGCTTCCCATTGCGGAGCCAAGTATCTGAATGAATGATGCTATCGGCAATGGGCACGATATCTACTATGGAATTGCTTCCAATTGCGGTGCCAAGCACCTGAATGGTTGATGCTATCGGCAATGGCCACGATTTCTACTAAGGAATTGCTTCCCATTGCCTTGCCAAGCGTCTGAATGATTGATGCTATCGGCAATGGGCATGATTTCCACTAAGGAATTGCTTCCCATTGCAGAGCCAAGAGCCTGAATGATTGATGCTCTCGGCAATGCACACGATTTCTACTAAGGAACTGCTTCCCATTGCGGCGCCAAGCGCCTGAATGATAGATGCTATCGGCAATGGGCACAATTTCTACTGAGGAATTGTTTCCCGTTGAGTCGCCAAGCGTCTGAATGATTGATGCTATCGGCAATGGGCACGATTTCCACAAAGGAATTGCTTCCCATTGCGGAGCCAAGCGTCTGAATGATTGATGCTATCGGCAATGGGCACGATATCTACTACAGAAATGCTTCATATTGCGGTGCCAAGCACCTGAATGATTGATGCTATCGGCAATGGGCACGAATTCAACTAAGCAATTGCTTCCAATTGCGGCGCCAAGCATCCGATTGATTGATGCTATCGGCAATGGGCACAATCTCTACTAAGGAATTGCTTCCCATTGCCTCGCCAAGCGCCTGAATGATTGATACTATCGGCAATGGGCATGAATTCTACTAAGCAATTCCTTCCAATTGCGGCACCAAGCCTCCGATTGATTGATGCTATTGGCAATTGGCACGATTTCTACTAAAGAATTGCTTCCCATTGTGGAGCCAAGTGCCTGCATGATTGATGCCATCGGCATTGGGCACGATTTCTACTTAGGAATTGCTTCCCATTGCGGCGCCCAGCGTCTGAATGATTGATGCTATCGGCAATGCGCACGATTTCTCCCAAGGAATTACTTCCCATTGCAAATCAAGCGTCTGAATGATTGATGCTATCGGCAATGGGCGCGGTTTCTACTTACTAAGGAATTCCTTTCCATTGCGGAGCCAAGAACCTGAATGATTGATGCTCTCGGCAATGCGCACAATTTCTACTAAGGAATTGCTTCCCATTGTGGCGCAAAGTGCCTGAATGATAGATGCTATTGGCAATGCGCAAGATTTCTACTGTGGAATTCCTTCCCGTTGAGTCGCCAAGCATCTGAATGATTGATGCTATCGGCAATGGGCATGATTTCCACTAAGGAATTGCTTCCCATTGCGGAGCCAAGAGTCTGCATGATTGATGCTATCGGCAATGGGCACGATATCTACTACAGAATTGCTTCCCATTGCAGTGCCAAGCGCCTGAATGATTGATGCTATAGGCAAAGCGCACGATTTCTACTAAGGAATTGCCTCCCATTGCGGCGTCAAGCATCTGAATGATTGATGCTATCGGCAATGGGCACGAATTCTACTAAGCAATTGCTTCCAATTGCGGTGCCAAGCATCTGAATGATTGATGCTATCGGCAATGGGCACGAATTCTACTAAGCAATTGCTTCCAATTGCGGCGCCAAGCATCCGATTGATTGATGCTATCAGCGATTGGCACGATTTCTATTAAGGAATTGCTTCCCATTGCAGAGCCAAGCGTCTGAATGATTGATGCTATCGACAATGGGCACGATTTCTACTAAGGAATTGTATCACATTGCGGAGCCTAGTGCCTGAATGATTGATGCTATCGGCAATGGGCACGATTTCTACTAAGGAATTGCTTCCCATTGCGGAGCCAAGAGTCTGAATGATTGATGCTATCGGCAATGGGCACGATATCTACTACGGAATTGCTTCCCATTGCAGTTCCAAGCGCCTGAATGATTGATGCTATAGGCAAAGCGCACGATTTCTACTAAGGAATTGCTTCCCATTGCGGCGCCAAGCGCCTGAATGATTGATGCCATCAGCAATGGGCAGGATTTCTAATAAGGAATTGCTTCCCATTGCAGCGCCCAGTGTCTGAATGATTGATGCTATTGGCAATGCGCACAAATTTTTCCTTCCAATTGCAGCGCCAAGTGTCCGATTGATTGATGCTATCGTCGATTGGCACGATTTCTACTAAAGAATTGCTTCCCATTGTGGCGCCAAGCGCCTGCATGATTGATGCCATAAGGAATTGCTTCCCATTGCAGCGCCAAGCGCCTGAATGATTGATGCTATTGGCAATGGTCACGATTTCTATTAAGGAATTACTTCCCATTGTCTCGCCAAGCGTCTGAATGATTGATGCTATCGGCTATGAGCACGAATTCTACTAAGCAATTGCTTCCAATTGCGGCGCCAAGCGTCAGAATGATTGATGCTATCGGCGAATGACACGATTTCTACTAAGGAATTGTTTCCCATTGCCTCGCCAAGCGTCTGAATGATTGATGCTATCGACAATGCGCACAATTTCTACTAAGGAATTGCTTCACAGTGCGGAGCCAAGCGCCTGAATGATTGATGCTATCGGCAATGCGCACGATTCCCACTGAGGAATTGATTCCCACTGCGGTGCCAAACGCCTGAATCATTGATGCTATCGGCAATACGCATGATCTCTACTAAGGAATTGCTTCCCATTGCGATGCCAAGCGCCTGAATGGTTGATGCTATCGGCAATGGGCATGATTTCTAAGGAATTGCTTCCCATTGGGGCACCAAGCGTCTGAACGATTGATGCAAATGGCAATGGGCATGATATCAACTAAGGAATTCCTTCCCATGGCGGCGCCAAGCATCTGAATGATTGAGGCATCGCCAATGGGCATGATCTATACTATGGAACTGCTTCCCATTGCGACGCCAAGCGTCTGAATGATTGATGCTATCGGCAATGCGCATGATTTCTACTAAGGAATTGCTTCCCATGATGGCACCAAGCGTCTGAATGATTGATGCCATCAGCAATGCGCATGATTTCTATTGAGAAATTGCTTCCCATTGCGGCGCCAAGCGTCTGAATGACTGATGCTATCGGCAATGGGCATGATTTCTACTGTGGAATTGCTTCCCATCGCGGCGCTAAGCGTCTGAAAGGTTGGTGCAATCGGCAATGGGCATGATTTCCACTGAGGAATTGCTTGCCATTGCCACGCCAAGCGTCTGGATGGTTGATGCTATCGACAATGGGCATGATTTCTACTCAGGAATTGCTTCCCATTGCAGTGCCAAGTGTCTGAATGGTTGATGCTATCGCCAACGCGTATCATTTCTACTAAGGAATTGCTTCCCATTGCTGCGCCAAGCGCCTGAATGACTAATGCTATCAGCAATGGGAATAATTTCTACTAAGGAATTGCTTCCCATTGCGGCGCAAAGCATCTGAATGACTGATGCTATCGGCAATGGGCATGATTTCTACTAAGGAATTGCTTCCCACATCAGCGCCAAGTGTCTGAATGATTGATGCAATGGGAAATGGGTGTGGTTTCTACGAAGGAATTGCTGCCCATTGCTGCGCCAAATGTCCGAATGATTGATCCAAGCAGCAATGGCATGATTCTTCCCAAGGAATTGCTTCCCATTGCGGAGCCAAGCGTCTGAATGCTTGATGCTACTGGCAATGGGCATGATTTCTACTAAGGAATTGCTTCCCATTGCAGCGCCAAGCACCCGAATGATTAATGCAATCGGCAATGGGCATGATGTCAACTAAGGTATTCCTTCCCATGGCGATGCCAAGAATCTGAATGCTTGATGCCATCGGCAATGTGCATGATCTCTACTAGGGAACTGCTTCCCATTGCGGTGAAAAGCGTCTCAATGATTGATGCTATCGGCAATTCTCATGATTTCTACTAAGGAATTGCTGCCCATGACGCCGCCAAGCGTCAGGATGATTGATGCCATCAGCAATGCGCATGATTTCTACTAAGGAATTGCTTCCCATCGCGGCGCCAAGCATCTGAATGACTGATGGCATCGGCAATGGGCATAAATTCTACTGTGGAATTGCTTCCCATTGCGGCGCCAAGCGTCTGAATGATTGATGCAATCGGCAATGGGCATGAGTTCCACTAAGGAATTGCTTCCCATTGCAGCACCAAGCATCTGGATGACTGATGCTATCGGCAATGGACATGATCTCTACTTAGGAATTGCTTCCCATTGCGGTGCCAAGCGTCTGAATGATTGATGCTATCGGCAATGCGCACGATTTCTCCCAAGGAATTACTTCCCATTGCAAATCAAGCGTCTGAATGATTGATGCTATCGGCAATGGGCGCGGTTTCTACTTACTAAGGAATTCCTTTCCATTGCGGAGCCAAGAACCTGAATGATTGATGCTCTCGGCAATGCGCACAATTTCTACTAAGGAATTGCTTCCCATTGTGGCGCAAAGTGCCTGAATGATAGATGCTATTGGCAATGCGCAAGATTTCTACTGTGGAATTCCTTCCCGTTGAGTCGCCAAGCATCTGAATGATTGATGCTATCGGCAATGGGCATGATTTCCACTAAGGAATTGCTTCCCATTGCGGAGCCAAGAGTCTGCATGATTGATGCTATCGGCAATGGGCACGATATCTACTACAGAATTGCTTCCCATTGCAGTGCCAAGCGCCTGAATGATTGATGCTATAGGCAAAGCGCACGATTTCTACTAAGGAATTGCCTCCCATTGCGGCGTCAAGCATCTGAATGATTGATGCTATCGGCAATGGGCACGAATTCTACTAAGCAATTGCTTCCAATTGCGGCGCCAAGCATCTGAATGATTGATGCTATCGGCAATGGGCACGAATTCTACTAAGCAATTGCTTCCAATTGCGGTGCCAAGCATCCGATTGATTGATGCTATCAGCGATTGGCACGATTTCTATTAAGGAATTGCTTCCCATTGCAGAGCCAAGCGTCTGAATGATTGATGCTATCGACAATGGGCACGATTTCTACTAAGGAATTGTATCACATTGCGGAGCCTAGCGCCTGAATGATTGATGCTATCGGCAATGGGCACGATTTCTACTAAGGAATTGCTTCCCATTGCGGAGCCAAGAGTCTGAATGATTGATGCTATCGGCAATGGGCACGATATCTACTACGGAATTGCTTCCCATTGCAGTTCCAAGCGCCTGAATGATTGATGCTATAGGCAAAGCGCACGATTTCTACTAAGGAATTGATTCCCATTGCGGCGCCAAGCGCCTGAATGATTGATGCCATCAGCAATGGGCAGGATTTCTAATAAGGAATTGCTTCCCATTGCAGCGCCCAGTGTCTGAATGATTGATGCTATTGGCAATGCGCACAAATTTTTCCTTCCAATTGCGGCGCCAAGTGTCCGATTGATTGATGCTATCGTCGATTGGCACGATTTCTACTAAAGAATTGCTTCCCATTGTGGCGCCAAGCGCCTGCATGATTGATGCCATAAGGAATTGCTTCCCATTGCAGCGCCAAGCGCCTGAATGATTGATGCTATTGGCAATGGTCACGATTTCTATTAAGGAATTACTTCCCATTGTCTCGCCAAGCGTCTGAATGATTGATGCTATCGGCTATGAGCACGAATTCTACTAAGCAATTGCTTCCAATTGCGGCGCCAAGCGTCAGAATGATTGATGCTATCGGCGAATGACACGATTTCTACTAAGGAATTGTTTCCCATTGCCTCGCCAAGCGTCTGAATGATTGATGCTATCGACAATGCGCACAATTTCTACTAAGGAATTGCTTCACAGTGCGGAGCCAAGCGCCTGAATGATTGATGCTATCGGCAATGCGCACGATTCCCACTGAGGAATTGATTCCCACTGCGGTGCCAAGCGCCTGAATCATTGATGCTATCGGCAATACGCACGATCTCTACTAAGGAATTGCTTCCCATTGCGATGCCAAGCGCCTGAATGGTTGATGCTATCGGCAATGGGCATGATTTCTAAGGAATTGCTTCCCATTGGGGCGCCAAGCGTCTGAACGATTGATGCAAATGGCAATGGGCATGATATCAACTAAGGAATTCCTTCCCATGGCGGCGCCAAGCATCTGAATGATTGAGGCATTGCCAATGGGCATGATCTATACTATGGAACTGCTTCCCATTGCGACGCCAAGCGTCTGAATGATTGATGCTATCGGCAATGCGCATGATTTCTACTAAGGAATTGCTTCCCATGATGGCACCAAGCGTCTGAATGATTGATGCCATCAGCAATGCGCATGATTTCTATTGAGAAATTGCTTCCCATTGCGGCGCCAAGCGTCTGAATGACTGATGCTATCGGCAATGGGCATGATTTCTACTGTGGAATTGCTTCCCATCGCGGCGCTAAGCGTCTGAAAGGTTGGTGCAATCGGCAATGGGCATGATTTCCACTGAGGAATTGCTTGCCATTGCCACGCCAAGCGTCTGGATGGTTGATGCTATCGACAATGGGCATGATTTCTACTCAGGAATTGCTTCCCATTGCAGTGCCAAGTGTCTGAATGGTTGATGCTATCGCCAACGCGTATCATTTCTACTAAGGAATTGCTTCCCATTGCTGCGCCAAGCGCCTGAATGACTAATGCTATCAGCAATGGGAATAATTTCTACTAAGGAATTGCTTCCCATTGCGGCGCAAAGCGTCTGAATGACTGATGCTATCGGCAATGGGCATGATTTCTACTAAGGAATTGCTTCCCACATCAGCGCCAAGTGTCTGAATGATTGATGCAATGGGAAATGGGTGTGGTTTCTACGAAGGAATTGCTGCCCATTGCTGCGCCAAATGTCCGAATGATTGATCCAAGCAGCAATGGCATGATTCTTCCCAAGGAATTGCTTCCCATTGCGGAGCCAAGCGTCTGAATGCTTGATGCTACTGGCAATGGGCATGATTTCTACTAAGGAATTGCTTCCCATTGCAGCGCCAAGCACCCGAATGATTAATGCAATCGGCAATGGGCATGATGTCAACTAAGGTATTCCTTCCCATGGCGATGCCAAGAATCTGAATGCTTGATGCCATCGGCAATGTGCATGATCTCTACTAGGGAACTGCTTCCCATTGCGGTGAAAAGCGTCTCAATGATTGATGCTATCGGCAATTCTCATGATTTCTACTAAGGAATTGCTGCCCATGACGCCGCCAAGCGTCAGGATGATTGATGCCATCAGCAATGCGCATGATTTCTACTAAGGAATTGCTTCCCATCGCGGCGCCAAGCATCTGAATGACTGATGGCATCGGCAATGGGCATAAATTCTACTGTGGAATTGCTTCCCATTGCGGCGCCAAGCGTCTGAATGATTGATGCAATCGGCAATGGGCATGAGTTCCACTAAGGAATTGCTTCCCATTGCAGCACCAAGCATCTGGATGACTGATGCTATCGGCAATGGACATGATCTCTACTTAGGAATTGCTTCCCATTGCGGTGCCAAGCGTATGAATGATTTAATGCTACCGGCAATGGGCATTATTTCTACGAAGGAATGGCTTCCCATTGCGGCGCGAAGCGTCTGAATGATTGATGCAATCGGCATGATTTCTACTAAGGAATGGCTTCCCATTGCGGCGCTAAGCGTCTGAATGATTGATGCCATTGGCAATGGGCACGATTTCGCCTTAGGAATTCCTTCCCATTGCGGCACCAAGAGCCTGAATGATTGATGCTATCGGCAATGGGCATGATTTCTACTAAGGAATTGCTTCCCATCGTGGCGCCAAGGGTCTGAATGATTGATGCTATCGGCAATGGGCACAATTTCTACTAAGGAATTGCTTTGCATTGCGGCGCCAAGTGCCTGAATGATTGATGCCATCGGCAATGGGCAGGATTTCTAATAAGGAATTGCTTCCCATTGCGGCGACCAGTGTCTGAATGATTGATGCTATCGGCAATGCGCACAAATTCTACAAAGCAATTGCTTCCAATTGCGTCGCAAAGCACCTGAATGATTGATGCTATCGGCTATGCGTAGGATTTCTACTAAGGAATTGTTTCCCATTGCGGCGCCAGGTGCCTGAATGAATGATGCCATCGGCAATGGGCACGATTTGTACTAAGGAATTGCTTCAGATTGCGGCGCCAAGTGCCTGAATGGTTGATGCTATCGGCTATGCGCATGATTTCTACTAAGGAATTCCTTCCCATTGCGGCGCCTGAATGATTGATGCTATCGGCAATGGGCACGATCTCTACTAAGGAATTGCTTCCCACTGCCTCGCCAAGTGTCTGAATGACTGATGCTATCGGCAATGGGCACGAATTCTACTAAGCAATTCCTTCCAATTGTGACGCCAAGCGTCCGATTGATTGATGCTACCGGCGATTGGCACGATTTCTACCAAAGAATTGCTTCCCATTGCGACGCCAAGTGCCCGAATGAATGATGGTATCGGCTATGCGCACGATTTCCACTAAGGAATTGCTTCCCATTGCGGCGCCAAGCTCTTGAATTATTGATGCTATCGGCATTGGGCACGATTTCCATTAAGGAATTTCTTCCCATTGCCTCGTAAAGCGTCTGAATGATTGATGCTATCAGCAATGGGCACAATTTCTACTAAGCAATTGCTTGCAATTGTGGCGCCAAGCATCTGAATGATTGATGCCATCGGCGATTGGCACAATTTCTACTAAGGAATTGCTTCCCATTGCAGAGCCAAGCGTCTGAATGATTGATGCTATCGACAGTGTGCAGGACTTCTACGCCTGAACTCCTTCCCAGTGCAGCGCCAAGCGGATGAATGATTGATGCCATCGGCAATGAGTACGATTTCTACTAAGGAATTGCTTCCCATTACGTGCGCCAAGCGCCTGAATGATTGATGCCATCGGCAATGGGCACGATTTCTACTAAGGAATTGCTTCCCATTGCGGAGCCAAGCATCTGAATGATTGATGCTATCGGCAATGGGCATCATGTCTACTAAGGAATTGCTTCCCATTATGGTGACAAGCGTCTGAAAGATTGATGCTATTGGCAATGGGCAGGATTTCCTCAAAGAAATTGCTTCCCATTGCGGCGCCAAGTGCCTGAATGATTGATGCGATCGGCAATGGGCACGATTTCTACTAAGGAATTGTTTCCCATTGCCTTGCCAAGCATCTGCATGATTGATGTTATCGGCAATGCGCACGATTTCTACTATGGAATTGCTTCCATTTGCGGTGCCAACCGTCTGAATGATTGATGCTATCGGCAATGAGCACGATTGCTATTAAGGAATTGCTTCCCATTGTGGAGCCAAGCGTCTGAATGATTGATGCTATCGACAATGCGCACGATTTCTACTAAGGAATTGCTTCACATTGCGGAGCCAAGCGCCTGAATGATTGATGCTATCGGCAATACGCACGATTCCCACTAAGGAATTGGTTCCCATTGCGATGCCGAGCACCTGAATGGTTGATGACATCGGCAATGGGCACGATTTCTACTAAGGAATTGCTTCCCATTGCCTCGCCAAGCGTCTGAATGATTGATGCTATCGGCAATGGGCACGATTTTCACTAAGGAATTCCTTCCCATTGCGGAGCCAAGAGTCTGAATGATTGATGCTATCGGCAATGGGCACGGTTTCTACTAAGAAATTGCTCCCCATTGCGGCGCCAAGTGCCTGAATGATAGATGCTATCGGCAATGGGCACTATTTCTACTGAGGAATTGCTTCCCGTTGAGTCGCCAAGCGTATGAATGATTGATGCTATCGGCAATGGGCATGATTTCCACTAAGGAATTGCTTCCCATTGCGGAGCCAAGCATCTGAATGAATGATGCTATCGGCAATGGGCACGATATCTACTACGGAATTGCTTCCAATTGCGGTGCCAAGCACCTGAATGGTTGATGCTATCGGCAATGGCCACGATTTCTACTAAGGAATTGCTTCCCATTGCCTTGCCAACCGTCTGAATGATTGATGCTATCGGCAATGGGCATGATTTCCACTAAGGAATTGCTTCCCATTGCGGAGCCAAGAGCCTGAATGATTGATGCTCTCGGCAATGCGTAGGATTTCTACTAAGGAATTGTTTCCCATTGCGGCGCCAGGTGCCTGAATGAATGATGTCATCGGCAGTGGGCATGATTTGTACTAAGGAATTGCTTCAGATTGCGGCGCCAAGTGCCTGAATGGTTGATGCTATCGCCTATGCGCACGATTTCTACTAAGGAATTCCTTCCCATTGCGGCGTCAAGCGCCTGAATGATTGATGCTATCGGCAATGTGCACGATCTCTACTAAGGAATTGCTTCCCACTGCCTCGCCAAGTGTCTGAATGACTGATGCTATCGGCAATGGGCACGAATTCTACTAAGCAATTCCTTCCAATTGTGACGCCAAGCGTCCGATTGATTGATGCTACCGGCGATTGGCACGATTTCTACCAAAGAATTGCTTCCCATTGCGACGCCAAGTGCCCAAATGAATGATGGTATCGGCTATGCGCACGATTTCCACTAAGGAATTGCTTCCCATTGCGGCGCCAAGCTCTTGAATTATTGATGCTATCGGCATTGGGCACGATTTCCACTAAGGAATTTCTTCCCATTGCCTCGTAAAGCATCTGAATGATTGATGCTATCAGCAATGGGCACGATTTCTACTAAGCAATTGCTTCCAATTGTGGCGCCAAGCATCTGAATGATTGATGCTATCGGCGATTGGCACGATTACTACTAAGGAATTGCTTCCCATTGCAGAGCCAAGCGTTTGAATGATTGATGCTATCGACAGTGTGCAGGACTTCTACGCCTGAACTCCTTCCCAGTGCAGCGCCAAGCGGATGAATGATTGACGCTATCGGCAATGAGTACGATTTCTACTAAGCAATTGCTTCCCATTACGTGCGCCAAGTGCCTGAATGATTGATGCCATCGGCAATGGGCACGATTTCTACCAAGGAATTGCTTCCCATTGCGGAGCCAAGCATCTGAATGATTGATGCTATCGGCAATGGGCATCATGTCTACTAAGGAATTGCTTCCCATTACGGTGACAAGCGTCTGAAAGATTGATGCTATTGGCAATGGGCAGGATTTCCTCTAAGGAATTGCTTCCCATTGCGGCGCCAAGTGCCTGAATGATTGATGCGATCGGCAATGGGCACGATTTCTACAAAGGAATTGTTTCCCATTGCCTTGTCAAGCATCTGCATGATTGATGTTGTCGGCAATGCGCACGATTTCTACTAAGGAATTGCTTCCATTTGCGGCGCCAAGCGTCTGAATGATTGATGCTATCGGCAATGGGCACGATTGCTATTAAGGAATTGCTTCCCATTGTGGAGCCAAGCGTCTGAATGATTGATGCTATCAACAATGCGCACGATTTCTACTAAGGAATTGCTTCACATTGCGGAGCCAAGCGCCTGAATGATTGATGCTATCGGCAATACGCACGATTCCCACTAAGGAATTGGTTCCCATTGCAGTGCCAAGCGCCTGAATCATTGATGCTATCGGCAATACGCACAATCTCTACTAAGGAATTGCTTCCCATTGCGATGCCGAGCACCTGAATGGTTGATGATATCGGCAATGGGCACGATTTCTACTAAGGAATTGCTCCCCACTGCGGCGCCAAGTGCCTGAATGATAGATGCTATCGGCAATGGGCACTATTTCTACTGAGGAATTGCTTCCCGTTGAGTCGCCAAGCGTCTGAATGATTGATGCTATCGGCAATGGGCATGATTTCCACTAAGGAATTGCTTCCCATTGCGGAGCCAAGCATCTGAATGAATGATGCTATCGGCAATGGGCACGATATCTACTACGGAATTGCTTCCAATTGCGGTGCCAAGCACCTGAATGGTTGATGCTATCGGCAATGGCCACGATTTCTACTAAGGAATTGCTTCCCATTGCCTTGCCAAGCGTCTGAATGATTGATGCTATCGGCAATGGGCATGATTTCCACTAAGGAATTGCTTCCCATTGCGGAGCCAAGAGCCTGAATGATTGATGCTCTCGGCAATGCGTAGGATTTCTACTAAGGAATTGTTTCCCATTGCGGCGCCACGTGCCTGAATGAATGATGTCATTGGCAGTGGGCACGATTTGTACTAAGGAATTGCTTCAGATTGTGGCGCCAAGTGCCTGAATGGTTGATGCTATCGCCTATGCGTTCGATTTCTACTAAGGAATTCCTTCCCATTGCGGCGTCAAGCGCCTGAATGATTGATGCTATCGGCAATGGTCACGATCTCTACTAAGGAATTGCTTCCCACTGCCTCGCCAAGCGTCTGAATGACTGATGCTATCGGCAATGGGCACGAATTCTACTAAGCAATTCCTTCCAATTGCGGCGCCAAGCATCCGATTGATTGATCCTATCGGCGATTGGCACGATTTCTACTAAAGAATTGCTTCCCATTGTGGCGCCAAGCGCCTGCATGATTGATGCCATAAGGAATTGCGACCCATTGCAGCACCAAGCGCCTGAATGATTGATGCTATCGGCAATGGTCACGATTTCTATTAAGGAATTACTTCCCATTGTCTCGCCAAGCGTCTGAATGACTGATGCTATCGGCTATGAGCACGAATTCTACTAAGCAATTGCTTCCAATTGCGGCGCCAAGCGTCAGAATGATTGATGCTATCGGCGATTGACACGATTTCTACTAAGGAATTGTTTCCCATTGCCTCGCCAAGCGTCTGAATGATTGATGCTATCGACAATGCGCACAATTTCTACTAAGGAATTGCTTCACAGTGCGGAGCCAAGCGCCTGAATGATTGATGCTATCGGCAATGCGCACGATTCCCACTGAGGAATTGATTCCCACTGCGGTGCCAAGCGCCTGAATCATTGATGCTATCGACAATACGCACGATCTCTACTAAGGAATTGCTTCCCATTGCGATGCCAAGCGCCTGAATGGTTGATGCTATCGGCAATGGGCATGATTTCTAAGGAATTGCTTCCCATTGGGGCGCCAAGCGTCTGAACGATTGATGCAAATGGCAATGGGCAGGATATCAACTAAGGAATTCCTTCCCATGGCGGCGCCAAGCATCTGAATAATTGAGGCATCGCCAATGGGCATGATCTCTACTATGGAACTGCTTCCCATTGCGACGCCAAGCGTCTGAATGATTGATGCTATCGGCAATGCGCATGATTTCTACTAAGGAATTGCTTCCCATGATGGCACCAAGCGTCTGAATGATTGATGCCATCAGCAATGCGCATGATTTCTATTGAGAAATTGCTTCCCATTGCGGCGCCAAGCGTCTGAATGACTGATGCTATCGGCAATGGGCATGATTTCTACTGTGGAATTGCTTCCCATCGCGGCGCTAAGCGACTGAAAGGTTGGTGCAATCGGCAATGGGCATGATTTCCACTGAGGAATTGCTTGCCATTGCCACGCCAAGCGTCTGGATGGTTGATGCTATCGACAATGGGCATGATTTCTACTCAGGAATTGCTTCCCATTGCGGTGCCAAGTGTCTGAATGGTTGATGGTTGATGCTATCGCCAACGCGTATCATTTCTACTAAGGAATTGCTTCCCATTGCTGCGCCAAGCGCCTGAATGACTAATGCTATCAGCAATGGGAATAATTTCTACTAAGGAATTGCTTCCCATTGCGGCGCAAAGCGTCTGAATGACTGATGCTATCGGCAATGGGCATGATTTCTACTAAGGAATTGCTTCCCACATCAGCGCCAAGTGTCTGAATGATTGATGCAATGGGAAATGGGTGTGGTTTCTATGAAGGAATTGCTTCCCATTGCTGCGCCAAACGTCCGAATGATTGATCCAAGCAGCAATGGCATGATTCTTCCCAAGGAATTGCTTCCCATAGCGGAGCCAAGCGTCTGAATGCTTGATGCTACTGGCAATGGGCATGATTTCTACTAAGGAATTGCTTCCCATTGCAGCGCCAAGCGCCCGAATGATTAATGCAATCGGCAATGGGCATGTTGTCAACTAAGGTATTCCTTCCCATGGCGATGCCAAGAATCTGAATGCTTGATGCCATCGGCAATGTGCATGATCTCTACTAGGGAAATGCTTCCCATTGCGGTGAAAAGCGTCTCAATGATTGATGCTATCGGCAATTCTCATGATTTCTACTAAGGAATTGCTGCCCATGACGGCGCCAAGCGTCAGGATGATTGATGCCATCAGCAATGCGCATGATTTCTACTAAGGAATTGCTTCCCATCGCGGCGCCAAGCATCTGAATGACTGATGGCATCGGTAATGGGCATAAATTCTACTGTGGAATTGCTTCCCATTGCGGCGCCAAGCGTCTGAATGATTGATGCAATCGGCAATGGACATGAGTTCCACTAAGGAATTGCTTCCCATTGCGGCACCAAGCATCTGGATGACTGATGCTATCGGAAATGGGCATGATCTCTACTTAGGAATTGCTTCCCATTGCGGTGCCAAGCGTATGAATGATTTAATGCTACCGGCAATGGGCATTATTTCTACGAAGGAATGGCTTCCCATTGCGGCGCGAAGCGTCTGAATGATTGATGCAATCGGCATGATTTCTACTAAGGTATTCCTTCCCATGGCGATGCCAAGAATCTGAATGCTTGATGCCATCGGCAATGTGCATGATCTCTACTAGGGAACTGCTTCCCATTGCGGTGAAAAGCGTCTCAATGATTGATGCTATCGGCAATTCTCATGATTTCTACTAAGGAATTGCTGCCCATGACGGCGCCAAGCGTCAGGATGATTGATGCCATCAGCAATGCGTATGATTTCTACTAAGGAATTGCTTCCCATCGCGGCGCCAAGCATCTGAATGACTGATGGCATCGGCAATGGGCATAAATTCTACTGTGGAATTGCTTCCCATTGCGGCGCCAAGCGTCTGAATGATTGATGCAATCGGCAATGGGCATGAGTTCCACTAAGGAATTGCTTCCCATTGCGGCACCAAGCATCTGGATGACTGATGCTATCGGCAATGGGCATGATCTCTACTTAGGAATTGCTTCCCATTGCGGTGCCAAGCGTATGAATGATTTAATGCTACCGGCAATGGGCATTATTTCTACGAAGGAATGGCTTCCCATTGCGGCGCCAAGCGTCTGAATGATTGATGCCATCGGCAATGGGCACGATTTCGCCTTAGGAATTCCTTCCCATTGCGGCACCAAGAGCCTGAATGATTGATGCTATCGGCAATGGGCATGATTTCTACTAAGGAATTGCTTCCCATCGTGGCGCCAAGGGTCTGAATGATTGATGCTATCGGCAATGGGCACAATTTCTACTAAGGAATTGCTTTGCATTGCGGCGCCAAGTGTCTGAATGATTGATGCCATCGGCAATGGGCAGGATTTCTAATAAGGAATTGCTTCCCATTGCAGCGACCAGTGTCTGAATGATTGATGCTATCGGCAATGCGCACAAATTCTACAAAGCAATTGCTTCCAATTGCGTCGCAAAGCGCCTGAATGATTGATACTATCGGCTATGCGTAGGATTTCTACTATGGAATTGTTTCCCATTGCGGCGCCAGGTGCCTGAATGAATGATGCCATCGGCAATGGGCACGATTTGTACTAAGGAATTGCTTCAGATTGCGGCGCCAAGTGCCTGAATGGTTGATGCTATCGGCTATGCGCACGATTTCTACTAAGGAATTCCTTCCCATTGCGGCGCCTGAATGATTGATGCTATCGGCAATGGGCACGATCTCTACTAAGGAATTGCTTCCCACTGCCTCGCCAAGTGTCTGAACGACTGATGCTATCGGCAATGGGCACGAATTCTACTAAGCAATTCCTTCCAATTGTGACGCCAAGCGTCCGATTGATTGATGCTACCGGCGATTGGCACGATTTCTACCAAAGAATTGCTTCCCACTGCGACGCCAAGTGCCCGAATGAATGATGGTATCGGCTATGCGCACGATTTCCACTAAGGAATTGCTTCCCATTGCGGCGTCAAGCTCTTGAATTATTGATGCTATCGGCATTGGGCACGATTTCCACTAAGGAATTTCTTCCCATTGCCTCGTAAAGCGTCTGAATGATTGATGCTATCAGCAATGGGCATGATTTCTACTAAGCAATTGCTTCCAATTGTGGCGCCAAGCATCTGAATGATAGATGCTATCGGCAATTGGCACGATTTCTACTAAGGAATTGCTTCCCATTGCAGAGCCAAGCGACTGAATGATTGATGCTATCGACAGTGTGCAGGACTTCTACGCCTGAACTCCTTCCCAGTGCAGCGCCAAGCGGATGAATGCTTGATGCTATCGGCAATGAGTACGATTTCTACTAAGGAATTGCTTCCCATTACGTGCGCCAAGCGCCTGAATGATTGATGCCATCGGCAATGGGCACGATTTCTACTAAGGAATTGCTTCCCATTGCGGAGCCAAGCATCTGAATGATTGATGCTATCGGCAATGGGCATCATGTCTACTAAGGAATTGCTTCCCATTATGGTGACAAGCGTCTGAAAGATTGATGCTATTGGCAATGGGCAGGATTTCCTCTAAGGAATTGCTTCCCATTGCGGCGCCAAGTGCCTGAATGATTGATGCGATCGACAATGGGCACGATTTCTACTAAGGAATTGTTTCCCATTGCCTTGCCAAGCATCTGCATGATTGATGTTATCGGCAATGCGCACGATTTCTACTAAGGAATTGCTTCCATTTGCGGCGCCAACCGTCTGAATGATTGATGCTATCGGCAATGGGCACGATTGCTATTAAGGAATTGCTTCCCATTGTGGAGCCAAGCGTCTGAATGATTGATGCTATCGACAATGCGCACGATTTCTACTAAGGAATTGCTTCACATTGCGGAGCCAAGCGCCTGAATGATTGATGCTATCGGCAATACGCACGATTCCCACTAAGGAATTGGTTCCCATTGCGGTGCCAAGCGCCTGAATCATTGATGCTATCGGCAATACGCACAATCTCTACTAAGGAATTGCTTCCCATTGCGATGCCGAGCACCTGAATGGTTGATGATATCGGCAATGGGCACGATTTCTACTAAGGAATTGCTTCCCATTGCCTCGCCAAGCGTCTGAATGATTGATGCTATTGGCAATGGGCACGATTTCCTCTAAGGAATTCCTTCCCATTGCGGAGCCAAGAGTCTGAATGATTGATGCTATCGGCAATGGGCACGGTTTCTACTAAGGAATTGCTCCCCATTGCGGCGCCAAGTGCCTGAATGATAGATGCTATCGGCAATGGGCACTATTTCTACTGAGGAATTGCTTCCCATTGAGTCGCCAAGCGTCTGAATGATTGATGCTATCGGCAATGGGCATGATTTCCACTAAGGAATTGCTTCCCATTGCGGAGCCAAGCATCTGAATGAATGATGCTATCGGCAATGGGCACGATATCTACTACGGAATTGCTTCCAATTGCGGTGCCAAGCACCTGAATGGTTGATGCTATCGGCAATGGCCAAGATTTCTACTAAGGAATTGCTTCTCATTGCCTTGCCAAGCGTCTGAATGATTGATGCTATCGGCAATGGGCATGATTTCCACTAAGGAATTGCTTCCCATTGCGGAGCCAAGAGCCTGAATGATTGATGCTCTCGCCAATGCACACGATTTCTACTAAGGAACTGCTTCCCATTGCGGTGCCAAGCACCTGAATGATTGATGCTATCGGCAATGGGCACGAATTCTACTAAGCAATTGCTTCCAATTGCGGCGCCAAGCGTCCGATTGATTGATGCTATCGGCAATGGGCACAATCTCTACTAAGGAATTGCTTCCCATTGCCTCGCCAAGCGCCTGAATGATTGATACTATCGGCAATGGGCACGAATTCTACTAAGCAATTCCTTCCAATTGCGGCGCCAAGCCTCCGATTGATTGATGCTATCGGCGATTGGCACGATTTCTACTAAAGAATTGCTTCCCATTGTGGCGCCAAGTGCCTGCATGATTGATGCCATCGGCATTGGGCACGATTTCTACTTAGGAATTGCTTCCCATTGCGGCGCCCAGCGTCTGAATGATTGATGCTATCGGCAATGCGCACGATTTCTCCCAAGGAATTACTTCCCATTGCGAATCAAGCGTCTGAATGATTGATGCTATCGGCAATGGGTGCGGTTTCTACTTACTAAGGAATTCCTTTCCATTGCGGAGCCAAGAACCTGAATGATTGATGCTCTCGGCAATGCGCACGATTTCTACTAAGGAATTGCTTCCCATTGCGGTGCAAAGCGCCTGAATGATAGATGCTATTGGCAATGCGCAAGATTTCTACTGTGGAATTCCTTCCCGTTGAGTCGCCAAGCATCTGAATGATTGATGCTATCGGCAATGGGCATGATTTCCACTAAGGAATTGCTTCCCATTGCGGCGCCCAGAGTCTGAATGATTGATGCTATCGACAATGCGCACAATTTCTACTAAGGAATTGCTTCACAGTGCGGAGCCAAGAGCCTGAATGATTGATGCTATCGGCAATGCGCACGATTCCCATTGAGGAATTGATTCCCACTGCGGTGCCAAGCGCCTGAATCATTGATGCTATCGGCAATACGCACGATCTCTACTAAGGAATTGCTTCCCATTGCGATGCCAAGCGCCTGAATGGTTGATGCTATCGGCAATGGGCATGATTTCTAAGGAATTGCTTCCCATTGGGGCGCCAAGCGTCTGAACGATTGATGCAAACGGCAATGGGCATGATATCAACTAAGGAATTCCTTCCCATGGCGGCACCAAGCATCTGAATGATTGAGGCATCGCCAATGGGCATGATCTCTACTATGGAACTGCTTCCCATTGCGACGCCAAGCGTCTGAATGATTGATGCTATCGGCAATGCGCATGATTTCTACTAAGGAATTGCTTCCCATGATGGCACCAAGCGTCTGAATGATTGATGCCATCAGCAATGCGCATGATTTCTATTGAGGAATTGCTTCCCATTGCGGCGCCAAGCGTCTGAATGACTGATGCTATCGGCAATGGGCATGATTTCTACTGTGGAATTGCTTCCCATCGTGGCGCTAAGCGTCTGAAAGGTTGGTGCAATCGGCAATGGGCATGATTTCCACTGAGGAATTGCTTGCCATTGCCACGCCAAGCGTCTGGATGGTTGATGCTATCGACAATGGGCATGATTTCTACTCAGGAATTGCTTCAAATTGCGGTGCCAAGTGTCTGAATGGTTGATGCTATCGCCAACGCGTATCATTTCTACTAAGGAATTGCTTCCCATTGCTGCGCCAAGCGCCTGAATGACTAATGCTATCACTATCATCTGCATGATTGATGCTATCGGCAATGGGCACGATTTCCACTAAGGAATTGCTTCCCATTGCGGAGCCAAGCGTCTGAATGATTGATGCTATCGGCAAAGGGCACGATATCTACTACGGAAATTGCTTCATATTGCGGTGCCAAGCACCTGAATGAATGATGCTATCGGCAATGGGCACGAATTCTACTAAGCAATTGCTTCCAATTGCGGCGCCAAGCGTCCGATTGATTGATGCTATCAGCAATGGGCACAATCTCTACTAAGGAATTGCTTCCCATTGCCTCGCCAAGCGCCTGAATGACTGATACTATCGGCAATGGGCACAAATTCTACTAAGCAATTCCTTCCAATTGCGGCGCCAAGCCTCCGATTGATTGATGCTATCAGCGACTGGCACGATTTCTACTAAAGAATTGCTTCCCATTGTGGCGCCAAGTGCCTGCATGATTGATGACATCGGCATTGGGCACGATTTCTACTTAGGAATTGCTTCCCATTGCGGCGCCCAGCGTCTGAATGATTGATGCTATCGGCAATGCGCATGATTTCTCCCAAGGAATTACTTCCCATTGCGAATCAAGCGTCTGAATGATTGATGCTATCGGCAATGGGCGCGGTTTCTACTTACTAAGGAATTCCTTTCCATTGCGGAGCAAAGAACCTGATTGATTGATGCTCTCGGCAATGCGCACGATTTCTACTAAGGAATTGGTTCCCATTGCGGCGCAAAGTGCCTGAATGATAGATGCTATCGGCAATGCACAAGATTTCTACTGTGGAATTCCTTCCCGTTGAGTCGCCAAGCATCTGAATGATTGATGCTATCGGCAATGGGCATGATTTCCACTAAGGAATTGCTTCCCATTGCGGAGCCAAGAGTCTGAATGATTGATGCTATCGGCAATGGGCACGACATCTACTACAGAATTGCTTCCCATTGCAGTGCCAAGCGCCTGAATCATTGATGCTATAGGCAAAGCGCTCGATTTCTACTAAGGAATTGCCTCCCATTGCGGTGCCAAGCGCCTGAATGATTGATGCTATCGGCAATACGCACGATTTCTACTAAGGAATTGCTTCCCATTGCCTCGCCAAGCATCTGAATGATTGATGCTATCGGCAATCGGCACGAATTCTACTAAGCAATTGCTTCCAATTGCGGCGCCAAGCGTCCGATTGATTGATGCTATCGGCGATTGGCACGATTTCTATTAAGGAATTGCTTCCCATTGCAGAGCCAAGCGTCTGAATGATTGATGCTATCGACAATGGGCACGATTTCTACTAAGGAATTGTTTCATATTGCGGAGCCTAGCGCCTGAATGATTGATGCTATCGGCAATGGGCACGATTTCTACTAAGGAATTGCTTCCCATTGCGGAGCCAAGAGTCTGAATGATTGATGCTATCGGCAATGGGCATGATTTCCACTAAGGAATTGCTTCCCATTGCGGAGCCAAGAGCCTGAATGATTGATGCTCTCGGCAATGCACACGATTTCTACTAAGGAACTGCTTCCCATTGCGGCGCCAAGCGCCTGAATGATAGATGCTATCGGCAATGGGCACAATTTCTACTGAGGAATTGCTTCCCATTGCGGAGCCAAGCGTCTGAATGATTGATGCTATCGGCAATGGGCACGATATCTACTACGGAATTGCTTCATATTGCGGTGCCAAGCACCTGAATGATTGATGCTATCGGCAATGGGCACGAATTCTACTAAGCAATTGCTTCCAATTGCGGCGCCAAGCGTCCGATTGATTGATGCTATAGGCAATGGGCACAATCTCTACTAAGGAATTGCTTCCCATTGCCTCGCCAAGCGCCTGAATGATTAATACTACTGGCAATGGGCACGAATTCTACTAAGCAATTCCTTCCAATTGTGGCGCCAAGCCTCCGATTGATTGATGCTATCGGCGATTGGCACTATTTCTACTAAAGAATTGCTTCCCATTGTGGCGCCAAGTGCCTGCATGATTGATGCCATCGGCATTGGGCACGATTTCTACTTAGGAATTGCTTCCCATTGCGGCGCCCAGCGTCTGAATGATTGATGCTATCGGCAATGCGCACAATTTCTCCCAAGGAATTACTTCCCATTGCGAATCAAGCATCTGAATGATTGATGCTATCGGCAATGGGCGCGGTCTCTACTTATTAAGGAATTCCTTTCCATTGCGGAGCCAAGAACCTGAATGATTGATGCTCTCGGCAATGCGCACGATTTCTACTAAGGAATTGCTTCCCATTGCGGCGCAAAGCGCCTGAATGATAGATGCTATCGGCAATGCGCAAGATTTCTACTGTGGAATTCCTTCCCGTTGAGTCGCCAAGCATCTGAATGATTGATGCTATCGGCAATGGGCATGATTTCCACTAAGGAATTGCTTCCCATTGCAGAGCCAAGAGTCTGAATGATTGATGCTATCGGCAATGGGCACGATATCTACTACAGAATTGCTTCCCATTGCAGTGCCAAGTGCCTGAATGATTGATGCTATAGGCAAAGCGCACGATTTCTACTAAGGAATTGCCTCCCATTGCGGCGCCAAGTGCCTGAATGATTGATGCTATCGGCAATACGCACGATTTCTACTAAGGAATTGCTTCCCATTGCCTCGCCAAGCATCTGAATGATTGATGCTATCGGCAATGGGCACGAATTCTACTAAGCAATTGCTTCCAATTGCGGCGCCAAGCGTCCGATTGATTGATGCTATCGGCGATTGGCACGATTTCTATTAAGGAATTGCTTCCCATTGCAGAGCCAAGCGTCTGAATGATTGATGCTATCGACAATGGGCACGATTTCTACTAAGGAATTGTTTCACATTGCGGAGCCTAGCGCCTGAATGATTGATGTTATCAGCAATGGGCACGATTTCTACTAAGGAATTGCTTCCCATTGCGGAGCCAAGAGTCTGAATGATTGATGCTATCGGCAATGGGCACGATATCTACTATGGAATTGCTTCCCATTGCAGTGCCAAGCGCCTGAATGATTGATGCTATAGGCAAAGCGCACGATTTCTACTAAGGAATTGCTTCCCATTGCGGCGCCAAGCGCCTGAATGATTGATGCCATCGGCAATGGGCAGGATTTCTAATAAGGAATTGCTTCCAATTGCAGCGCCCAGTGTCTGAATGATTGATGCTATTGGCAATGCGCACAAATTTTTCCTTCCAATTGCGGCGCCAAGTGTCCGACTGATTGATGCTATCGTCGATCGGCACGATTTCTACTAAGGAATTGCTTCCCATTGTGGCGCCAAGCGCCTGCATGATTGATGCCATAAGGAATTGCTTCCCATTGCAGCGCCAAGCACCTGAATGATTGATGCTATCGGCAATGGGCACGATTTCTATTAAGGAATTACTTCCCATTGTCTCGCCAAGCGTCTGAATGATTGATGCTATCGGCTATGAGCACGAATTCTACTAAGCAATTGCTTCCAATTGCGGCGCCAAGCGTCAGAATGATTGATGCTATCGGCGATTGACACAATTTCTACTAAGGAATTGTTTCCCATTGCCTCGCCAAGCGTCTGAATGATTGATGCTATCGACAATGCGCACAATTTCTACTGAGGAATTGCTTCACAGTGCGGAGCCAAGCGCCTGAATGATTGATGCTATCGGCAATGCGCACGATTCCCACTGAGGAATTGATTCCCACTGCGGTGCCAAGCGCCTGAATCATTGATGCTATCGGCAATACGCACGATCTCTACTAAGGAATTGCTTCCCATTGCGATGCCAAGCGCCTGAATGGTTGATGCTATCGGCAATGGGCATGATTTCTAAGGAATTGCTTCCGATTGGGGCGCCAAGCGTCTGAACGATTGATGCAAACGGCAATGGGCATGATATCAACTAAGGAATTCCTTCCCATGGCGGCGCCAAGCATCTGAATGATTGAGGCATCGCCAATGGGCATGATCTCTACTATGGAACTCCTTCCCATTGCGACGCCAAGCGTCTGAATGATTCATGCTATCGGCAATGCGCATGATTTCTACTAAGGAATTGCTTCCCATGATGGCACCAAGCGTCTGAATGATTGATGCCATCAGCAATGCGCAAGATTTCTATTGAGGAATTGCTTCCCATTGCGGCACCAAGCGTCTGAATGACTGATGCTATCGGCAATGGGCATGATTTCTACTGTGGAATTGCTTCCCATCGCGGCGCTAAGCGTCTGAAAGGTTGGTGCAATCGGCAATGGGCATGATTTCCACTGAGGAATTGCTTGCCATTGCCACGCCAAGCGTCTGGATGGTTGATGCTATCGACAATGGGCATGATTTCTACTCAGGAATTGCTTCAAATTGTGGTGCCAAGTGTCTGCATGGTTGATGCTATCGCCAACGCGTATCATTTCTACTAAGGAATTGCTTCCCATTGCTGCGCCAAGCGCCTGAATGACTAATGCTATCAGCAATGGGAATAATTTCTACTAAGGAATTGCTTCCCATTGCGGCGCAAAGCGTCTGAATGACTGATGCTATCGGCAATGGGCATGATTTCTACTAAGGAATTGCTTCCCACATCAGCGCCAAGTGTCTGAATGATTGATGCAAAAAATGGGAAATGGGTGTGGTTTCTATGAAGGAATTGCTTCCCATTGCTGCGCCAAACATCCGAATGATTGATCCAAGCAGCAATGGCATGATTCTTCCCAAGGAATTGCTTCCCATTGCGGAGCCAAGCGTCTGAATGCTTGATGCTACCGGCAATGGGCATGATTTCTACTAAGGAATTGCTTCCCATTGCAGCGCCAAGCGCCCGAATGATTAATGCAATCGACAATGGGCATGTTGTCAACTAAGGTATTCCTTCCCATGGCGATGCCAAAAATCTGAATGCTTGATGCCATCGGCAATGTGCATGATCTCTACTAGGGAACTGCTTCCCATTGCGGTGAAAAGCGTCTCAATGATTGATGCTATCGGCAATTCTCATGATTTCTACTAAGGAATTGCTGCCCTTGACGGCGCCAAGTGCCGGGATGATTGATGCCATCAGCAATGCGCATGATTTCTACTAAGGAATTGCTTCCCATTGCGGCGCCAAGCGTCTGAATGACTGATGGCATCGGCAATGGGCATAAATTCTACTGTGGAATTGCTTCCCATCGCGGCGCCAAGCATCTGAATGATTGATGCAATCGGCAATGGGCATGAGTTCCACTAAGGAATTGCTTCCCATTGCGGCACCAAGCGTCTGGATGACTGATGCTATCAGCAATGGGCATGATCTCTACTTAGGAATTGCTTCCCATTGCGGTGCCAAGCGTATGAATGATTTAATGCTACCGGCAATGGGCATTATTTCTACGAAGGAATGGCTTCCCATTGCGGCGCGAAGCGTCTGAATGATTGATGCAATCGGCATGATTTCTACTAAGGAATGGCTTCCCATTGCGACGCCAAGCGTCTGAATGATTGATGCCATCGGCAATGGGCATGATTTCGCCTTAGGAATTCCTTCCTATTGCGGCACCAAGAGCCTGAATGATTGATGCTATCAGCAATGGGCATGATTTCTACTAAGGAATTGCTTCCCATCATGGCGCCAAGGGTCTGAATGATTGATGCTATCGGCAATGGGCACAATTTCTAAGGAATTGCTTCGCATTGCGGCGCCAAGTGCCTGAATGATTGATGCCATCGGCAATGGGCAGGATTTCTAATAAGGAATTGCTTCCCATTGCGGCGACCAGTGTCTGAATGATTGATGCTATCGGCAATGTGCACAAATTCTACAAAGCAATTGCTTCCAATTGCGTCGCAAAGTGCCTGAATGATTGATGCTATCGGCTATGCGTAGGATTTCTACTAAGGAATTGTTTCCCATTGCGGCGCCAGGTGCCTGAATGAATGATGCCATCGGCAATGGGCACGATTTGTACTAAGGAATTGCTTCCCATTGCGGCGCCAAGTGCCTGAATGGTTGATGCTATCGGCTATGCGCACGATTTCTACGAAGGAATTCCTTCCCATTGCGGCGTCAAGCGCCTGAATGATTGATGCTATCGGCAATGGGCACGATCTCTACTAAGGAATTGCTTCCCACTGCCTCGCCAAGCGTCTGAATGACTGATGCTATCGGCAATGGGCACGAATTCTACTAAGCAATTCCTTCCAATTGCGGCGCCAAGCATCCGATTGATTGATGCTATCGGCGATTGGCACGATTTCTACTAAAGAATTGCTTCTCATTGTGACGCCAAGTGCCCGAATGAATGATGGTATCGGCTATGCGCACGATTTCCACTAAGGAATTGCTTCCCATAGCGGCGCCAAGCTCTTGAATTATTGATGCTATCGGCATTGGGCACGATTTCCACTAAGGAATTTCTTCCCATTGCCTCGTAAAGCGTCTGAATGATTGATGCTATCAGCAATGGGCACGATTTCCACTAAGCAATTGCTTCCAATTGTGGCGCCAAGCATCTGAATGATTGATGCTATCGGCGATTGGCACGATTTCTACTAAGGAATTGCTTCCCATTGCAGAGCCAAGCGTCTGAATGATTGATGCTATCGACAATGCGCACGATTTCTACTAAGGAATTGCTTCACATTGCGGAGCCAAGCGCCTGAATGATTGATGCTATCGGCAATACGCACGATTCCCACTAAAGAATTGGTTCCCATTGCGGTGCCAAGCACCTGAATGGTTGATGATATCGGCAATGGGCACGATTTCTACTAAGGAATTGCTTCCCATTGCCTCGCCAAGCGTCTGAATGATTGATACTATCGGCAATGGGCACGATTTTCACTAAGGAATTGCTTCCCATTGCGGAGCCAAGTGTCTGAATGATTGATGCTATCGGCAATGGGCACGGTTTCTACTAAGGAATTGCTTCCCATTGCGGCGCCAAGTGCCTGAATGATAGATGCTATCGGCAATGGGCACGATTTCTACTGAGGAATTGCTTCCTGTTGAGTCGCCAAGCGTCTGAATGATTGATGCTATCGGCAATGGGCATGATTTCCACTAAGGAATTGCTTCCCATTGCGGAGCCAAGCGTCTGAATGAATGATGCTATCGGCAATGGGCATGATATCTACTACGGAATTGCTTCCAATTGCGGTGTCAAGCACCTGAATGGTTGATGCTATCGGCAATGGCCACGATTTCTACTAAGGAATTGCTTCCCATTGCCTCGCCAAGCGTCTGAATGATTGATGCTATCGGCAATGGGCATGATTTCCACTAAGGAATTGCTTCCCATTGCGGAGCCAAGAGCCTGAATGATTGATGCTCTCGGCAATGCACACGATTTCTACTAAGGAACTGCTCCTCATTGCGGCGCCTGAATGATAGATGCTATCGGCAATGGGCACAATTTCTACTGAGGAATTGTTTCCCGTTGAGTCGCCAAGCATCTGAATGATTGATGCTATCGGCAATGGGCACGATTTCCACTAAGGAATTGCTTCCCATTGCGGAGCCAAGTGTCTGAATGATTGATGCTATCGGCAATGGGCACGATATCTACTACGGAAATTGCTTCATATTGCGGTGCCAAGCACCTGAATGATTGATGCTATCGGCAATGGGCACGAATTCTACTAAGCAATTGCTTCCAATTGTGGCGCCAAGCCTCCGATTGATTGATGCTATCAGCGATTGGCACGATTTCTACTAAAGAATTGCTTCCCATTGTGGCACCAAGTGCCTGCATGATTGATGCCATCGACATTGGGCACGTTTTCTACTTAGGAATTGCTTCCCATTGCGGCGCCCAGCGTCTGAGTGATTGATGCTATCGGCAATGCGCATGATTTCTCCCAAGGAATTACTTCCCATTGCGAATCAAGCGTCTGAATGATTGATGCTATCGGCAATGGGCGCGGTTTCTACTTACTAAGGAATTCCTTTCCATTGCGGAGCCAAGAACCTGAATGATTGATGCTCTCGGCAATGCGCATGATTTCTAGTAAGGAATTGCTTCCCATTGCGGCGCAAAGTGCCTGAATGATAGATGCTATCGGCAATGCGTAAGATTTCTACTGTGGAATTCCTTCCCGTTGAGTCGCCAAGCCATCTGAATGATTGATGCTATCGGCAATGGGCATGATTTCCACTAAGGAATTGCTTCCCATTGCGGAGCCAAGAGTCTGAAAGATTGATGCTATCGGCAATGGGCACAACATCTACTACAGAATTGCTTCCCATTGCAGTGCCAAGCGCCTCAATGATTGATGCTATAGGCAAAGCGCACGATTTCTACTAAGGAATTGCCTCCCATAGCGGCGCCAAGCGCCTGAATGATTGATGCTATCGGCAATACGCACGATTTCTACTAAGGAATTGCTTCCCATTGCCTCGCCAAGCATCTGAATGACTGATGCTATCGGCAATGGGCACAAATTCTACTAAGCAATTGCTTCCAATTGCGGCGCCAAGCGTCCGATTGATTGATGCTATCGGCGATTGGCACGATTTCTATTAAGGAATTGCTTCCCATTGCAGAGCCAAGAGACTGAATGATTGATGCTATCGGCAATGGGCACAACATCTACTACAGAATTGCTTCCCATTGCAGTGCCAAGCGCCTCAATGATTGATGCTATAGGCAAAGCGCATGATTTCTACTAAGGAATTGCCTCCCATTGCGGCGCCAAGCGCCTGAATGATTGATGCTATCGGCAATACGCACGATTTCTACTAAGGAATTGCTTCCCATTGCCTCGCCAAGCATCTGAATGATTGATGCTATCGGCAATGGGCACGAATTCTACTAAGGAATTGTTTCATATTGCGGAGCCTAGCGCCTGAATGATTGATGCTATCGGCAATGGGCACGATTTCTACTAAGGAATTGCTTCCCATTGCGGAGCCAAGAGTCTGAATGATTGATGCTATCGGCAATGGGCACGATATCTACTAAAGAATTGCTTCCCATTGCAGTGCCAAGCGCCTGAATGATTGATGCTATAGGCAAAGCGCACGATTTCTACTAAGGAAATGCTTCCCATTGCGGCGCCAAGCGCCTGAATGATTGATGCCATCGGCAATGGGCAGGATTTCTAATAAGGAATTGCTTCCCATTGCAGCGCCCAGTGTCTGAATGATTGATGCTATTGGCAATGCGCACAAATTTTTCCTTCCAATTGCGGCGCCAAGTGTCCGATTGATTGATGCTATCGGCAATTGGCACGATTTCTACTAAGGAATTGCTTCCCATTGTGGAGCCAAGCGCCTGCATGATTGATGCCATAAGGAATTGCTTCCCATTGCAGCGCCAAGCGCCTGAATGATTGATGCTATCGGCAATGGGCACGATTTCTATTAAGGAATTACTTCCCATTGTCTCGCCAAGCATCTGAATGATTGATGCTATCGGCTATGAGCACGAATTCTACTAAGCAATTGCTTCCAATTGCGGCGCCAAGCATCAGAATGATTGATGCTATCGGCGAATCACACAATTTCTACTAAGGAATTGTTTCCCATTGCCTCGCCAAGCGTCTGAATGATTGATGCTATCGACAATGCGCACAATTTCTACTAAGGAATTGCTTCACAGTGCGGAGCCAAGCGCCTGAATGATTGATGCTGTCGGCAATGCGCACGATTCCCACTAAGGAATTGGTTCCCACTGCGGTGCCAAGCGCCTGAATCATTGATGCTATCGGCAATACGCACGATCTCTACTAAGGAATTGCTTCCCATTGCGATGCCAAGTGCCTGAATGGTTGATGCTATCGGCAATGGGCATGATTTCTAAGGAATTGCTTCCCATTGGGGGCGCCAAGCGTCTGAACGATTGATGCAAACGGCAATGGGCATGATGTCAACTAAGGAATTCCTTCCCATGGCGGCGCCAAGCATCTGAATGATTGAGGCATCGCCAATGGGCATGATCTCTACTATGGAACTGCTTCCCACTGCGACGCCAAGCGTCTGAATGATTGATGCTATCGGCAATGCGCATGATTTCTACTAAGGAATTGCTTCCCATGATGGCACCAAGCGTCTGAATGATTGATGCCATCAGCAATGCGCATGATTTCTATTGAGGAATTGCTTCCCATTGCGGCACCAAGCGTCTGAATGACTGATGCTATCGGCAATGGGCATGATTTCTACTGTGGAATTGCTTCCCATCGTGGCGCTAAGCGTCTGAAAGGTTGGTGCAATCGGCAATGGGCATGATTTCCCCTGAGGAATTGCTTGCCATTGCCACGCCAAGCGTCTGGATGGTTGATGCTATCGACAATGGGCATGATTTCTACTCAGGAATTGCTTCCCATTGCGGTGCCAAGTGTCTGAATGGTTGATGCTATCGCCAACGCGTATCATTTCTACTAAGGAATTGCTTCCCATTGGTGCGCCAAGCGCCTGAATGACTAATGCTATCAGCAATGGGAATAATTTCTACTAAGGAATTGCTTCCCATTGCGGCGCAAAGCGTCTGAATGACTGATGCTATCGGCAATGGGCATGATTTCTACTAAGGAATTGCTTCCCACATCAGCGCCAAGTGTCTGAATGATTGATGCAATGGGAAATGGGCGTGGTTTCTATGAAGGAATTGCTTCCCATTGCTGCGCCAAACGTCCGAATGATTGATCCAAGCAGCAATGGCATGATTCTTCCCAAGGAATTGCTTCCCATTGCGGAGCCAAGCATCTGAATGCTTGATGCTACCGGCAATGGGCATGATTTCTACGAAGGAATTGCTTCCCATTGCAGCGCCAAGCGCCCGAATGATTAATGCAATCGTCAATGGGCATGATGTCAACTAAGGTATTCCTTCCCATGGCGATGCCAAGAATCTGAATGCTTGATGGCATCGGCAATGTGCATGATCTCTACTAGGGAACTGCTTCCCATTGCGGTGAAAAGCGTCTCAATGATTGATGCTATCGGCAATTCTCATGATTTCTACTATGGAGTTGCTGCCCAAGACGGCGCCAAGCATCAGGATGATTGATGCCATCAGCAATGCGCATGATTTCTACTAAGGAAATGCTTCCCATCGCGGCGCCAAGCATCTGAATGACTGATGGCGTCGGCAATGGGCATAAATTCTACTGTGGAATTGCTTCCCATCGCGGCGCCAAGCGTCTGAATGATTGATGCAATCGGCAATGGGCATGAGTTCCACTAAGGAATTGCTTCCCATTGCAGCACCAAGCGTCTGGATGATTGATGCTATCGGCAATGGGCATGATCTCTACTTAGGAATTGCTTCCCATTGCGGTGCCAAGCGTATGAATGATTTAATGCTACCGGCAATGGGCATTATTTCTACGAAGGAATGGCTTCCCATTGCGGCACAAAGCGTCTGAATGATTGATGCAATCGGCATGATTTCTACTAAGGAATGGCTTCCCATTGCGGCGCCAAGCATCTGAATGATTGATGCCATCGGCAATGGGCATGATTTCGCCTAAGGAAATCCTTCCCATTGCGGCACCAAGAGCCTGAATGATTGATGCTATTGGCAATGGGCATGATTTCTACTAAGGAATTGCTTCCCATCATGGCGCCAAGGACCTGAATGATTGATGCTATCGGCAATGGGCATGATTTCTACTAAGGAATAGCTTCCCTTTGCGGCACCCAGCATCAGAATGATTGATGCTATCGGTAATGGGCATCATTTCCACTAAAGAATTGCTTCCCATTGCGGCGCCAAGCGTCTGAATGATTGATGACATCGGCAATGGCGTGATTCTTCCTAGGGAATTGCTTCCCATGGTGACGGCAAGCATCTGAATGATTGATGTCATCGGCAATGGGCACGATCTCTACTATGGAACTGCTACCCATTGCGGTACCAAGCATCTGAATGATTGATGCTATCGGCAATGCGCATAATTTCTACTAAGAAATTGCTTCCCATAACGGTGCCAAGCATTTGAATGCTTGATGCCATCAGCAATGCGCATGATTTCTACGGAGGAATTGCTTCCCATCGCGGCGCCAAGTGTCTGAATGACTGATGCTATCGGCAATGGGCATGATTTCTACTGTGGACTTGCTTCCCATCGCGGCGCCAAGCGTCTGAATGAATGATGCCATCTGCAATAGACATGATTTCGCCTAAGGAATTGCTTCCCATTGCGGCGCTAAGGGCCTGAATGATTGATGCAATCGGGACAGGGCATGATTTCTAGAAATGAATTGCTTCCTAATGGGGCGCCAAGCATCTGAATGAATGAGGCTATCGGCAATGCGCATGATTTCTAATAAGGAATTGCTTCCCATCACAGCGCCAAGCGTCTGAACGATTGATGCAATCGGCAATGGGCATGATGTCAACTAAAGAATTCCTTCCCATGGCGGCGCCAAGCATCTGAATGATTGAGGCCATCGGCAATGGGCATGATCTCTACTATGGAACTGCTTCCCATTGCGGCACCAAGTGTCTGAATGATTCATGCTATCAGCAATGCGCATGATTTCTACTAAGGAATTGCTTCCCATGATGGTGCCAAGCGTCTGAATGATTGATGCCATCAGCAATGCGCATGATTTCTATTGAGGAATTGCTTCCCATCGCGGCGCAAAGCATCTGAATGACTGATGCTATCGGCAATGGGCATGATTTCTACTAAGGAATTGCTTCCCACATCAGTGCCGAGTGTCTGAATGATTGATGCAATGGGCAATGGGCATGGTTTCTACCAAGAAATTGCTTCCCATTGCTGTGCCAAACGTCCGGATGATTGATACAAGCGGCAATGACATGATTCTTCCCAAGGAATTGCTTCCCATTGCGGAGCCAAGCGTCTGAATGCTTGATGCTACCGGCAATGGGCATGATTTCTACTAAGGAATAGCTTCCCATTGCGGCGCCAAGCGCCCGAATGATTGATGCAATCGGCAATGGGCATGATGTCAACTAAGGTATTCCTTCCCATGGCGATGCCAAGAATCTGAATGCTTGATGCCATCGGCAATGTGCATGATCTCTACTATGTTACTGCTTCCCACTGCGGTGAAAAGCGTCTCAATGATTGATGCTATCGGCAATGCGCATGATTTCTACTAACGAATTGCTTCCCATGACGGCACCAAGTGTCAGGATGATTGATGCCATCAGCAATGCGCATGATTTCTACTAAGGAATTGCTTCCCATCACGGCGCCAAGCGTCTGAATGATTGATGCAATCGGCAATGGGCATGAGTTCCACTAAGGAATTGCTTCCCATTACAGCGCCAAGTGTCTGGATGATTGATGCTATTGGCAATGGGCATGATCTCTACTCAGGAATTGCTTCCCATTGCGGCGCCAAGCTTATGAATGATTGATGCTACCGGCAATGGGCAGTATTTCTACGAAGGAATGGCTTCCCACTGTGGCGCCAAGCGTCTGAATGATTGATGTAATCAGCAATGGGCATGATTTCTACTAAGGAATGGCATCCCATTGCGGCGCCAAGTGTCTGAATGATTGATGCCATCGGCAATGGGCAGGATTTCGCCTAAGGTCGATGCCTTCGGCAATGAGCATCATTTCTACTAAGGAAATGCTTCCCATTGCGGCGCCAAGCACCTGAATGATTGATGCTATCAGCAATGGAAATAATTTCTACTAAGGAATTGTTTCACCTTGCGGCGCAAAGCATCTGAATCATCGCTGCTATCGGCAATGCGCATAATTTCTACTAAGGGATTGCTTCCCATCGTGGCGCCAAGCATATGACTGATTGATGCATCGGCAATGCGCATGATTTCTACTAAGGAATTGCTTCCCATCGCGGTGGCAAGTGTCTCAATGATTGATGCAATCGGCAATGGGCACGATGTCTACTAAGGAATTGCTTCCAACATCAGCGCCAAGCGTCTGAATGATTGATGCTATCGGCAATGCGCATGATTTCTACTAAGGAATTGCTTCCCATGATGGCGGAAAGCATCTGAATGATTGATGCCATCAGCAATGCACATGATTTCTACTAAGGAATTGCTTCCCATCGCGGTGCTAAGAATTTGAATGATTGATCGATCGGCAATGCGCATGATTCCTACTAAGGAATTGCTTCCCATTGCGGCGCCAAGTGTCTCAATGATTGATGCAATCGGCAATGGGCACGATGTCTACTAAGGAATTGCTTCCCACATCAGCGCCAAGCATCTGAATGCTTGATGCTATCGGCAATGCGCATGATTTCTACTAAGGAACTGCTTCCCATTGCGGCGCCAAGCATCTGAATGACTGATGCTATTGGCAATGCGCATGATTTCTACTAAGGAATTCCTTCCCAAGGCGGCGCCACGCCTCTGAATTATTGATGCCATCGGCAATGGGCATGATCTCTACTATGGAACTGCTTCCCATTGCGGCGCCAAGCATCTGAATGATTGATGCTATCGGGAATCCACATGATTTCTATTAAGGAATTGCTTCCCATGACAGCGCCAAGAGTCTGAATGATTGATGCCATCAGCAATGCGCATGATTTCTACTAAGGAACTGCTTCTCATCGCAGCGCCAAGCGTCAGAATGATTGGTGCAATCGGCAATGCGGATGATTTCCACTAAGGAATTGCCTCCCATTGTGGCGCCAAGCGTTTGAATGCTTGATGCTAACAGCAATGGGCATGATTTCTACTAAGGAATTGCTTCCCATTGCGGCGCCAAGTGCCTGAATGATTGATGCTATCGGCAATGGGCATGATTTCAAGTAAGGAATTGCATCCCATTGCGGCGTCAAGCGTCTGAATGATTGATGCCATCGGCAATGGGCATGATTTCTAGTAACGAATTGCTTCCCACTGCGGCAGAAAGCGTCTGAATGATAGATGCAATAGGCAATGGGCCTGAGTTCTACTTAGCAATAGCTTCCCATTGCGGCACCAAGCGTCTGAATGGTCGATGCCTTCGGCAATGGGCATGATTTCAACTAAGGAATTGCTTCCCATTGCGGTGCCAAGCGGCTGAATGGTTGATGCTATCGCCAATGCGTATCATTTCTACTAAGGAATTGCTTCCAATTGCTGCACCAAGTGCCTGAATGATTGATTCTATCGGCAATGGGAATAATTTCTACTAAGGAATTGCTTCCCATTGCGGCGCCAAGCGTCAGAATCATTGATGCTTTCGGCAATGCGCATTATTTCTACTAAGGAATTGCTTCCCATCGCGGTGCCAAGCATCTGAATGATTGATGCTATCGGCAATGCGCATGATTTCTACTAAGGAATTGCTTCCCATCGTGGCGCCAAGTGTCTTAATGATTGATGCAATCGGCAATGGGCACAATTTCTACTAAGGAATTGCTTCCCACATCAGCGCCAAGCGTCTGAATGATTGATGCTATCGGCAATGCGCATGATTTCTACTAAGGAATTGCTTCCCATCGCGGCGCCAAGTGTCTTAATGATTGATGCAATCGGCAATGGGCACGATTTCTACTAAGGAATTGCTTCCCACATCAGGGCCAAGCGTCTGAATGATTGATGCTATCGGGAATGCGCATGATTTCAACTAAAGAATTGCTTTCCATCGTGCCGCAAAGCGTCTGAATGATTGATGCAATCGGCAATGGGCATGATGTCAACTAAGGTATTCCTTCCCATGGCGGCGCCAAGCATCTGAATGATTGATGCCAACGGCAATGAGTATGATCTCTAGAATGGAATTGCTTCCCATTGCGGCGTCATGCGTCTGAATGATTGATGCAATCAGCAATGCGCATGATTTCTACTTAGGAATTGCTTCCCATGACGGCGCAAAGCGTCTGAATGATTGATGCCATCAGCAATGCGCATGATTTCTACTAAGGAATTGCTTCCCATCGCGGTGCCAAGCGTCTGAATGACTGATGCTATCGCCAATGGGCATGATTTCTACTATGGAATTGCTTCCCATCGGGGCGCCAAGCGTCTGAATGATTGATGCAATCGGCAATGGGCATGATTTTTACTAAGGAATTGCTTCCCACTGCAGTGCCAAGCATCTGAATGAGTGATGCTATCGGCAATGGACATGATCTCTACTAAGGAATCGCTTCCCATCGCGGTGGCAAGTGTCTCAATGATTGATGCAATCGGCAATGGGCACGATGTCTAGTAAGGAATTGCTTCCCACATCAGCGCCAAGCGTCTGAATGATTGATGCTATCGGCAATGCGCATGATTTCTACTAAGGAATTGCTTCCCATGATGGCGGAAAGCGTCTGAATGATTGATGCCATCAGCAATGCGCATGATTTCTACTAAGGAATTGCTTCCCATCGCGGTGCCAAGAATCTGAATGATTGATCGATCGGCAATGCGCATGATTTCTACTAAGGAATTGCTTCCCATTGCGGCGCCAAGTGTCTCAATGATTGATGCAATGGGCAATGGGCACGATGTCTACTAAGGAATTGCTTCCCACATCAGCGCCAAGCGTCCGAATGATTGATGCTATCGGCAATGCGCATGATTTCTACTAAGGAATTGCTTCCCATTGCGGCGCCAAGCGTCTGAATGACTGATCCTATTGGCAATGCGCATGATTTCTACTAAGGAATTGCTTCCCATCGCGGCGCCAAGCTTCTGTATGATTGATGCAATCGGCAATGGGCATGATGTCAACTAACGAATTCCTTCCCAAGGCGGCGCTATGCCTCTGAATCATTGATGCCATCGGCAATGGGCATGATCTCTACTATGGAACTGCTTCCCATTGCGGCGCCAAGCGTCTGAATGACTGATGCTATCGGGAATCCACATGATTTCTACTAAGGAATTGCTTCCCATGACGGCGCCAAGAGTCTGATGATTGATGCCATCAGCAATGCGCATGATTTCTACTAAGGAACTGCTCCTCATCGCGGCGCCAAGCATCAGAATGATTGATGCAATCAGCAATGCGGATGATTTCCACTAAGAAATTGCCTCCCATTGTGGTGCCAAGCGTTTGAATGCTTGATGCTAACAGCAATGGGCATGATTTCTACTAAGGAATTGATTCCCATTGCGGCGCCAAGCGCCTGAATGATTGATGCCATCGGCAATGGGCATGATTTCTAGTAACGAATTGCTTCCCACTGCGGCAGAAAGCGTCTGAATGATAGATGCAATAGGCAATGGGCCTGAGTTCTACTTAGCAATAGCTTCCCATTGCGGCACCAAGCGTCTGAATGGTCGATGCCTTCAGCAATGGGCATGATTTCAACTAAGGAATTGCTTCCCATTGCGGCGCCAAGCGGCTGAATGGTTGATGCTATCGCCAATGCGTATCATTTCTACTAAGGAATTGCTTCCAATTGCTGCACCAGGCGCCTGAATGATTGATTCTATCGGCAATGGGAATAATTTCTACTAAGGAATTGCTTCCCATTGCGGCGCCAAGCGTCTGAATCATTGATGCTTTCGGCAATGCGCATTATTTCTACTAAGGAATTGCTTCCCATCGCGGCGCCAAGCATCTGAATGATTGATGCTATCGGCAATGCACATGATTTCTACTAAGGAATTGCTTCCCATCGCGGCGCCAAGTGTCTTAATGATTGATGCAATCGGCAATGGGCACAATTTCTACTAAGGAATTGCTTCCCACATCAGCGCCAAGCATCTGAATGATTGATGCTATCGGCAATGCGCATGATTTCTACTAAGGAATTGCTTCCCATCGCGGCGCCAAGTGTCTTAATGATTGATGAAATCGGCAATGGGCACGATTTCTACTAAGGAATTGCTTCCCACATCAGGGCCAAGCGTCTGAATGATTGATGCTATCGGGAATGCGCATGATTTCAACTAAAGAATTGCTTTCCATCGTGCCGCAGAGCGTCTGAATGATTGATGCAATCGGCAATGGGCATGATGTCAACTAAGGTATTCCTTCCCATGGCGGCGCCAAGCATCTGAATGATTGATGCCAACGGCAATGGGTATGATCTCTAGAATGGAATTGTTTCCCATTGCGGCGTCAAGCGTCTGAATGATTGATGCTATCAGCAATGCGCATGATTTCTACTTAGGAATTGCTTCCCATGACGGCACAAAGCGTCTGAATGATTGATGCCATCAGCAATGCGCATGATTTCTATCTTGCTTCCCATCGCGGTGCCAAGCATCTGAATGACTGATGCTATCGCCAATGGGCATGATTTCTACTATGGAATTGCTTCCCATCGGGGTGCCAAGCGTCTGAATGATTGATGCAATCGGCAATAGGCATGAATTTTACTAAGGAATTGCTTCCCATTGCAGTGCCAAGCATCTGAATGATTGATGCTATCGGCAATGGGCATGATCTCTAGTAAGGAATTGCTTCCCATTGCGGCGCCTGCCGTCTGAATGATTGATGCTATCAGCAATGGGCGTTATTTCTACAAGAGAATGGCTTCCCATTGCGGCGCCAAGCTTCTGAATGATTGATGCATCGGCAATGGGCATGACTTCTACTAAGGAATGGCTTCCCACTGCGGCGCCAGGCGTCTGAATGGTTGATGCCATCGGCAATGGGCATGATTTCTACTAACGAATTGCTTCCCATTGTGGCAGCAAGCGTTTGAATGATAGATGCAATAGGCAATGGGCATGATTTCTACTGAGGAATAACTTCCCATTGTGGTGCCAAGCGTCTGAATGGTCGATGCCATCGGCAATGGGCATGATTTCTGCTAACGAATTGCTTCCCACTGCGGCAGCAAGCGTCTGAATGATAGATGCGATAGGCAATGGGCATGATTTCTACTGAGGAATAACTTCTCATTGCAGCGCCAAGCGTCTGAATGGTTGATGCTATCTGGAATGGGCATAATTTCTAGTAAGGAATTGCTTAGCATTGCGGCGCCAAGCGTCCGAATGGTTGATGATTGATCGATCGGCAAATCACATCATTTCTACTAAGGAATTGCTTCCCTTTGCTGCGCCAAGTGACTGTATGATTGATGTTATCGACAATGGGCATAATTTCTACTGAGGAATTGCTTCCCATTGCGGCGCCAAGCGTCTGAATGATTGATGCTATCGCCAATGCGTATCATTTCTACTAAGGAATTGCTTCCAATTGCTGCACCAAGCGCCTGAATGATTGATTCTATCGGCAATGGGAATAATTTCTACTAAGGAATTGCTTCCCATTGCGGCGCCAAGCGTCTGAATCATTGATGCTTTCGGCAATGCGCATTATTTCTACTAAGGAATTGCTTCCCATCGCGGCGCCAAGCATCTGAATGATTGATGCTATCGTCAATGCGCATGTTTTCTACTAAGGAATTGCTTCCCATCGCAGAGCCAAGGATCTGAATGATTGCTGCTATCGCAATGAACATGATTTCTACTAAGGAATTGCTTCCCATCGCGATGCCAAGCGTCTCATTGATTGATGCAATCGGCAATGGGCATGATTTCTACTAAGGAATTGCTTCCCATTGCGGTGCCAAGCGTCTGGATGATTGATGCTATCGGCAATGGGCATGATGTCTACTAAGGAACTACTTCCCATTGCGGCGCCAAACATCTGGATGATTGATGCTATCGGCAATGGGCATGATCTCTACTAAGGAATTGCTTCCCATTGTGGGGCCAAGGGCCTGAATGACTGATGCTATCGGCAATCGGCATGATTTCTAATATGGAATTGCTTCCCATTGCGGCGCCAAGAGTCTGAATGATTGATGACAACGGCAATGGGCATGATTTTTACTAAGGAATTGCTTCCGATTGCGGCGCGATGCATCTGAATGATTCTTGCTATCGGCAATGAGCATCATTTTCTACTAAAGAATTGCTTCCCATTGCGGCGCAAAGCATCTGAATGATTGATGGGATCGATAGTGGCATGATTCTTCCCAAGGAATTGCTTCCCATTGCGGCACCAAGCATCTGAATGATTGATGCTACCGGCAATGGGCATGATTTCTACTAAGGAATTGCTTCCCATTGCGATGCCAAGCGTCTGAATGATTGATGCAATCAGCAATGGGCATTATTTCTACAAAGGAATGGCTTCCCATTGCGGCGCCAAGCGTCTGAATGATTGATGCAATCGGCAATGGGCATGATTGCTACTAAGGAATGGCTTCCCATTGCGGCGCCAAGCGTCTGAATGATTGATGCCATCGGCAATGGGCATGATTTCGCCTAAGGAAGTACTTCCCATTGTGGCGCCAAGGGCCTGAATGATTGATGCTATCGGCAATGGGCATCATTTCCACTATTGAATTGCTTCCCACTGTGGCGCCAAGCGCCTGAATGATTGATGCAATCGGCAATGGCCTGATTCTTCCTAAGGAATTGCTTCCTATGATGGCGCCAAGCATCTGAATGATTGATGCCATCGACAATGGGCTTGATCTCTACTATGGAACTGCTTCCCATTGCGGTGCCAAGCGTCTGAATGATTGATGCTATCGGCAATGCGCATTATTTCTACTAAGGAATTGCTTCCCATCACGGTGCCAAGCATCTGAATGTTTGATGCCATCAGCAATGCGCATGATTTCTACTAAGGAATTGCTTCCCATCGTGGCGCCAAGCGTCTGAATGACTGATGCTATCGGCAATGGGCATGATTTCTACTGTGGGCTTGCTTCCCATCGCGGCGCCAAGCATCTGAATGATTGATGCCATTGGCAATGGACATGATTTCGCCTAAGGAATTGCTTCCTATTGCGGCGCCAAGGGCCTGAATGATTGATGCTATCAGGACTGGGCATGATTTCTAGTATTTGTTTATTATTTATTGATGTTTAAGGTCACATATTTATGCACAATGGCTAATCATGACCGTGACAGTTTTACGGGTGGAGGAAGCCGGAGTACCCGGAGAGAACCACCGAGCAACGACAAGCAGCTGCCAGCTCCCCAACATCGTAACTCCGCACTGCAGCACAGGCAGGGTTAGAATGGTTGAAGACATGCGTACCATCGACGTGCAGTACGCCGTAGTACACGGAGTCATCGTGCCCCCACGCGGGCAATGGAGATGAAGTGTCTTGCCCAAGGACACAACGCGGTTGCCGCAGGTGGGATTTGAACCGAGGACCTCTCGGCTTGCAGTCTGCACCTCTACCTTCTGAGCCACATGATTTCTAGTAAGGAATTGCTTCCCACTGCGGCGCCAAGGGCCTGAATGATTGATGCTATCGGCAATGGGCATGATTTCTATCAAGGAATTGCTTCCCTTTGCGGCGCCCAACGTCTGAATGATTGATGCTATCAGCAATGCGCATGATTTCTACTAAGGAATTGCTTCCAATCGCGACGCCAAGCGTGTCAATGATTGATGCAATCGGCAATGGGCGTGATTTCTACTAACTAATTGCTTCCTATTGCTGCGTCAAACGTCTGAATGATTGATCCAATCGGCAATGGCATGATTCTTCCAAAGGAATTGCTTCCCACTGCGGAGCCAAGCGTCTGAATGCTTGATGCTACCGGCAATGGGCATGATTTCTACTAAGGAATTGCTTCCCATTGCGGCGCCAAGCGCCTGAATGATTGATGCAATCGGCAATGGGCATGATTTCAACTAAGGAATTGCTTCCCATTGCGGCGTCAAGCGTCTGAATGATTGATGCCATCGGCAATGGGCATGATTTCTAGTACCGAATTGCTGCCCACGGCACAGAAAGCGTCTGAATGATAGATGCAATAGTCAATGGGCCTGATCTGTACTTAGGAATAGCTTCCCATTGCGGCACCAAGCATCTGAATGGTCGGCAATGCGCATCATTTCTACTAAGGAATTGCTTCACATTGCGGCGCCAAGCACCTGAATGACTGATGCTATCGGCAATGGGAATAATTTCTACTAAGGAATTGTTTCCCCTTGCAGCGCCAAGCATCTGAATCATTGATGCTATCGGGAATGCGCATAATTTCTACTAAGGAATTGCTTCCCATCGTGGTGCCAAGCATGTGAATGATTGACGCTATCGGCAATGCGCATGATTTCTACTAAGGAATTGCTTCCCATCGCTGCGCCAAGTGCCTCAATGATTGATGGAATCGGCAATGGGCATGATTTCTACCAAGGAATTGCTTCCCACATTAGCGCCAAGTGGCTGAATAACTGATGCTATCGGCAATGTGCATGATTTCTACTAAGGAATTGTTTCCCATTGCGGCGCCAAGCGTCTGAATGATTGATGCTATCGGCAATGCGCATGATTTCTACTAAGGAATTGCTTCCCATCGCGGCGCCAAGCATCTGAATGATTGATGCAATCGGCAATGGGCATGATGTCAATTAAGGAATTCCTTCCCATGGCGGCACCACGCATCCGAATCATTGATGCCATCGGCAATGGGCATGATCTCTACTATGGAACTGCTTCCCATTGCGGTGCCAAGCGTCTGAATGATTGATGCTATTGGGAATGCACATGATTTCTACTAAGGAATTGCTTCCCATGACGGCGCCAAGAGTCTGAATGATTGATGCCATCAACAATGCGCATGATTTCTACTAAGGAATTGCTTCCCATCGCAGCGCCAAGCATCTGAATGATTGATGCAATCGGCAATGGGCATGATTTCCACTAAGGAATTGCTTCCCATTGCGGCGCCAAGCGTTTGAATGCTTGATGCTAACGGCAATGGGCATGATTTCTACTAAGGAATTGCTTCCCATTGCGGTGCCAAGCATCTGAATGATTGATGCTATCAGCAATGTGCATGATTTCAACTAAAGAATTGCTTCCCATCGCGGCACAAAGCATCTGAATGATTGATGCAATCGGCAATGGGCATGATGTCAACTAAGGTATTCCTTCCCATGGCGGCGCCAAGCATCTGAATGATTGATGCCATCGGCAATGGGCATGATCTTTAGAATGGAATTGCTTCCCACTGCGGCATCAAGCGTCTGAATGGTTGATGCTATCGGCAATGCGCATGATTTCTACTAAGGAATTGCTTCCCATGACGGCGTAAAGCATCTGAATGATTGATGCCATCAGCAATGCACATGATTTCTACTAAGGAATTGCTTCCCATTGCGGTGCCAAGCATCTGAATTATTGATCTATTGGCAATGCGCATGATTTCTACTAAGGAATTGCTTCCCATTGCGGCGCCAAGCTTCTGAATGATTGATGCAATCGGCAATGGGCATGATGTCAACTAACGAATTCCCTCCCAAGGCGGCGCCACGCATCTGAATCATTGAAGCCATCGGCAATGGGCATGATCTCTACTATGGAACTGCTTCCCATTGCGGCGCCAAGCGTCTGAATGACTGATGCTATCGGCAATGGGCATGATTTCTAATAAGGAATTGTTTCCCATTGCGGCGCCAAGCATCTGAATGATTGATGACATCGGCAATGGGCATGATTTCTACTAAGGAATTGCTTCACATTGCGGCGCGATGACTGTTGCTGTTGGCAATGGGCATCATTTTCTACTAAGGAATTGCTTCCCATTGCGGCGTAAAGCGTCTGAATGATTGATGCCATCGGCAATGGCATGCTTCTTCCCAAGGAACTGCTTCCCATTGCGGCGCCAAGCGTCTGAATGATTGATGCTCCCGGCAATGGGCATGATTTCTACTTAGGAATTGCTTCCCATTGCGACGCCAAGCGTCTGAATGATTGATGCAATCGGCAATGGGCATGATTTCTACAAAGGAATTGCTTCCCATTGCGGCAGCAGGCGTGTGAATGATAGATGCAATAGGCAATGGCTATGATTTCTACTAAGGAAGAGCTTCCCATTGCGGCGCCAAGCGTCTGAATGGTCGATGCCATCAGCATTGGGCATGATTTCTACTAAGGAATTGCTTCCCAATGCGGCGCCAAGCGTCTGACTGGTTGATGCGATCGGCAATGCGTATCATTTCTATTAAGGAATTGATTCCCATTGCTGCACCAAGCGCCTGAATGATTGATGCTATCGGCAATGGGCATGATTTCTACTATGGAATTGCTTCCCATTGCGGCGCCAAGTGTCTGAATGACTGATGCTCTCCGCAAGGCGGATGATTTCTACTAAGCAATTGCTTCCCATTGCGGCGCCAAGCGTCTGAATGATTCATGCTATCAGCAATGCGCATGATTTCTACTAAGGAATTGCTTCCCATCGCAGTGCCAAGCGTCTGAATGATTGATGCAAATGGCAATGGGCATGATTTCCACTAAGGAATAGCTTCCCATTGCGGTGACAAGCCATCAGCAATGGTCATGATTTCTACTAACGAATTGCTTCCCATTGCGGCAGCAAGCATCTGAATGATAGATGCAATAGGCAATGGGCATGATTTCTACTAAGGAATTGCTTCCCAATGCGGCGCCAAGCGTCTGACTGGTTGATGCGATCGGCAATGTGTATCATTTCTATTAAGGAATTGATTCCCATTGCTGCGCCAAGCGCCTGAATGATTGATGCTATCGGCAATGGGCATGATTTCTACTATGGAATTGCTTCCCATTGCGGCGCCAAGTGTCTGAATGACTGATGCTCTCTGCAAGGCGGATGATTTCTACTAAGCAATTGCTTCCCATTGCAGCGCCAAGCGTCTGAATGATTCATGCTATCAGCAATGCGCATGATTTCTACTAAGGAATTGCTTCCCATCGCAGAGCCAAGGATCTGAATGATTGCTGCTATAGCAATGAACATGATTTCTACTAAGGAATTGCTTCCCATCGCGATGCCAAGCATCTCATTGATTGATGCAATCGGCAATGGGCATGATTTCTACTAAGGAATTGCTTCCCATTGCGGTGCCAAGCGTCTGGATGATTGATGCTATCGGCAATGGGCATGATGTCTACTAAGGAACTACTTCCCATTGCAGCGCCAAACATCTGGATGATTGATGCTATCGGCAATGGGCATGATCTCTACTAAGGAATTGCTTCCCATTGTGGGGCCAAGGGCCTGAATGACTGATGCTATCGGCAATGGGCATGATTTCTAATATGGAATTGCTTCCCATCGCAGTGCCAAGCGTCTGAATGATTGATGCAAATGGCAATGGGCATGATTTCCACTAAGGAATAGCTTCCCATTGCGGTGACAAGCATCTGAATGACTGATGCCATCAGCAATGGCATGATTCTTCCTAAAGAACTGCTTCCCGTTGCGGCGCCAAGCACCTGAATGATTGATGCTACCAGCAATGGGCGTGATATCTACTAAGAAATTGCTTCCCATTGCGGCGCCAAGCACCTGAATGATTGATGCAATCAGCAAAGGGCATGATTTCTACTGAGGAAAAGTTTCCCATTGCAGCGCCAAGCGTCTGAATGATTGATGTCATCAGCAATGGGCATGATTTCTACTAACGAATTTCTTCCCATTGCGGCAGCAAGCATCTGAATGATAGATGCAATAGGCAATGGGCATGATTTCTACTAAGGAATAACTTCCCATTGCGGCGCCAAGCGTCTGAATGGTTGATGCTATCGGCAATGCGCATCATGTCTTCTAAGGAATTGCTACCCATTGCTGCGCCAAGCAACTGAATGATTGATGCTATCGGCAATGGGCTTAATTTCTACTAAGGAATTGCTTCCCATTGCGGCACCAAGCGTCTGAATGATTGATGCTATCAGCAATGCGCATGATCTGTACTGGGGAATTGCTTCCCATCACGGCGCCAAGCATCTGAATGATTGATGCCATCGGCAATGCACATGATTTCTACTAAGGAATTGCTCCCCATCGCGGCGCCAAGCATCTCGATGATTGGCGCAATCGGCAATGGGCATAATTTCTACTAAGGAATTGCTCCCTATTGCTGTGCCAAGTGCCTGAATGATTGATGCTATCAGCAATGTACATGATTTCGACTAAGAAATTGCTTCCCGTTGCGGCGCCAAACGACTGAATGACTGATGCAATTGGCAATGGCCATGATTTCTACTAAGGAATGGCTTCCCATTGCAGCGCCAACTGTCTAAATGATTGATGGCATTGGCAATGATTTCTACTAAGGAATTGCTTCCCATTGTGGCGCCAAGCGTCTGAATGATTGATGCCATCGGCAATGGACATTATTTCTACTAAGGAATTACTTCCCATTGAGGTGCAAAGGGCCTGAATGGTTGATGCTATCGGCAGTGTGCATGATTTCTACTAAGGAATTGCTTCCCTTTATGTCGCCCAGCGTCTGAATGATTGGTGCTATCGGCAATGGGCATCATTTCTACTAAGGAATTGCTTCCCATTGCGGCGCCAAGCGTCTGAATGATTGATGCCGTCGGCATTGGCATGATTCTTCCCAAGGAATTGCTTTGAATTGTGGCGCCAAGCGTCCGAATGATTGATTCTATCTGCAATGGGCATGATTTCTACTAAGGAATTGCATCCCATTGCGGTGCCAAGCATCTTAATGATTGATGTTATCGGCAATTGGCATGATTTCTACTAAGGAATTGCTTGCCATTATGGCGCCATGCACCTGAATGATTGATACGATCAGTATTGGGCATGAATTCTACAAAGGAATTATTTCCCATTGTGGCTCCAAGCACCTGAATGATTGATGCCATCGTGAATACGCATGATTTCTGCTAAGGAATTGCTTCCCATGGCAGCGCCAAGCATCTGATTGATAGATGCCATCGGCATGATTTGCTTCCCATTGCGGCACCAGGCATCTGAATGACTGATGCCATCGGTCCGATTTCTACTAAGGAATGGCTTCCCATTACAGCACCAAGTGTCTGAATGATTGATGGCATCAGAAATGGGCATGATTTCTACTAAGGAATTGCTTCCCATTGCGGCACCAGGCATCTGAATGACTGAATGACTGATGCTATCGGCAATGGGCATGATTTCTACTAAGTAATTGCTTCCCATTGCGGCGCCCAGCGTCCTAATGATTGATACAATCGGCAATGGGCATAATTTCTACTAAGGAATTGCTTCCCATTGCTGAGCCAAGCACCTGAATGCTTAATGCTATCGGCAATGGGCATGAATCCTACTGAGGAATTGCTTCCTGTGGCGGCGCCAAGCATCGGAAGGATTGATGCTGTCGGCAATGCGCATGGTTTCTCCTAAGGAATTGCTTCCCATCGCGGCGCCAAGCATCCGAATGATTGATGCTATCGGCAATGCGCATGATTTCTACTAAGGAATTGCTTCCCATCGTGGCGCCAAGCGTCTGAATGATTGATGCAATCGGCAATGGGCGTGATTTCTACTAAGGAATTGTTTCCCATTACTGCGCCAAGTGCCTGAATGATTGATGTTATCAGCAATGGGGATGATTTCTACTGAGGAATTGCTTCCCATTGCGGCGCCAAGCGTGTGAATGGTTGATGCAATCGGCAATGCGCAGGATTTCTACTAAGGAATTGCTTTCCGTGGTGGCGCAAAGCGTCTTAATGATTGATGCTATCGGCAATGCGCATAATTTCTACTAAGGAATTGCTTCCCATTGCGGTGCCAAGCGTCTGAACGATTGATGCAATCGGCAATGAGCATGATTTCTACTAAGAATAGCTTCCCATTGCGGCGCCAAGCATCTGAATGATTGATGCCATCGGGAATGGGCATGATTTCTACTTAGGAATTGCTTTCCGTTGCGGCACCAAGCATCTGAATGATTGATGCCATCGGCAATGGCATGATTCTTCCTAAAGAATTGCTTCACATTACAGTGCCAAGAGTCTGAATGATAGATGCTACAGGCAACGGGTATGATTTCAACTAAGGAATTGCTTCCCATTGCTGCGCCAAGCGCCTGAATGACTGATGCTATCGGGAATGGGCCTGATTTCTACTAAGGAATTGCTTCCCATTGCGGTGCCAAGCGTCTGAATGATAGATACTATCGGCAATGGACATGATTTCAACTAAGGAATTGCTTCCCATTGCTGTGCCAAGCGTCTGAATGATTGATGCCAATGACAATGGGCATGATTTCTAGTAACAAATTGCTTCCCACTGCGGCAGAAAGCGTCTGAATGATAGATGCAATAGGCAGTGGGCCTGATTTCTTCTTAAGAATAGCTTCCCATTGTGGCACCAAGCATCTGAATGGTCGATGCCCAAACCTGATAAAATTTAAAAAAAAACAGTTTTGTGTCAAAATATAGTTCATTAGTATCAGAAGTGTGCTCCTTATAAGTAGAGTTGCAGGCTGCATGCAGAGAGATCCTCGGTTTGAATCCTACCTGCGGCAACCACATTGTGTCCTTGGACAAGACACTTCCCCCCCCCCCCCCCATGTTGGGGCACAGTGGCATTGTGTGCTAAGGCATAGTGCACATCGATGGTGCACTTGTCTTCATCCATTGTTAACCCTGCATGTGTGGAGTTAGTATGTTGGGGAGCCTGACAGTTGCTTGCCACTGCTTTGTAGTTCCCTCAGCATATCCCCAGCTTCCTCCACCTGTATAACTGTCTAACATGTGGTGACCATGGCTTTCAAAAGTGTAATTAAACCCCAATAAATAAATAGTAGTATTCTCATAAACATGTACATTAGTGGTTGTAACAGTAATAACACGACTTTGTCAGGTGGGGATTTACGGTTCTATTAGCGATCATCCCATGCAGAATGATTAACAGTCCTCTGCCTCATTGGCAGCCCAGGACTTCATCTTGGACTGCTCATGGTCATAAGACCTTGTGACCTCAGGCCATTAAATCGTTAATCATTTCTGTTGGCCCTCTAAAGAAGGTAATGCCCTGGAAAATCATTATATCATTACATTAATAGTGGATTTCAGCAGGTTTTACAATGAAATCGGCCTATTTGCATGTATGATGTATAGGCAGCAAATGCCTCTTGACAGTTGCTTGCCTCTCCATGGTGGTTCTCTTCATGTACTCTGGCTTCCCCACCAGTAAAACTGTCTGGCATAAGGTGATCATGGCTGTTAAAAGTGTTGTTACAACCCCAGTATGTCAATAGGTAAAACTGAAGAATGGAGGAACCTGTAATTTATTTATACATACTCCAACTCCTCAGTTTTTCAGTGTTTATTTTCTTTTGTTTATTTACATATGTACCCAAAAATAATAATGGTTTCCATTTCAGGTCCAACAATATCATATTTATTAGTTATTTTAACTAGCTGAATGCTAGATTATTTTGGGTGGTCGGTTTTGTTATTCATCATTTGTTTTATTACAAATTATTGGAGAGTTTCCATGGGCCCTCTCAAATAATTTGTTATCAAACAATTTTTATAAAACAAACAAGAGCTGGACTTTCGTCCGGTGCATACCCCCACATGGTGTACCGCCTAGTGTGGGCATACCTATGACCAACAAACATTATTTATGAATACTCTCGTATGGACTGACGGACGGATGCACAGATAGACGGACGCAATCCAGTATACCCCCCCCCCCCCCTTCCATTTTCTTCGAAAGTTTTCAACAATTTCCAACAATTTCTAAGTCAAAAGGTATGGTAAATTATTTGGTGTTTGGAAGTTTTATGCAATGAGGCAGAAACCTTTGTCATAGGCAAACTGCATGCCATATTTCACTGAAATCCGATAACCCATACCTGAGATACAGACTGAACAGACAAATAATGTCTTGAGATACAGGCTGAACAGACAAATAATGTCTATTTCCTACAATTTCTAAGTCAAAAAAGGGGGATAACTCTAAAAAGGAGAATGTGAGAAATATCCTTGAATCCTTTTTTTAAAGCCTATACCATAAGCAGTGTTCATGGCAAATTTCATTGCAATAGAATATTCGATACCCAAGATACAGAATGAACAGACAAAATTTGGCTCGGACGGACACAATTTCCAAGTGAACAAGTAATAAAAAAAAAATAAGAAGGAAAAAAAATAACTGGTGTGGGCATACTTATGACCAACAAATATTATAAAAAATAATAATTTACTTTAGTTATGAATAGTCTCGGACAGTCTCACACACGTACGCACAGACAGACAGACAGACAGACGGACAGACGAACAGACAGACGGACGGATAGACGCATGTAATCCAGTATACCCCCATTTTCTTCGAAAGTGGAGGTATTAATATTATTTGCTTTTAACTTAATATGAAACATAAGCAAGGAAAATGTTGGTTTTTGCTACGGCACGCTTATTCTTTTTAAAGCCCTCATATACAGTGGCTTCTAGCACACAACCGGGTAACACTTTCCATGCTCTAATCTTAACATACGCATACTGCTAAACAAAATATCCATCTTGAAACAAACAAATATGGGAGACATAACTAATGGTTTAGGGCCTCTATAGTGAGTATAGGGATCGGCTTCAGAACTTCCCCAAACTGACGGATTTCTCCCAAGTTCTAAATTTACTTTATAATACAGTATGCGGAGAGTGTATTTTCACTAAATCACTTACAGAGTGAAGATTCTACAAATTTGTTGCAAAGCATAACAATCACAAAGTTCCAGCCAATGGACCTCCAGGTTAAACTCTGAAGTCCATTGGCTGAAACATTGCTGACTTCTTTTGTCTGTACATTCAAAATTTGAAAGTGATACTTTGTGTGACAACTCCACTCTATGGGTGATTTACATGTAGTTACATTCCACTCTTCACATACTGTTCAAGCAGAGCCAGAAAACAGTAAAGGGGAAAGTGTATACTATTGTCATGCAACACAGAATGAGCTTAAAAAGTGACACAAGAGAGTTAAATCACAGGGGTTCATCACCAACAATGATTTATTAATAGAATAATATTATTAGACAAGCATAACTTATAGCGGCTCGTATGGATACTATAACACAAGGAAAGACACAGAATTCCTACATTGATGTTTCAAACAGTTAAATATTTATTCTATTCATATTCATTCATTTACTTCTACACACTGTTTTGTTGAGAAAACATTTATCCCCCAGATGATACACAATACTTGATTTTATCATATTAAAATAAAAGTTGTCAACACGATTTATTGTCACTTTCATTGAAAAAGTAGAAACAAGGCTTTTAGTTGTTGCACTTCATGACAAGTCGGCCCTGAACATTTCATTTACAAAGACACTATGTTCTTAATAGTCACTTCAAAAAACTTTAAGGGGCCGCAGAGCCGGGGTTGGAAGCAGGCAGACCCCACACCCCCACTCACAATTTGAACAAAAATGTTGAAAACTGTTAACAATTGAGTTTCAACAATGCTCTTATTATTATCCTGGTTCAAGGGATTATACATTAAATGACTTGGTAATCACTCTACTGTGGTCACTCTTAATACAAGAATTTACTTTTTCAACACAGCAGTTATTTGAGCCTGTGTCAAAGCAGTTAGTACAATGTACCCCAAAATCATGCAAAAGTAAATAGTGTAGGCCTACTGTGTGAATTAGGCAATTTTTGGGAACTAGTGGGTTAATAGCATCAGTTTGGTACATCGTTAGTTCACTGGAGCACTGGTGCTTTTCTGGATCAGAGTCCCAAAAATCCCACTTACATTTCACTCTCCCCACTCCCTTCCAAGTTAGACCAATGCATGGCACCTCACTTTTAACTGCAACACAAAATAAGCGCCCCCCACCACCATTAAAGAATTTTTCGGCTGTGTTAGTTCAGATGCCACTTTAGATCACACTTTGAAGTATATTCTTCTAGAACATAGAAAAGTATTTGTTACCAGTTTATTAGTGCTAAATATTCTTTTTCTTCTCTAAAAGTATTTTCACCTGTTATTTATTTTTCCATTTATTGATATGGGTTATTTATTCAAGGAAACACTCAATAGCTAACATCAAATCATGTCTGCCAATTCTACGGATAGCCGAAGACAGCTACCCACACAAAACAACCAATCAGAGGAGAGTAAATGTAAAACTCAACAATTTACTCACCTTATAATGGCAAACAAGCAGAACATAACTTTGGCTTTTCTAGCTTGAGGGTATTTGTACTGGACACACAGGCAAGTAGGATACCCTCTCCTGCCTAATAACAGTGTCAACAACATTATTAATTTTGAAGAAAAAATCCCAGCAATCACTATTATTTGGCAGTGAGGAATACAAATGTACATGTAGGGGAAAAATGCCATCATGATTGTTAACTTCCAATCAAATATCCTGAGTCCTGACTATCATTATCAAACGTCCATCACTATTATTGGACAGGTACATGCAGGAGTAAATTGTCTTCTTCAATGGCAGATGGAGACTGGCAGAATATTCTTAACAGACTGGGAATCACATTATTTCAATCAGAAGTCAGTTATTCTTACCAACTGCAACTTTCCGACTTGAGTTTACTGATTACTCTCAACATTCACTAATGTGCATTTTTCGGAGCATTTTTTCAGTAGGAAAACTCTGCGGCTGAGGGGTGGAAGGTGGGGATGCTCATATTTTATGTTGCAGTTAAAACCGAGAGGCTGCACATTAGTCTTATTTTGAATAGGATAGGAGGTAGGGGGCACTGAAATTCTGGAGAGTTTTTCCAGACCCCTCATACAGAAAATCATGTAACAATTTATAACCTCCAAAATGTGTGGGGGCACAGTGGAACTAGTACTGTGTACTAAGATATACTGCTTTGATGCTTTGTCTTCAGCCAATGCTAACCCAGCTTGTGCAGAGTTAGTACTTTGTGAGTCTGGCAGTTGCTCACCACAACTTGGACTGTCCAAAGTTTCGCTAAACACGAATAAAAAACAATACAAAGTGATCTTGATTATTTTGATGCAGCTGTAGGATTACTAACACTGACTTAGTGTGCGTCAGTCTTTCAATTTTGAAAATGGAAGGCCCACTGTGTACTGCTCGCAAACATCTGAGGTGAAGCATACTATATATAATTGCTGAGTACTGGAATTGGGAAAGTTTTTTTCAAGAAATACATCAATGAACACTGTGCACTCCACTGAAGCACAGAACTTGCAGAAGGTAATTCAAATGAAGTGCCATTGACACTGCAGCTCAACTCATCCAAGAACGGACTGAACTAAATAGAAAGATCCAGTAACACCAAGTCATTCACTCAAATTTCCTTCGAAAAGGCATCTCACCAAAGTTACATATGAAATCGGGCGAGGGATGCAGCCTGTTGGGTGTACAAATGGAATTGTTGACAATTTATATGTCAAATCCATGATGGCCGGTGGTGGCCACATCATACCAAAGTTAAATATAGAATTTGAAAAATAGGCCGATGAAATCGTCAGATGTGTACCCATACGTGCAACTAGTAGAAAGCTGTATGATGGAGGGCCACCACAGATGCCGACATTATGTACACCTTACAAGGTATGGGTACATATAGCAATGGATTCGGGGAGTGTCTAATTTGATGGATAAAGGGTTAATATCTCTGGATCAAAATATCAGATTTATATAAAAAAAACTATACAGCACAGCACATCAGTAACCTGAATAAATATATAAAGTAACAAGACAATCGGATTGATATTTTTTGAGTTATCTCATGCCAAAGGGATTGGAGGAATTTTCAATTTGAAGGATAAAGGGTTAATATCTCAGGATTAAATTATCAGATTTACACCAAAAACTATACAGCTCGGCACATCAGTAACCTGAACACAAATATAAAGTAACTTGACCATCCAAGCAATATTTTTCAAGTTATCGAATGCCAAAGGGATTGGAGGAATTTTCAATTTGAAGGATAAAGGGTTAATATCTCAGGATCAATATAACAGATTTACACCAAAAACTATACAGCTCGGCACATCAGTAACCTGAACACAAATATAAAGTAACTTGACAATCCAAGTAATATTTTTCAAGTTATCGAATGCCAAAGGGATTGGAGGAATTTTCAATTTGAAGGATAAGGGGTTAATATCTTGGGATCAAATCATCAGATTTACACCAAAAACTATACAGCTCGGCACATCAGTAACCTAAACACAAATATAAAGTAACTAGACAATCCAAGCAATATTTTTGAAGTTATCGAATGCCAAAGGGATTGGAGGAATTTTCATATTGAAGGATAAAGGGTTAATATCTCAGGATCAATATAACAGATTTACACCAAAAACTATACAGCTCGGCACATCAGTAACCTGAACACAAATATAAAGTAACTTGACAATCCAAGTAATATTTTTCAAGTTATCGAATGCCAAAGGGATTGGAGGAATTTTTAATTTGAAGGATAAGGGGTTAATATCTTGGGATCAAATCATCAGATTTACACCAAAAACTATACAGCTCGGCACATCAGTAACCTGAACACAAATATAAAGTAAGTAGACAATCCAAGCAATATTTTTGAAGTTATCGAATGCCAAAGGGATTGGAGGAATTTTCAATTTGAAGGATAAAGGGTTAATATCTTAGGATTAAATTATCAGATTTACACCAAAAACTATAAAGCTCGGCACATCAGTAACCTGAACACAAATATAAAGTAACCTGACAATCCAAGCAATATTTTTCAAGTTATCGAATGCCAAAGAAATGGATATGGACGCCGGACGGACAGACGGACGGACGGACGGACAGACGGATGGACGGACGGACTGACAGACAGACGGAAGGACAAAGGATGGATGAACGACGGATGGTCACCCCGGATGCCGGCATTATGTGGACCATACATAGTATGGGTACACATAAAAATATAGGGTGAGAGGTGTGGCCTGCGGGGTGTACTAATGGATTGTTGACAATTTATAGCAAAATCCAAGATGGTCAATGCCGAGCATGTTTTTCCACAAAATTTAGAAAAATTATAGCTTCCATCTAGACATCACATCAAAGCTACATATGAAATTCAAGAAAGATTGGGTGAGAGATGCTGTTTGTAAGGTGTGTTAATGGAATCGTTGACAATTTTTATGCGAAACCCAAACTAGTCCTAGGGCTGAGGGGGGTCTTGTGTGCAATCATATGTCCCCTAATTTTGACTCTTGATCCTTGTAGGGGACCCCTAGGAGATTGAAACAAACTTGGGTAGACATTCTAGATGTGGGGCAGAAAGGTGTAATTCAAGATGGCGTCGAAGATGGCCGCCGTGTCATTATAACCAGTATAACGCCATGTGGAATTGTCCTAGAGTGATAAATTTCATGTCTTTACCTAGGTTTTTGTGGACATGGAATCCATTAAAATCATTTGCAGGGTTAAAAAAGTGCAGGATAACGTTTAAATCCAAAATGACCACCAATATGGCCGCCACACCTTTTCATCTAGCCTGTCAAGGTACAGAATTGAGCTAGAGGAATAAATTTGGTGTCTTTATATGGGTTTTAGGGGTCAAGCATTTTACTCAAACCAATAAATTTGCACAAAAACAATGGATCATTGTTAATTTCAGTACATGTGCTCTAAGTGATTATCCAACAATTCGTAAAATTATGCAACTGGATAAGATAGAGTGCCTGAGAAGTTGACTGGTGTCTAGTCACATTTCATTCGTAACAGATCAACTAATATTTACCTCTTTTTTCAGGCATTGAATGAAATGGAAGGGATTCCACTGAAGAGGCGCCGCTCAGAATTCGCTGATGTTGACATCAAGAAGTGTATTATTTGTCAGATTGACACCAAAGAATCAACATGCAGCAATGCAGAGACTCGGATGAAAGTCCTAAAGGTTGCTAGAATACGTAACGACTTGGTTGCAAGGCGGCTAGAGCAAGACGATCATGAATAGTTTGTCTATCACGTGAACAACAAATGTTACAAATCGTATACCCTCAAAAAGACACTGATTAAACTTGAAGAAGAGCCGGAAGGAACTGAACTGGTCCCAAACCCATCTGTGAGCCAAGCAACTCGAGCCAGAATTGCACCACGAGCTCCTCCGTCAACTACTGATATATCAGCTTCTGAAAGGAAATGTACAGTGTATGCTAATGTAAAGCTAAAAGGAGACCGACAGAAATTTAGGATTTGTGAAGATGTACGCACAGAAAAGTTACTAAAGGCTGTGGTATTCTTTCAAGATGAAGTATACTATCGGACAAGTGACCTGCAAGATGTTCACTCCGTCTTTGGATCAAATATATATTGTCACAAAAACTGCATCCCAAATTATATTATCAGGTACGACCGTGCAAAAAGTAAATGTGACGCACCATCCAATAGTTTAGCAAAAAAATAAATGTTTTGCAAGGTTGTTAGAGAACATTAATTTCGCATTGAAAGATGGACAAGGTTTTGCCTTAAGCGACCTCCGTAACAATGTTAATGGCTTCAGCGATTCCCAGGAAACGTTTTCGAACAGAGACATTAGACTTTTTCTTGAAAGTCACTGTGGCCAAGACTTGAATATTTCCAGGCCTGCAGAAGCAAATAAGTGTGCCATGGTTTTCTTAAACGCCAGTCCTGCAGACAAGGCTGACGTCATTCGGTCAAGCAATCCCATCACTCAATGCGCGTCAACTATTAGGCATGCTCTTTTGGACTTTAATTTTGATTTGGAAGACAAGTTGTGTGATTCGGTTGATCAGCAGGACTCCTGGGATAATATGAATATCTCAGATGAGTTACTTACTTTTTTGTGTGTGTTACTAAATTATAATAGAAATGATTTCCTTGAATGCAACGTGGGTAGCAATAACAACTCTCCATTGAGCGATGATGATGATACCTCTGATGAAGAAACAAGTAGTTACGGCAGTGCTCATTCACCAAAAATGAGGAAACTAAAGTCAGTTTTCCAGGTTCTGTACTTCATGGTCCATAATGGTAGATGCAGGACACAACTCCACCTGACATATGCAGAAGGAATCCACGCAACATGCAAGAGCAAAACACTCATCACCTCTCTAAAACATTTAGGAATATCAGTGAGTTACGATGAAATTCTCTGGTTTCAGACTGATTTGGCAGACTTTGCACAAATGGAACAAACATCTAGGTAATGACCTGATAACAAAGGTACATATAAAGTATTGTAACGGTCTGTACATAAATACTGACCGTTGCCTGTAACAAATGTATAGGTAAAGTATTGAAAAGGTGGGTGACAGTCAGTTGCTAAACTAGAAAAGAAATCTTTGAGTCCCAGAATGGTCTGACTGAACCCAAAAAATATTTGTTCTCATAGCACAGTGATAACAAAGGCACCCCAAAACACACTCGTTCCTGTCCCAAGGTGAAAACAAAGGTACCCAAGAAGTTTTGTGAAGATCGATTCATAAATACAGCCTCTAGCCCGAGCCGTATTGACATGTGCACTTACAGTGTATAAGTAGCACTGAATAAATCAAAGTTCATCTAATTTGCATAATTTCTGCACGAGAAAAAAACCCGTACTATATGTGATGTATTCCATGTTACTAAACATTCATACAAAAATTTTTTCAAATCAGAACTTTCATACAGAAGTTCTGTACAAAAGACTGATTGCACTAATTTTGGTACAAAATGGCTGCTGGTGGCCATCTTGAATTTTGGACCACACCCAAAAACACTCGTTCTCATCCCACGGTGATAACAAAGGTACCCAAGAAGTTTCTTACAGATCGGTTCATAAATACGGCCTCTAGCCTGAGCCGTATAGAAGTTGTGTACAAAAAACTGATTAGACCTAATTTCGGTACAAAATGGCCACTGGCAGCCATCTTGAATTTTGGACCGCACCCAGAAACACTCGTTCTCGTCCCAAGGTGATAACAAAGGTACCCAAGACATTTCGTGATAAATACAGACTCTAGCCCGAGCCGTATTGACATGTGTACTTACTGTGTGTAAGTAGCACTGAAAAAATCAAAGTTCATCTAATTTGCATAATTTCTACACGAGAAAAAAACCCGTATTATATGTGATGAATCCCATGGTACTAAACATTCACACAAAAAATTATTCAAATCAGCGCTTTCATGTGGAAGTTCTGTGCAAAAATCTGATTGCACCAAATTTTGTACAAAATGGCTGCCATCGGCCATCTTGAATTTCGGACCGGACCCCAAAACACTCGTTCTCGTCCCACGGTGATAACAAAGGTACCCAAGGAGTTTCGTAAAGATCGGTTCATAAATACGGCCTCTAGCCCGAGCCATATTGGCATTTGCACTTACAGTGCTGAAAGTAACACCAAAAAACATTAAAGTTAGTCTAATTTGCATAATTTACGCACAAGAAAAAAACCCGTATTATATGTGATGTATCCCATGGTACTAAACATTCATACAAAAAATTATTCAAATCAGAGCTTTCATATGGAAGTTCTGTACAAAAATCAGATTTCTGCATCGTCGGTACAAAATGGTGGCTGGCAGCCATCTTGAATTTCGGACCGCACCCAAAAACACTCGTTCTCGTCCCACGGTCATAATAAAGGTACCCAAGAAGTTTCGTAAAGATCAGTTCATAAATACGGCCTCTAGCCCGAGCTGTATCCAATTGTTGACAGACAGACGGATGACGGGCCATGGCATAAGCTCAAATTTGGCTTTGCCAAAGTTGAGCTAAAAAAGGACAAAACATGAGCTTCTGAAAGAACTTGAATCAAATATTACAGCAGGTGACTACATAGCTCCTACGCATTGGATGGATATGCCAACCGGATACTTTGTTGATGTTATGGCTTATGTGCGAAAGCTGAAAACTTCCTCCATGAATACCTTCAGAGAATTGTGCAATCAATTGCTGAGCATGATCCTTAGAGTTTGCAAAAATGCTTCCCGCATTGACTTATCTTCGATTCATACATGGAAGGATCAGTGAAAGACAGTGAACGACTCAGACGAACTCAGAAAAACCCAGTCTTGTACAGTAACATCACACTAGAAAGCAAGTTACCAAGAGATATGGATAGTTTCTGGCCATCTGCAGCAAACAAAGCCAAACTAGAACAGCTCATGAAAGGATGGCTGATTGGCCACTTTACTGCAGAATCCGCAGATGTTCACATTGTATAGAGTCGGATAGTGGGAGACGAAACCTCTACACAAACCCAGTCGATCAGGAATGGAATAGTAAGCCAACACCCAGAACTGGACTCGGACCATGAAGAGGCTGATATCCGTATCATCCCACATGCTCTTCATGCCATCAGAAGCAATTGCATGCAAATTGTAATTCTCTCTACCAACACTGATGGGTTCGTAGTTGCCATGTATTTCTATCATATTTTTGCAGCAAATGGACTCTGTGAACTTTGGCTCAGAGGGAGAGTTGGAGACAGGACACGATTTATCCCTCTCCATGTAATAGCTGACAAGGTTGGAAGACCAACCAGTGAAGTCCTTCCAGCGATGCATGCACTAACTGGCTTTGACATTACGAGCAAATTTGGCACGAAAGCTGCTGGTATCAAGGCAGAACCTGTTCTGTACCTAAAGGACTTTGGAAGGGCACAGACGAATATGCCAGACTGTCTGCACAATGCCGAGAAATACCTGGTCCAAGTGTTAAACCGAGGAAATCATGGCACTGAAATGATGGATTGTTTACGTTACAACATGTACCATCACAGAAAGTCAATGACAATTATTGACCTTCCCCCAACCAGCTATGCTACGGAAAGTCATATTCATAGGGCATTCTATATGACCAATAAGCAAGTCAACTGTTTAGGAGATTTTTCGCTAAACCCACAAGACTATGGGTTTATGATGGAAAACAAATGTCTCGTACAAATGAAATACCATCGTAATTTGCCTGAAGAAATTGCTTTAAAATGTAACTGTGTGAAATGTGCCACTCACTCATGTCCTTGTAGAGAAACAAAAGTTTGATGCTGCATATTCTGTAAATGCCAGGCAAACAATTAGAGCAGCCAATGCAAAAACCCTAATGGGGTTATTCCAACTAAGTAGGTGTGGTTTGTGCAAATTATAAGAAATGTAATAATTGATGCCCACTGTATACCAAACTGATTGAGTTATTGGTTTTGGATTTATGAATAATGTGTACCCTAATTTTGACTCTTGATCCTTGTAGGGGTCCTGTGTCCTGGTCAATTAGAGCCCCTGTACTGGAATTAACAATTATCCATTGTTGCTTCTGCAAATTGCTTGGTCTGAGTGAAATCCTTGACCCATAAAACCCATATGTAGACACCAAATTTATTCTTCTAGCTCAATTCTGAACCTTGACAGGCTAGATGAAAGGGTGTGGTGGCCATATTGGCGGCCATTTTGGATTTAACCGTTATCCCGTACGTTTTTAACCCTGCAAATGGTTTTAATAGATTCCTTGACCCTAAAAACCTAGGTAAAGACACGAAATTTATCACTCTAGGACAATTCCACATGGAATTATACTGGTTATAATAACACGGTGGCCATCTTAGACGTCATCTTGAATTACACCTTTCTGTCCCACATCTGGAATGTCTACCCAAATTTTTGTCAATCTCCTAGGGGTCCTCTACAAGGATCAACAGTCAAAATTCGGGGACATATGATTGCACACAGGACCACCCTAAGCCTCTGGACTAAACTGGGTGCTGGCAGCCATATTTTTCAACAAAATTCATAAACATTCAACAGCTTCTATCTAGATATCACACCAAAGCTACATATGAAATATGAAAAAAAGATTTGGGGTGAGATGCAGTCTGTGCGAATGGAATTGTTGACAATTCATATTCCAAATCCAAGATGACTGCCTTGTGGCCATGTTTTTCAACAAAATTTTGAAATATTTGATAGCTCCCATCTGGACATCACACCAAACCTATACATTTAAGCAGACAAAGATCAGGTGAGAGATTCAGCCTGTAGAGTGTGCTAACAGAATTGCTGACAATTTGCTAAATCCAAGATGGCCACTGGTCCCTGGCAGTCATGTTTTTCAATGGACATAAAAAAAATCTGATACATGTAGCTCTCATCTAGACATTGCCCCAAAGTCACATATGAAATTAAGGACTGAATGGGCGAGAGCTGCAGCCTGTAGGGTTTGCTAAAGGAATTGTGGATGGAGAGTTGAGCTAAAAATATTTTTTCGAGTAAGCCCTTCGCAGCAGTAATCAAATTTATTTCAGTTTGGTATAATATCTTAAATGCAATTTCAATGTGCATGAGCAAAGGGACAGTGAGAAGTATTTTTGACCTTTTAAAGCTTTGTTGAATTACATTGTTTACATACATACTGGTTCTCCAAAAGTGAAGTTTAATTAGTTACAATGTAGTAGTCTTGGAATGCTACTACAATCTCATATTACCCCTCACTGGAATGAGCTCGACAAGCTCATTACAATGAGGAGGGTTCAAATGATATGGTTTTGTTGAAGTTTATACAAAAAGGCTGTACAAATTGTACGTTATTCAAAGTATGCCATTGGTTCATTATGGAAGGGTTAATTGCTTGCTGGGTCGAACTTAAGTACGCTGTTGTCTACTCACAAAAATTTAAAATTGTAGGTTCGATGGTGAGCAGGAGATAACTTACCTGAAACTTGAAAGAATGGGCATTGTTAAGCCAATAATTTCCCAATATTGTCCAATTGGTCTACATTTTTGGTATTCTTAAGTGATTTTCACATACTCAATCACTTACTATTTTTCAACATTGTTGTTCAAAATGTGCCGGGGGTGCTCACTTCCAATCCTGGCTGCGTGGTCCCGTAAAATGTCTGAAATGACTATTAAGAATGTAGTGTCCTCAGGGACAAAATGTTCAGGGCCAACTCGACTTGGAAGGGACATTCCTGTGTACTTTGGGAAAGGAATCGGAGCCTCTGGGACTGGGAAAAATTTACGTCATGAAAGTCCAAGCTAGAAAAACAAATTTCTGTATGTTTTTCCAATATTTGTTGTCTTGATGTATCAGATGTCATGATGTTATGAAGAGATGAAAATTTCAACAATTCATTTTTTTGATCAGAAAAAAATACTTAATTATCAGGCATGAACTATGCATAAAAATTTTCAGTGGTTTCGAGAAGGAGAATGAATGCCGATTTGGCGATGGGAAAGGATCCTTTTTTGGTCCTCTATTGCTGGCATAGATTATCATTACTTGGGGATGTGGTGATGAGATGCAACAGTTAAAAGCCAAACTTCCAGAAATGATAAAGAGTTCTTTTCAACAATTGATCATACTTTGCTGTGTGAAAAATTTCAGAAATTACTCTAACCGACAGACCTTTCATGTTTGGGTTGGGCAAGCCAAACATTCGGCTGTGTAAAAATTCTTGGGAAGCTGTTTTTCAATCATTAACAAGTATTACTATATTGCATGGGATTGAAATATATATAGCCTCTCAAGGCAAAAATCTAAAAATCTTTGAGAATACAAGAAAGGCTGATTAAGTTACTTAGACCATTCAAGATGCATAATATTTGGTAGATGGTCATCTGTTCATGTAATCACCATGTGAACAAAACGAGTGTTCTTGTAAAATTGTGCACACTGTTTTATTCACTGTTTGTATTTTAATTTGATGAAATCATATGTGTCATCTACAAAACAAAACTTTCCCTAAGAAAATGGTGCCCAGAATGGATGTAAATACAATAAATTTAGAACAGTTCAAAATTTTGAGGTAGGAATTCTTTGTTCTCCATATTACAGTATTCATCATGAGCAATATCCAGTTACCCTTGTCTGATAATATTTTATTGTTAAATCACTGTTTGGAACAAGTCCGTGGTTAACCCTTTACCCAACAAATCGGCCGCATCCGCCCACGTAATATGCAAATTCAGCAGTTGAAAAAATATTATTTTTCAAAAAAATTCACTAAAACCATATCATGTGACACATCGTTGGAATGAGCTCGTTCCAACAAGGGGTCACATGCTATGGTTTTGTTGAAATTTTTTGAAAAAGTTGAAAAAATTATATTTAAAATAATAAATTTTTATATCGTCTGCATTGGGTAAAGGGTTAAGGTGCTACAAAAGTAAGGGAAATTTGTTTACTTTGAAATTTCCACCACCGATATTCCATAAATGTGAATTTATTTATTATTTATTTATTTATTGGTGTTTAAGGTCACATACTTATGCATGGATGGCTAATCATGACAGTTTTACAGGTGGAGGAAGCCGGAGTACCCGGAGAGAACCACCGAGCAACGACGAGCAGCTGCCAGCTCCCCAACATCATAACTTCGCACTGCAGCACAGGCAGGGTTAGATTGGTTGAAGACATGCGCACCATCGACGTGCAGTACTCCTTAGTTCACGGCATCATCGGGCCCCCACGTGGACAACTGGGGTTATTAATAAGTGCCTTGCCTACGGACACAATGCGGAGTCCAAATCGATATATATATATAGTCCGAATCGATCGAGGATTAACCAGGTTCGACATTGCTTAACTTTGGTGATCTGATGTGAACTGGTTACCGCACACCATAAATGCGAATTAATGCCGAGATGTATGGAACACAAAAATATATGTTAATCAACTCATGGAGTTGACACAGCCAGCAATGGTTCCTGGAAGTCTGCTACTGTATATGTTTGAGAACTGATAAGAAAACAAGAGCGCACATAACGCCAAAGCAATACAATGTCCCCTACCGGACTAATGAGCATTAATAATTATACAAACGTTATAACCTAGATGTGATCAGCATGAATTCCGTTGAAGCATTTCCCCAAAAAAGTCCAGAAAACTGATATTTTGGTGCTTTTCCATATTTCCAAGGGCCATAACTCACACAAGAATAATGCAATCAGCATGAAACTCTCACTTGATCTGTAAGTCATCGTTCTATAGTAGGTTACCAAGAATGAAATCATTCGGTTGAAGCATTTCCAAACTAGAAAAACTGTGAGCACTGCTCACTAAATGATACCACCCACTCCCACCAAGAAACATTTTACAACAGTAAAAGTGTGTTTAATGTAGAGAGCACAAACACTGACAACCCCCCCCCCCCACCCCCCCCCCCCCAAAAAAAAAAAAATAAAAATACCCGAAAGCAGAATAGAAGGTGCACATCTATAATGTATATAAAAGAATGTCTGAGAGTTTCAATGAAATTCGCCCACTGGTATAAGAGGAGTAGCGGATAGCAGGAGTGTACCCCCCTAAAGCATCACAACAATTTGGCTAAGTTCATTTCGCCCTTTGGGAAAGAGTAAAAAATAAAAATACCTGAAAGCAAAATAGGAGGTGCACATCTATAATGTATAGAAAAGAATGCCTGTAAGTTTCAAAGAAATCCACCCACTGGTTTAAGAGGAGTAGCGGATAGCAGATGTGTACCCCCAAAGCATCACGGACGTACGGACGTACGGAAGTACGGACATACGGACGTACGTAAGTACGGAAGTACGGACACCATGAATGCTATATACCGCCCACTTTTCAAGTGGGTGGTATAAAAAGTCCAGAAAACTAAAGTATTATGACTGACAGACTGACGGATGGACAGAGTACAAATGAAACTTGATCTGTAAGTCATCGTTCTATAGTAGGTTACCAAAAATGAAATCATTCCGTTGAAGCGTTTCCAAAAAAAGTCCGGAAAACTGATATTTTGGCGCTTTTCCATATTTCCAAGGGCCTTAACTCACACAAGAATAATGCAATCAGTATGAAACTCAAACTTGATCTGTAAGTCATTGTTCTATAGTAGTTTACCAAAAATGAAATCATTCCGTTGAAGCGTTTCCAAAAAAACTCTGGAAAACTAAAGTGTGACTGACAGACTGACTGACAGACTGACAGATGGACAGAGTACAAATGAAACTTGATCTGTAAGTAATCGTTCTATAGTAGGTTACCAAAAATGAAATCATTCCATTGAAGCGTTTCAAAAAAAAAGTCCGCTAAACTAAAGTACGACCAACAGACTGACTGACAGACTGACGGATGGATGGACAGAGTGTAAATGAAACGTGATCTGTAAGTCATCGTTCTATAGTAGGTTATCAAAAACGAAATCATTCGTTGAAGCGTTTCCAAAAAAAGTCTGGAAAACTAAAGTATGACCAACAGACTGACTGACAGACTGACGGATGGATGGACAGAGTGTAAATGAAACGTGATCTGTAAGTCATCGTTCTATAGTAGGTTATCAAAAATGAAATCATTCCGTTGAAGCATTTCCAAAAAAAGTCCGGAAAACTAAAGTACGACCAACAGACTGACTGACAGACTGACGGATGGATGGACAGAGTGTAAATGAAACATGATCTGTAAGTCATCGTTCTATAGTAGGTTATCAAAAATGAAATCATTCCGTTGAAGCGTTTCCAGAAAAAGTCCAGAAAACTGATATTTTGGCGCTTTTCCATATTTCCAAGGGCAATAACTCACACAAGAACAAGGCAATAAGCATGAAACTCAAACTTGATCTGTAAGTCATCCTTCTGTAGTAGGTTACCAAAAATGAAATCATTCCGTTGAAGTGTTTCCAAAAAAAGTCCGGAAAACTGAAATTTTGGCGCTTTTCCATATTTCCAAGGGCCATAACTCACACAAGAATAATGCAATCAGCATGAAACTCAAACTTGATCTGTAAGTCATCGTTCTATAGTAGTTTACCAAAAATGAAATCATTCCGTTGAAGAGTTTCCAAAAAAACTCCGGAAAACTGATATTTTGGTGCTTTTCCATATTTCCAAGGGTCATAACTCACACAAGAATAATGCAATCAGCATGAAACTCAAACTTGATCTGTAAGTCATCGTTCTATAGTAGTTTACCAAAAATGAAATCATTCCGTTGAAGCGTTTCCAAAAAAACTCCGGAAAACTGATATTTTGGTGCTTTTTCCCATATTTTCAAGGGCCATAACTCACACAAGAATAATGCAATCAGCATGAAACTCAAACTTGATCTGTAAGTCATCGTTCTATAGTAGTTTACCAAAAATGAAATCATTCCGTTGAAGCGTTTCCAAAAAAACTTTGGAAAACTAAAGTGTGACTGACAGACTGACAGACAGACAGACTGACAGACTGACGGATGTACGGAGTGCAAACCTATAGTCCCCTTCGGCGATACCGGTAGGGGACTAATAATACAATGGTGTATTCAGGGAGGGGGGGTGCCACCCACTAAAATGATAGTGCCCCCCCCCCCCCCCCCAAATGAGAAAATTAAAGCATAAGAGGGTCCCAGATTCACGCTGAGGGTACATGTATTGAATTTTTCAAACTTTTATTTGAGGAGCCCTTTTCCGCATCTGGACCCCCACCAAAAGGAAGGAGGATACCGTGGGCCTGAGGTGGGGGGAAAGTATGGCCTTCCCATTGGTGGAGGTTTGCCCCCACCCACCAATGGGAGAACCATACCTACCTACTCCCCAGGCCTACAACGCCCTGGAACCCCCAAAAAGATTATGCTACACCCATCAATACATAGCGAAAATAACATTTCAGAACAACTCATGGCCAAATGTGCTTCAGTAATCATGATAATTTATATTGTATATATATTTTTATGTTCTTTTCATCATAGTCTCATTTTGATGCATAATGTGAGGTCATACTAAACACTGAGGGCTACTGAGGAAAAAGAAAGTAGTGGGAATGGGATGAAAAGGGTATGAGGTGGTGTATTATGAATATATAAATAGATTTAAGCAGTAAGTGCATGGTTTTAATGCCATATTTGAGAATTATGAGCGCTAAAATAATAGAGCTCATAGAAAAATCTTCATCTCGGTATTTAGTAGGAAGTTTGGTAATTAGTATTTATAGCGGCCGCACCTCGCTGACCTCGGTAAGAGATAGCATGAGTTATAGTGCTGGAAATGAACCACATTACGAGGGCAGTTTCAAGCTCCGTGAAATCAGAGACAGGAGTAAAATGCATCTGTAAAATGTTAGTACATGTATTGAAGTTTGAGAGAATACCATCACCAAACACCAGAAACAAACTTTAAATTATAAGGCCCTGCTGCACTATGATAGTAACTTGTCACTGGCCACAGAGTGCAGCTTTCTCAAAACAACACCCAATTATATGTCCTCAAAGTGTAATAGAGCTTCACAATATTTGTCAACAAGTGCATTATTTTTAGATCCAGTTAAATAGAAAGCATGGGTGCCAATGGGAGCATTCACACTCGCATTCATCTCATTTCCAGAAATGGTGAGTTAGTGATGGAATTGTGGTCCTAGATGACAAGGCAAAAGCCAGAGTTTTTTATGGCTGCACAGTAAATCAAATATAGAACCTTAGGGAGCACGCTCACATACCCAACGCGCCCCGATAGTTCAAGCTCGGAAAACTGTAATTTTTAGGAAAATGACCCGGAAATCTGTTAGTTGTATTTTTCAAAGTCCAGGGCCCGTAATTTCCGCAAAAATCAGCCGAGAAATGCAAACTTGATCTGTAAGTCATTGTGGTAGATTTTGATGAACTTTTCAAAGTCTATGGGGCCGTAACTTTGGTCAAAATCAGTGGAGCGGAACAAAACCCAAACTTGTTCTGTAGGCCACCATGTTAGACTAACATACCAAAAATCAGCTCAATATCTGGAAGCGTGTTGGAAAAAAGTCCGCAAAACTGTAATTTTTAATGAACTTTTCAAAGTTCAAGGGCCGTAATTTCGGTAAAAATCAGTGGAGCAGAACAAAGTGCAAACTTGATCTGTAGGCCACCATGTCAGACTAACATACCAAAAATCAGCTCAATATCTGGAAGCGTGTAGAAAAAAAGTCCGGAAAACTGTAATTTTGATGCATTTTTCAGAGTCCAAGGGCCGTAATTTCGGTAAAAATCAGTGGAGTGGAACAAAACGCAAACTTGTTCTGTAGGCCACCATGTTAGACTAACATACCAAAAATCAGCTCAATATCTGGAAGCGTGTAGGAAAAAAGTCCGCAAAACTGTAATTTTGATGAACTTTTCAAAGTTCAAGGGCCATAATTTAGGTAAAAATCAGTGGAGCAGAACAAAATACAAACTTGATCTGTAGGCCATCATGCCTGACTAACATACCAAAAATCAGCTCAATATCTGAAAGCGTGTAGAAAAAAGTCCAGAAAACTGTAATTTTGATGAATTTTTGAGTCCAAGGGGCGTAATTTTGGTAAAAATCAGTGGAGCGGAACAAAATGCAAAATTGATCTGTAGGCCACCATGTTAGATTCACATACCAAAAATCAGCTCAATATCTGGAAGCGTGTAGAAAAAAAGTCCGGAAAACAAGTAGGACTGACTGACGGACTGACTGACTGACAGACTGATGGACTGACAGACTGAAGGACTGACAGACTGACGGACGGACCAGTCAAAAACATTATACCCCCGCAACTTTGTTGCGTGGGGTATAATAAACCAATAAATACTGGTCTTCAATCCAGTATTGATTGAACAGTGAATAAAATCTCGAAGTTTGAAATAGCCTACATATGTTTATCGTTCATCTGGACATTAATAAAGAGGATCGATTACAGTACAGACATTGTGGATGGGTCAAAATCCATGGGTGGGGGTTTTTCCATGCAAATAATTCAGAGATGATCTGCTATGACAACTACATGTAGCTTAATTTCCACCAATGAAACACCAGGGTAATCCCAGTGCATCATTGGTAGAAATTTTGCTAGATGATCATCTCTGAATTATATGCTTGGAAAAAAGTGTCAACAGGTGGATTTTGACGTGTCCACGATAGCCCTACTGTATGACAGTTGACTGATTTGGAAAGCATCTGTGGCAAGCACAGGAAACAGGGTGTCAGCTGTCTTAGGGAGCTTGAGCATTGAAGAGAAGGGTCTTCCCACAGGAACATTATAAAACAGTGTTATCAAATACGGAGATGAGACACAACCTTTCGACGAACTGTTTGTAGTTCCAGATGAACAACTTTTCGGTTACATGTTTTTTCATTTTAGATAACCATTAACCACCAGAGTAACAATAAAATAGTTCCTCTCCAATTTTATGACCTGATTGAATAGTGGTGTAATTACAAAAATATCAATTTATTGACACTATTTATTATTGACCAACAATTTGATTTTCAAGATGTCTCAAGCATTTTTTTACCTGTAGTCTCGAATGAATATCATCCCTTTACCTAATGAATCAGCCACATCACCAAATTGCACAGTCAAACAAATATTATTTTTAATAAAAATTGTACAAAACCATAAAAAGAGACCCCTCAATAAAAACGAACTTGTCAAGCTCATTCCAATGAGGGGTCACATGATGTAGTTTTATTGCTAAACTAATATTTAAAATAAAAAAACTGTGATATTGTCTGCATTGGGTACAAGGTAATTCAAACTGAATCATCAAGGCATGCTGATTCGTTCCAACAATGATGGATCAAGTCCATATTATTGGACATACAGAATGCAGATAGCGTATTATCACTAAATCACCCATAAAGTGGAGATTCCACCCAAACAATAATTGCTAATTTGTTGCAATGCATCACAAGAACAAGCAAAACTCCAGCCAATGAACCTCCGGGTTAAACCTGGATGTCCACCGGCTGAAACATTTTGTTTTTTGTCCATATGTACAGAATTTGAAAGTGATACTTTGGGTGATAACTCCACTCTGCCAATGATTTAGTCACAACCCACTCTCCACATTCTGTATGTTCAGTTATCTGAACAGTCTTTCAATATACTGGTATACCTCAAAAATTTTATTAATACCGATACTGGTATTTAATTTTGAATACCGTGCAGCCCTAGCACTTCTGTCAAATTTATGAAGGAAGCCCATTGTGCACAAGAACGGCACAAATTTGACAATTTCAAAAGAACAGTGAATAAATTTGTCCAAGACAACAACTCAATTTTCAATGAAATAAACTTCAAACAAAGGCCTGAATACGGGGAATATCATAAATTAAGTGAACCAATAAGCCTTGAAGAGGTCATGGGTATAATAACAAAATGTTCACCGAAGACGAAGTCTCTTACAAAATACTGAAACAGTGTTCCAACATCAACTTCAGTGGATTTGAAACAAGACTGCCTGGTTGGGACCACCATACATTTTAAATAAATAGAGAGATTAATACAGATATAAGACCCCTCTTTAAGAGATTTAGTGTCTGTGTCTTTGGGATGTATGTGCTATTTATTTATTTGTGTTTTAAGGTCACATATTTCTGCACAATGGCTAATCATGACCACGACAGTTTTATGGGTGGAGGAAGCCAGAGTACCCAGAGAGAACCACTGAGCAGTGGCGAGCAACTGTCAGCTCCCCAACATACTGACTCCACACATGCAGGGTTAGCAATGGTTGAAGACAGATGCACCATCGATGCGCAGTACGCCTTAGTACACAACGCCACCATGCCCACACGTGGGCAATGGGGGTGAAGTGTCTTGCCCAAGGACACATCGCGGTTGCCGCAGATGGGATTTGAACCGAGGACCTCTTGGCTTGCAGCCTGCACCTCTACCCACTGAGCCACCACGCCCCAGTGTATGTGCTTGTGGGGATGTGTGTAGTGTTGTCATGAGTCTAACCCCACTACCTTATACAGTGGTAGCTAGGTACTGACTGTAAAAACCAGCACTTAACATGCTATATTTACACCAAATTAATGCCCTATATTCTAGTTAAACTGGAAGCACTGTAATGGACACTGCACTGCCCCGGAATAGTCCACTTGGAAACAAATGGACCACCTAGCTGTGTACCAGACTACTATTTGTTGGACTGGGTCACAAGATATTTCAAATCCCACATTGTCCCTGGACCCTGTGCAACTTTGGCGTGCTGAAACTTTTATTCATTCAGTGCATCAGTCTGATCATACATGCATATCTGATTATAACTATGATCCAAAATGTCTCGGATTGTCTCCCACCTTCAACATACATATCTGTTTCTCGACAGATGGGTAATGAGGGTGAAAACTTCTAAAACAAAAAGTGTCAACTAAAAACCCAAGGCTATATTAATGCTGTTGACCCCGAGTAGACCATGTCTAGCCAATACAGTACTGCGATCCCAAAAGTGGTACAGTTCTCGATCAAATTGTGATGATCATAACAATTTCATAAATACAATATTGTATAATCAAAATAAAATGAAGAAAAAAACAAATGAAACATCCAAGATTCAATGTTCTAGCATTTGTTTTTAGTGTTGGGGGGGGGGGGGGGAGGAAAATGTATCAAAAATTTTGACCCGTCATGATCTGGTCAAAATTCTCTTTTGAAATCACAGTACTGTAACTAAAATCTGAGTGAATCATATCTTCTGAATACACTGGAGTCAATTTAAAAGGATATCTCCTAACTGAAAAACCCTGTTAATTGAATATAACTTCCAAACACAAAATCATTTTCCATACCTTCAGCACAAATTTAACTGGAAATAGGTGAACGTCTGTTAACTAAATAGATTCTTGTGATATGTCAAAAAATGGGCCAGACCACCACCAAATTTCCCCTTTTTATAGATCACTTTGGTCTTAGTACATGCAATACAAAATTTAATCTATTGCATCTTGTTTGATAGAGCTCCATGAGCTCTTCAAACAGAGTATAATAGAATAAACATTCAATTTAACATTAGAATATAGGAAATTTAAAATAATTTCTGTATTTGTCATACTTATTACTGGCCCAGACTAGCTGGCTGCTCCATTTGATAGAATCAGGCCAAATGCTCAAATTTTGAAACCCCTCCCTCAACCGCAAAAATTAAACCAATATAACAATAAATGAAAGTGTCAATGACACTGTAGCTCAACTTGACAAACTTGAACTTGGTAAGTTATAAATGAAATGACAAAATTGAAGATCATTGGTACCAATGTTATTTGATGAAATTTCAACATAACAGCATTGTGTGTGCACAACGTCAGAGTAATCCATGCATTTTTAAATGAAAACTGTAAGACTGGCTAAAGGAAGAATGTTGATACACAAATGCAGTATGTTCAGAGGTTATTGTAAATGGCAACTTTTTTCACAGAAATGAATGCTTATTAACAGCTCTTATCTAAAGTTCTCGCCTAATGAGCAAACAAAGTTCAAAAACAGTCCTATGAAAAATGTGGCCTGTAGGCAATGTCAAAAAAGAATGTTGATGCACAAATGCAATAAATTCAAAGATTGTTGCTAACAGCAACAGTTTTTGATGGAAATGAAAAGAAAATCAATAGCTCCTATCTTTGTCACCCTGCATTAGCATACAAAGTTTCAAAACAACCTGATAATGAACCCTGCCTGTGCTGCTGTGTGGAGTTACGATGTTGGGGAGCTGGCAGCTGCTCGTCGTTGCTCGGCGGTTCTCTCCGGGTACTCCGGCTTCCTCCACCCGTAAAACTGTCGTGGTCATGATTAGCCATTGTGCATAAATATGTGACCTTAAACACCAATGAATAAACAAAGAACCTGATAATGAATGTGTCCTCTGAGGCATGCCAAAGGAAGATGTTAATGCACAAATGCACTAAGTAGAAGGTCATTGCTTGTGGCAATGGGTTTTTTATGGAAATTCATAAAAACACCCTGCAGAGAGTGCAAAAGGGATAAGTTGATGCATAAATGCAGCAAGTTCAAAGGTTGGTGATAACGACAATAAATTTTTATGGAAATGAAAAAAGCAATAGCTCACATCTAGAGGTCACACAGAACACACATAACAAGTTTCAAAGTGATCCGATCATAAATGAGCTCTGAAGGCCTCGTTAAATAGAAGTTAAAAAATTTATAGTAATTTATATATTTTTTATACTTACCTATGACCCAGACTTAGCTGGTGCTAACTCTTAAAATTCTAGGGCCAAACACAAATTTTGCCCCCTCCCCACCCCCCCCGCCCCACCCACCAATCCCCCAAATTTGCATCAGAATCCAAAAAATCAATGTCCTATGTGGTCTCCATACTTTTATCTACTGTGCATGTGCAGTGTCAAGGAAGTACCGAAATTGGCACCAAATCCTCATTCTTACAACCAGTGCCTGGTAAGTGTTATGTAATCAGCGGGGAGGTATGAGTTCCCAACTCATGGGAGAGCCATCCCCGTCTGGGTCATTCTTAAGTATAAAAAATATATATAAATTACTATAAATTTTTTAACATTTTTATACTGTACCAATGACCCAGACTTAGCTGAATAGAAAAAAGGCTGGACGGCCTAGGACATAGAGGAAAATCCAATAGTCTCAATTACATGTAAACAGAATTATCCCCTCCAGGAGAAAAAGAGAAACAGGCTTTACATGTATCTTTCTTGTTTAAACCGAAGAAGAAAGACACAATACCATTCCGTAATTGAGCACAATAACATCAATGATCTCAATTAACATCCAATATAACCCATTATACTAATTTTGAAAGAAAAGCCAATAAATAAAGATAGTCCAGAGAATGAGACTCTTTATACTCATTTAAAAGTGTTCGAGGATTGTATATTAGCGCTCGTATGACGCATGACATATACAAATGCTTCACACCGAGCTACACTTAAAAAAATATTACATAAATGAGATAAACATTAGCGTTACACTTTAAAAGCATCCCGGCACCGACTCGGAATTACTGACTCCAGAGGAAGTATTCCCTTGTTTTTCACTATAAAGCAGGTGATATAAGGGAACACCATCCCCCCCACCCCCCCCCCACCCCCCCCCCCACCCCCACCCCTTTCCCTTGCTCTGGGTCAAATACCCCAGAGCGAAGAGGACAGCAGGGCAGGACAGAATCGCTGCTGAAACAGAAAGCCTGCATGACTATAGTTGGAACTGTTTAGTGGACGACATTCTGAGCAACAGATAACAGACTTAAACAATGCAGGCCACCAGAAATGGACTCAATATTTCTAAGATAAAAATTTGGTAATAGTAACACTATTTGCATTAGCCCAAGATGTAGACAGTGCTCTTACTTGATGCACCGAAATCTTAAGCACAGACTGCTGAGATGAAGATAATTTTTCATAAGCAGTATGGATAGTTAATTGAATCCACCTTGCAATAGAATGGACCGTAATGTCCTTTCTATTAGGCAGCAGAGACAGAAAGAAACGCTTACGTCCCTTTCTGGTAAACTCAGATCTACGTTTGTAAATATGCATAGCTCTAACTGAACAGAACAAAGGCCTATGAGACCTCCTGAAGATGAAAGAGCCTAAATTACAAAAGGTTCAGGATACTTATTAGGAGCCTGATTCTTAGCCAAAAATCCAACATTAGTAGTCAATGTAATAGTATTACCAACACTACGACAGTGAGAATCATCAACAGATAGTACATAAAGCTCATTAACTCTTCTAGCAGAAGAGAAGGCTAAGAGAAAAGCTGTCTTATAAGATAAGTATTTAAGTCCACTGCATCAAGAGGCTCAAATGGCACTTCTTTTATCTTCAAAAGAACCCAAGCTAAATTCCACTTAGGAATTAACCTTAGGGTTCTAGGTCTATTTATCGAAAAGTTTTTCACTAACTTAGATAAAGAGACATTAGATCCAATTGTAAGCTATCATGATGAGCACAGGTATCCGATAGCATAGACCTATAACCCTTAATAGTTATTGACTGCA
>CM062289.1:266535299-266711344 GCA_031216915.1 Pictodentalium vernedei | reverse complement strand
TCTATGGCACGCAGAAATTTGAAAAAGAGAAGTTCATGCTGATTTCCTTGCTGTATGTAGAATTAAGTGATGCAATTACTTGATGAATATTTTTTCAAATTTGCAGCTTATTGTCCCTTTAACCCTTAAGGGCCTAATTCTGACTTTGATAACTTTTTAATGCAAAGGAACAGGTGCCCCAAAATGCATTGTTAGGGAAAACTCAAAACTTGTTTTCTAAGTACCTTGTCAGTTTTTTCTAGGCAAATCTTGGCTGCCTCTGTAGGCAGCCAAGACTTTACTAGAAATAACTGCAAAGCCACAGGAGGTAAACTTCAAAATACAGCAAAAATGTATAAAAATCTCTGGGCACTTAAGAGTTAAACCAATGAAGCACAACCTACACACTTGGACTGAGAAAGTGGCTTTCCAGAAAAGAGCCACATAACTCAATGGAAAGAGTCCAATTGTTTTGGCACAAGCTGTTATTAATGCATTGTTCTCTGTCTAATGGCATATTGGTTAACCTTTTAACTAACACACTTAGAAGATGGCACTTGCAAAAAGATTTCTTGAATAACTAAAAATTTTTGTTTTTTCCTCACAAAAACACAGCGTATAACCCCACATTGGATGAGATCAGTGAACTCATTCCAACCACAGGTTATAAGCTATGTTTGAATCCAAAAATTGAAAAAATAACATTTTATTGGATATTGTTGTATCTAATTTCCAACGAATTGTAACACAACAATTAGTGATTAACAAATTTTGACTGCATAAAATAAGCCAGTGCTCAGTCAGTTGATGCTTTCATTGTGTTTCATATTATGTTTCTATGCTACCACTATTCTTTCTCAGTATTTTGTATCTTGCTGCTTGTTATTCTGCAAATTTGCCTGACTGATATGGTATCCCGCTGTTCTCAATACAGTTTCCTTCTTCTCACCGCATCTTGGTTAACTTTTTACCCTATCCATCACTGATGATATCACTTAAAAGTTTTCTCAAGACATCCATCAGGCACTATTCACAAAAATAGCATTCAAACTTTTTTTTTCATCTTCTGCCTCCCAAATATATCATATGACTTTATGAAGCAGGCTCATCAAGCTTGTTCCAATGACTGGTCTCAAAGTAAGTGTCATCCCTAGTTGGATTAGATAAAGGCTTAAACAAAACTTGTTCACCAAATTCAGGATTCAAACTCCACTTCAGTTTTTTGGAGTGGTGAATCCTTGCCTGGTGTGGTAATATTTTAATTTTTACCAGACTGAGCGTCCTGTGACAGATACTTAAGTTTCATAAGGATTGGGGCATGTTGTAGCCTAACCACTCAGGCCTTACCATATCCCAAAATTAAATCACCCCCTTCCAATAATCTTCCAGTCAACTCATTTTCATCTGGATTGGAGTCTAAGATATCAATTCGGTCTTGCTGTTAATCACGTACTTTCTTACGAGACTAGATTTGCTGCTACACAAGCAGTCGGTCTCATGAAAATAGAGGTCTTTGGCTGACTGGGGATTTGGGGGTCCCGGCATGAAAATAAGAAGTTGGGAAGCTCATGCATCACAAATATGACATGTATCCACAAACAAATTTCCTGATTTTTTAACTATAATTCCCATCACCCCCCCCTCTCCCCCCCCCCCCCTCCCAATCATTCATCTTCTAGATACACCTGATCACAACATCCAGTCCAGGCAACTAGGACCAGATTAAATATCTCTGCCAGGTCTAAAGAATGCATGTTGGTTTCAAGCATTTGCAATTTCACATTGCTGGCATAAGGTACACGTTGTATTGAAAATATACTTGGATTTCCATCTTGAGCTGTCCATCTTTTAATTTTTTTTCAACTACACTGTTTGCCACTGCTTACATGCATTTTGAAACTTAAGATATTCTGCAATTAGCAGTTCTAAAACAGTGAGGAATTATATAATAGTGAAAAGCCAAAATCAAACAATCCAGCCACTCCACACACAATTGAGGATTTTTTTCATTGCATCTGTCTCAGATTACACAATTCAAATAACTTGCATTCATGCTACAGCTGAACTTTATAACAAACACTTACCAACCAAATATGAACCATTTAACAATTTGAAAGATCTAACCAATCTTTATTTATAAAAAAAACAATGCCAAGGATACATCACTGTGATGAACTAATAGAAATCTTACTTACAATCCATAAAATGATCAGAATATTAGAGTAATTTTTATATTCATAACTTGGTCAAAGGGTTTCATTATTTTATTCGGTAAATATGGGAGTCTAATTCATACACTAGTTATGTTACTCATAACAGGCACATGGCCTAAATGAAATATTTTATCTCATGTAAAAGACTAGATTTGAAATATATTTTCCTGACCCTGCTTACATGAGAGCTATAATAGAAGTGTCATTGGCGATTGGTTATTTGCCAATTTATTTATTGGTGTTTAAGGTCAATTATTTGTGCACAGTTGCTAATAATGACCACAAGATGGAGATAAAGTCAATCTTAGTCATTCATTTATGCCCATATTAAAAACTTCAGAGGACTTTCACCCCAAACATTGGTGACTGGTCCTATTTTCCCAATAAAACAGAGCATGTGTACCATAGTAAACAAGCACAGCATCACTTTTAAGGGTTCCTGTGAATTTCCCCAAAACAGTAAATATGTAAATTTATTTACATAGCTGCTGAGAATCAAATAAGGTTTCTTTAAATACTTCAATTTTTTTAATAAATTATCTTACTGCATCATGTGGATATTTTGTGTATATAATTGACACCTGCATATAATTCTTTATAACCTATTGCTTGTGAAGGCAAAAAGGCTGTATTATATTTTATAGTGATTTTTATATTAACTTGACAAAGTCAAGATAAGCTATTGTCATCACTAGTGCAGAAGTCTGTGAATATGAAAGTCTGTGAGTCTGTTCACATCATCACAAAATTTCATGTGCAGGTTCGAGGTCATGTCTATATGAGAACATCCCCTTTTGATCCTGCTTGGTCAACCATGATGGCTGCATGATCTGAAAACCTTTAGCACAGTCTACAGGTCATATTCATGAAGGGATTTCATTGTAACTTTTGTTAGGATGACTCTGTATAATGTCCAGATGAGAACCTCCTATTTTGGTCAGGTTCAGTCAACCGTGATGGCCACTGGAACACGTTACCTAGATTCCTTTAGCACAGCCTACAAGTTGCATTTATGAAGGGATTTCATTGTAAATTGGTAGGATGACTTGGTATATTGCCTAGATGAGAACATCCTATTTTGGCCATGATCAGTCAACCATAATGGCTGCATAGGCATGTGACCTAGATTTGTTTAGCACGGTCTATAGTTCATATTTATGAATTGATTTCATTGTAACTTGGTAGGATAGCTTGGTATGATATCTAGATGAGACTATCCTATTTTGGTCACGATCGGTCAGCCATAACCGCGGCTGGGCCAGATGACCCTTGCTTCCTTTAGCACTACAGGTTGTTTTTATGAAGGGATTTCTACACCCCATAGTTCTTGTCCAATCATCACAAAATTTCATATGCAGGTTCGAGGTCATGTCTAGATGAGAATTTCCCCTTTTGGTCACGATTGGTCAACCATGATGGCTGCATGGGCCCATAACCCAAAAATCTTTAGCACAGTCTGCAGGTCATATTTATGAAGAGATTTCATTGTAACTTTTGTTGGGATGGCTCCGTATAATGTCTAGATGAGAACCTCCTACTTTGGTCAGGTTCAGTCAACCATGATGGCCGCAGGGTATATGTTACCTAGATTCCTTTAGCACAGCTTACAGGTTGCATTTATGAAGGGATTTCATTGTAAATTGGTAGGATGACTCGTCATAACGTCTGGATGAGAACATCCTATTTTGGCTGTGATTGGTCAACCATGATGGCCACACAGGCACATAACCTAGATTCATTTAGCACAGTCTATAGTTCATATTTATGATTATGAAGCGATTTCATTGTAACTTGGTTGGATAACTTGGTATGATATCTAGATGAGACTGTCCTATTTTGGTCACAATCAGTCACACATGACTGCCTGGCTGGCATGTGACCTAGGTTTCTTTAGCAAAGTCTACTAGTCATATTTATGAAGGGATTTCATTGTAACTTGGTAGGGTGACTCGTTTTGGAATGATTTTACTGTAACTTGGTGACTTTGGTTGACATACATTAACTATGAGGGCCACATCTACCTAGGCCTCAATTCTTTAGTACAGTCTACACCTCAAATTATTCTTATTGAAAAAACAGCATGTAGGGAACAGAAATTAACATATTCTCAATTATCACAATTCTTGTCTCATTTCTTAATCCTTTCATAAACATTGAACTTTATCCTTTTCATCAAACACTACACACAGTCAAGTTAAGCTGTAGTGTCATTGACACTTTCATTAACTTACCAGTGGAATTTATATTTTGTTTGAAATTTATTCAACAGTGGGAGTTGGTGTAGACAAATTTGAGTGAAAACACTAAAAAGCAGAAACTGGTTGTTACTCTTAAGTGCTATCAGTGTATAGAGCCTAAAATACAGAAACTCTTTCTTGAAAGAACAAATACATAGGGCCTGCAAGAGATTTAAAGTTCAATATAGCCTTCAACTGTCAGAATGCATGAATTCAGAAATGCCATAATACTACACTATTTTTTAATTGATATTAAATTTACAGAAGCCAAAGATTCACTAAGTACTTGATTATCAGTTAAGTCGAGAAACAACAGGAACAAGAGAATGAAAGTGTCATTGATGCTGCAGCTCAACTTCACCAAGAAGGCACTGAATAAATAGAAAGTTCCAGTAATGCGAAGTCATTCACTCAAGTTTCTATAGAAAACAACACATCCCAATAGCTTCTACCTGACATTGTCTTGTTGAGCAAGAAGTAAAAATAAAATCAGCCCTCACTGATTTAAAAAGGCAATTGCTTGAGAATCACTCAATAAACTCTCAATGGCCCTATGGTATTTTTTTGCATCAATAACATTTAATTCAATGCAAACTTTTTTAAACAATGCATCGTTCATAAAAAAGTTGTATATTACTGTATTACATTGACAAAACATTCTCTGCAATCATGCATTGACACTGGAGAGTTGTGGAGAAAACTCATTAATCATCACTTATGGTAACACTGTGCATGCGTGTACATGCGTGCATGTGTGCATGCATGCTCTTGTGCATGCATGCATGCATTCATTCATGCATGGATGCACATGCATGTGAGTGAGTGAGAAAAAGATTGAGTGAGAGATGCACTCCATAGGCTAGGGCTGCACTGTATACCAGTAAACCGGTAATTACTGGCATTGACAGCGATCCTGGGTGAATACCGGTGTAACAGGATAGCTTCCCCCCTTGGATATCTTTCCCCCTGGGAAGGGGGGGAGATATCCTAGTATATCTTCCCCCCCCCCCCCTGGATATCTGCCCCCCCACCCATAAAAAATTTTTTTTGATTAATTTGACATTATTTGATGATGAAATGGTGAGAACAGATCCTGGCCTGCATATCTTCCCCCCCGCCCCTCCCCCCCCCCCCCCCCCCACCATGACAAAACATTTTTTGTCAAACATTTGACACTAATTGATAAGGAAATAGTGAAAGAAATAGATTTGGGACTTTAAAAATGGTTTCGGATAAACACTGAGTTAGATGGCCTGGATATCTTCCCCCTCACCCCCCATTCCAACCAACCCTAACTCAGTGTTTATTCGAAACCATTTTAAAGTCCCAAATCTATTTCTCTCACCATTTCATTATCAATTAGTGTCAAATGTTCGACAAAAATTTTTTTGTCATGGTGGGGGGGGTGGGGGGGGAAGATATCCAGGCCTGGATATCTTCCCCCCCACCTCCCATTCCAACCAACCCTAACTCAGTGTTTATCCGAAACCATTTTTAAAGTCCCAAATCTATTTCTTTCACCATTTCAATATCAATTAGTGTCAAATGTTTGACAAAAAAATTTTTTGTCATGGTGGGGGGGGGGGGGGGGGGGGGGGGGGGGGGGGGGGGGGGGAAGATATCCAGGCCTGGATATCTCTCCCCCCCCCACCCATTCCAACCAACCCTAACTCAGTGTTTATCCAAAACCATTTTTAAAGTCCCAAATCTATTTCTTTCACCATTTCATTATCAATTAGTGTCAAATGTTTGACAAAAAAGTTTTTGTCATGGTGTGGGGGAAGATATCCAGGCCTGGATATCTTCTCTCCCACCTCCCCATTCCAACCAACCCTAACTCAGTGTTTATCCGAAACCATTTTTAAAGTCCCAAATCTATTTCTTTCACCATTTCAATATCAATTAGTGTCAAATGTTTGACAAAAATTTTTTTGTCATGGTAGGGGGGAAGATATCCAGGCCTGGATATCTCTCCCCCCCACCCATTCCAACCAACCCTAACTCAGTTTTTATCCAAAACCATTTTTAAAGTCCCAAATCTATTTCTTTCACCATTTCATTATCAATTAGTGTCAAAATGTTTGACAAAAAAGTTTTTGTCATGGTGTGGGGGAAGATATCCAGGCCTGGGTATCTTCCCTCCCACCTCCCTCCCATCTCCCATTCCAACCAACCCTAACTCAGTGTTTATATCCGAAACCAATTTCTCTACCCAAAACAGTTACACTTCATGTCACATGACAACATGAAGAATAGAACTGGTGTCACACGTCATCTTCCCCCCTGGATATCTTCCCCCACAGAGGAAGATATCCTAGGATATCTTCCCCTCTGGGGGGGGGGGGGGGAGATATCCTAGTATATCTTTCCCCCCCCACCCTGAATATCCCCCCCCCCCACCACAAAATTTTTTTTTGGATTAATTTAACATTATTTGATGATGAAATGGCGAGAAAAATGTTTTTTTGGGGCAAAATGTTGGTTTTTTTCAGGTTCAACCTGGATATCTTGCTCTCATCCAGTTGAAAACCTGTGACAAAAAATCATTTCAATATTTTCTCAACTATTCTGGTTCATGTTGTCATGTGACATGAAGTGTAACTGTTTTGGGTAGAGAAATTGGTTTCGGATATAAACACTGAGTTAGGGTTGGTTGGAATGGGAGATGGGAGGGGGGGGGGGGGGGGGTGGGGGGGGGGGGGAAGATATCCAGGCCTGGATATCTTCCCTCCACCATGACAAAAAATGTTTTTGTCAAACATTTGACATTAATTGATAATGAAAGATATCCAGGCCTGGATATAAACAATGAGAAAATTAACTACCCACAAAAGAATTGATATTTTTATTCACTCCAGACTATATCAACAACAACAACCTAACAAAGCAATGTAATTTGTTATAGCACTTAAACAATAAAAGTTGTTATAGCACATGAAACATTGTTTTTCAACAGGAATGATGCAGCTTGAAGCTACTTCCCATAATTTTCCATCTTTGACACTGCCATGGTCAATTTTCAAGGTACATGGGTAACCCTTTGGTTGAAATGGGAGGTGGGGTGGGGGGGGGGGGGGGGGGGGAGATATCCATGCCTGGATATCTTCCCCCCACCATGACAAAAAAAATTTTGTCAAACATTTGACACTAATTGATATTGAAATGGTGAAAGAAATAGATTTGGGACTTTAAAAATGGTTTTGGATAAACACTGAGTTAGGGTTGGTTGGAATGGGTGGGGGGGGGGGGGGGGGGGAGAGATATCCAGGCCTGGATATCTCCCCCCCCCCACCATGACAAAAATTTTTTTGTCAAACATTTGACACTAATTGATATTGAAATGGTGAAAGAAATAGATTTGGGACTTTAAAAATGGTTTCGGATAAACACTGAGTTAGGGTTGGTTGGGATGGGAGGTGGGGGGAAGATATCCAGGGCTGGATATCTTCCCCCCCCTCCCACCCCCCCCCCACCATGACAAAAAAATTTTTGTCGAACATTTGACACTAATTGATAATGAAATGGTGAGAGAAATAGATTTGGGACTTTAAAAATGGTTTCGAATAAACACTGAGTTAGGGTTGGTTGGAATGGGAGGTGAGGGGGAAGATATCCAGGCCATCTAACTCAGTGTTTATCCGAAACCATTTTTAAAGTCCCAAATCTATTTCTTTCACTATTTCCTTATCAATTAGTGTCAAATGTTTGACAAAAATTTTTTTGTCATGGTGGGAGGGGGGGGGGGGGGAGGGGCGGGGGAAGATATGCAGGCCAGGATCTGTTCTCACCATTTCATCATCAAATAATGTCAAATTAATCAAAAAATTTTTTTTATGGGTGGGGGGGGAAGATATCCAGGGTGGGGGGGGGGGGGGAGATATACTAGGATATCTTCCTCCCCGGGGGGAAAGATATCCAGGGGGTGGGGGGGAAGCTATCCTGTTACACCGGTATTGTTTTAAAAGTAGCGACATATCGTAGCAAATGGTACTCTATCAAATTATCAAAGTTGAAATTGATATATTATTGGAGACAAAAACAGTTACTGTATTCTATAGTGTCTGTCATTCCCCAAATATCAATCTTAGAAAACAGATGAATACTACTTGAAACTCCTCCCAGACTGACAACTCCTGTTATGAAGTTCATGTCAATCAATCTTCATTCAACCAATGAAAACACAGTTCAGATCAAACTGTGAAGGCGGTAAGGAAAAGTGTTTTCTTAGATGCTCTTCATGCGCTTGTGCACATGTGTACAGTACAGTGGAACCCTGTTAATTGAATAGCCACATTGCCAATGAAAATTATTCAATTAACAGGAGTTTTCAATTAACAGGGATTGTCTCACTTTCCTGTATTCTAGAGATAAACTTAGCATTTATTCTATTATATCTTGTTTGACAGAGCTCCATGAGCTCTGTCAAACAAGATATAATAGATTAAATGCCTGTATTGGATGTTCTGAGGCCATATAGATCTATAACCAAAGGAAAACTGGGAAGAGTCAGGGTAATTTCTTGACAAGTTACAAGATTTTTTATTCAATTAACAGGAGTTTACTCTATAACCTATTATCAATTAACAGGTCAAATTTGTACTGGAGGTATGGTAAATGGTTTTGTGTTGGGAAATTATATTCAGTTAACAGGGATATACAATTAAGAGATATCCAATTAAGTGGGCTCCACTATACTGTCAACATAATAAACACCAGAAATGTAACAGATGGGTACAATGACTTCATATCTATTTGAAATCGTTTGATTTTGCCCCAACAAAGGAAAACCCAAAAGTGACTGCAACAAACTGTAGTACAAACATTGTCCAACCATAAAACCTCATTTGAGTAATGAAGTAATTGATGTCAATACAGTACTGCCTATATAATACCCACCCAATTTCAATGTAACAATATACCATTTTGTTACTAAACTTAATGTGGATGTACTACTAGTCTCAAAACAAAATGCAAAATCACCAGCATGAACATTTTTGGGGTATTAGCCTGATGAGAAGAACAAACTTGCAGATGATAGCCAGGCAGTATCACGCTTATGCCGCAAGACAATATTATCTAAGGGGGTGGTAATACATCAAACTTGCCAGCTCATTTAAAAGCAGATGACCCTGCAGCTTTTTCCAAATTGTCAGCAGATATAAAAAGACAAATAAATGATAGTGGACTGATGAGAATTTTAATTTTTTTCTAAAAGCAGATTCATATTCAATGCAGAGAAAAACTTCCCTGTAGATTCCCTGTGTAGGTTCAGATAGCCTCCAAGTTCCAGCCACTGCGTCATCGAAACTGCAATTTTCTTTTCTTAATTTTGGGAAAGATCTTCAAATGCAATACTCAAAGTATGTGAGTATTGTATAAACAAATCTGATACAAAATTACTAAAAGTTGTTTATTCCTATCTTCAAACTGCAATGGCTGGATTGAAAAACGTATTTTACCAGGCGTTGCTTAGTTCATCATTTGTTATAAACACATGTTTACTTTTTTGTTTTGTCTTTGACCTTTGATCAGTTACATTTACATGCCACATGATTTTTTATACGCCTGTCATTTTTTGATGGACGTATTATGTCCATCCATCCATCCATCCATCCATCCATCCATCCATCTGCCTGTAAACAATTATTGTGTAACCTACTCCTTCAACATTTGACATGCTATATTGTTCAGACTTTGCACTCATCTTAATCACCAATTGCCGTTGTGCATGTGACAAGCGCAGGTAACTCTGTTTTGTATTTCCAGAGTTATGTTCCCTCTTTTAGTACTTAAAACATTACAGTATTGTGTTGTCTACTCCTTCAACATTTTTCATGCAATATTGTTCAAGCTTTGCACACATGTTGATCACCAATTGTCGTTGTGTATGTGACAAGAGCAGGTAACTCCATTTTGTATTTCCAGAGTTATGCCCCCTTTTGGTACTTGAAACATCACAGTATTGTGTCGCCTACTCCTTCAACATTTTACATGCTACATTGTTCAACCTTTGCACACATGTTGATCACCAATTGCCATTGTTCATGTGACATGTGCAAGTAACTCTGTTTTGTATTTCCAGAGTTATGCCCCCGTTTAGAACCTAAAACATTACAGTATTGTGTCGCCTACTCCTTCAACATTTTACATGCTATATTGTTCAAACTTTGCACACATGGTGATCACCAATTGCTATTGTGCATGTGACAAGAGCAGGTAACTCCATTTTGTATTTGCAGAGTTTTAGTACTTGAAACATTACACTGTTGTGTCGCCTACTCCTTCAACATTTTACTTGCTTTATTGTTCAAACTTTGCACCCATGGTGATCATCAGTTGTCGTTGTGCATGTGGCAGGAGCAGATAACTCCATTTTATTTTTAAACGACGAGAATCCTCGCTGTTTATAGCTGTTATGATCCTCAAAATTTCCTTTTCCTTGGCGCCACCTATCATCAATCGTTATCAATGTAGTTAACCTGTCAATGAATGGATGCTACCATTGTAAATGGTGAGAATCTTGTACAGCAGTCTTGCAGCCTGTTAGAAGTTATCTTATGAATAAAATGGATGCTTCCATTTTTTTTAATTTGTGAAGACCTCAGATTGCTTATTACTAAAATTTCACAAAAACAATATGAAATGTGTGCACACAAGCATACAATTTGAAACCCTTTACCCCAGACAGGGCAGGGGAATGGGCAGTGATTGGAAGGGGGACAGACATAGTCGAGTCAACAAAAACTTCAACCTTCACCCCAGAGAAACTTGTGCATGTTCCAATTTTGACGGGCATATGTTGCCCTGCTAGGCGGTGCTCTTGTTTTAATGTCGCATGGGTGTCTTGTCAAACATAGAAAGAAATCATTCCTAACTTAAACTCCTTTCCCTGTCCTTTAACTGTAACTGCAACTGCTGTTGTGAAGTGCCGGTCAATCACAGAACAGAATGATTCCTTGTAATCCAAATTCTGCCAAAATATCATGAATTGCTGTCAATAACTCATTATAGCTACAAATGAAAACACCCTTTAACAAAGCCTCTGATAATACAAAGGAATTTGTTATTTGTACTCACTGTACATTATGTACGAACATATATATTTCGTATTTTCATGCAAGATATTTAAATACGGTACACACGAGAACTGTGTTAAAACATTTTGTATGAAAATGCAAAAAAAAGTTCAGTTAATTTTTCAAAATGAATTTGTTCAACTGTAGAGCACATGAATTAAATGTATTTGTTAATTAGGTCAGCTATTTGAACAAAATCATCGGTATCAGTGACTATCAGTCACAGGTACTGATAACTTCATTCAGATTCTGTACTAGTCTACGATATACAGGCATCATATTTTTTTAATACTGATACCAGTATTGAAATTTGAATACCGTGCAGCCCTACCATAGCTTGTGTGTACTAAATGAATTGTTGACAGTTAATCAATTAATATGTCAATTGCAAGAAGGATGCTGGCAGCCACATTTTTAAAAAAAAAATTTGATAGCTCCTATCTAGACACAACTCCAAAGCATATGATATTTGAAAAAAGATTGGGTGAGTGATGTGGTCTGTATGGTGTGTTAATGGAATTGTTGCATATTTATATGCAAGATGGCTACTAATGGCCATGTTTTTCAATGAAATTTGGAAAAGTTTGATAGCTCCCATGTAGACATTACCAGAAAGCCATGGAATTTGAAACTGATCAGGTGAGGAATGTATCCTGTAGGGTGTGCTAAAGGAATTATGGATGGACAGAGGTACGTATGGACGAACATACAGACATATGGACATACAGACGTATGAACATAGGGACATACAATGGGTTGCAACCCATCCCAATAGCTCATACTTGATGTTGTCAAGTTGAGCTAATCATACTCGGCATTGTGAAGTTGAGCTAATTATACTTGATGACAAGTTGAGCTAAAAATGATGGAAACATTATAACTTAACTGATCACATTGCAGACAAATTTGATGCACCATGCAGACAAATCTGTATTTTAACAGTTGTATCTCAAAGCTTGAGTGGAACAAAATCACATGATGTGTTCTGTCCAGTCGGCATCCAGCATATATTCTAAACCATGGCAGTGTGTCTGTAGTGTGTTGAATTCACTCCCTGAATCTGTTTGCATTGTTTCTGCAATGTATTAAAATTAATTCTTGATTTTTATATAAGTGTCAGCAGTGTTTCTGCAGTGTTCTGTAATGGTTTCAAAGTCAAGACAGTGTTGAATGAAATGGTTTCGCGTGCCAAACGCGTGCAGGCCGGCATGGGGCAGACCCCTTTTGACCTCATTAACAATATATTGTATATATTGACCTGTTTAGGCATGGAAAAGGCGGAGGAGGTGTCAGGATAAGTGGTTCATAGACATGGTTTCTTCGCTTTTGTGGTGGTTGAAGAGCATTGGTGCATAGTGATCTCTTTAGAATGGTTAGAGATGGTGTTGTTTTCTCTTTCTTCCATTTCTCTATTTTCCCTAGCCTGCCTGTATTCTCTCGAGAGCTGATCTGCCTTCTCTGTGGCCTTGACTTCTTGAGCTTGTATTAGCAGTAGCTGTTCCATTTGGTGGTCGGTAAACATGGAACCTGGTAGTGGTAATATGAGGTCTGAAGGGAGAGGTGAATGAGGGTTGGGAAGTGGTGAGAAAGCAACTTCCATTTCCACCTCAGTCTCCACAGGATGTTCCACATTTGTCAACTCCAGTGAGGAAGCCAGTAGTTGGATGGGCTGACCTGTGGGAGGGGAAGTGATGGCTGTTTTCAGCCTCTTTTCCTTTCCTCACCCTTGTCTCCCTTCTTCTCTTGGAAGGCCTCCAGGTTCCAGACATCCCTATGCTTGGTGGATGGACTCTTTCTCTTCTTCTTCTTCCTTTTCTCTGTTGGTCCAGACTTCCTTGGGTGAGGACCAGAGTGGGAGGAGGTTCTCTCAGCAAAGGTACTACATGTCCCCAAGGGTGGTAGGGTGGTGTCTTCCATATCAATTTCCAAGGTTAGGTGGACGCTTGTCATTCACCTGGACAGGTCAGGTAAGAAGATGAGATGCCCAGAGCTGATATCATTTTCTTTAGTTGTACTGGGATGTTCAAAGTAGCAGTCTCTGCAGTGTACTCAAAAGTATTTTCAAAGGCCTGGCAGTGTTACTGTGTATTATTATAAAGAATGCCGGGTAATTCTTTGAAGAATGTCCTGTTATTCTTAAAAATAATGCACATTTATTATTTGTGGTGGTTTTTCTTTCAGATAACAGCAAAGGTGAAACAACAATTGTTGGCAGAGGGCCTTAATCTTGGTGTCTCACCTATAATGTCAACAATGCTGACATTTTTTGTACCCAGTTCTCACTTCAGAAGAGCAATAAATTTGGAATTTTTACACAAATGGGCTTTTTCCAGAAATCACCCCTTGTAAGGATTTCTGAGTGTAAAAAATAGTTGTTTTGAATCAGTATGTAAATAGAAAATCACACCCTAATCTGCATTTTTATCACTGTAAAAATAAAATGTAGGTTTTGGATTATTTACTCTACATTTTTGAGCCTGTTAATTTTCTTTTTAGTAACTATAAAAATTATTCACACCATCAGTTAATACTCCCAATGAAACTTCTTTGAGATGAAATTGAATTTTGAATTTTTGGTGAAATTCACATAATTTCAATGTTTCACTTAAGTTCAGTGCAGAGTAATATTTTCACAGGTGACATTGGAGTCACTTTTTAGTAAAGGAAGAGCAAAGTTTGTCGATCCAAGGTGATTTATTTAGCCCAGTAGGTAGGTTTGTGTCTGGTGTCACTCATAAAGATGATGACATGTTGTTATTACAAACAGTGCATCATCATCCTAATGAATGGCATACCAGAAATAAGCACAACAGGCATGGCATGATAACAGTATGCATGTTCCATGTTTTGGCAAATTTGTTAGGTCAAAGATTGTAAACAATTTTTTTATCATTTTTAGAAATAAAGTATACCCTGCATCTGGATCATCAGAGAGTTCAGATGAGCATCCAAAGCCTGTACCAAGAAAACGCACTGGTAAATCGATGAAGAAACAAGACTCAGATGACAGCGGTGTTCATCCAAATGATTCAGACAGGTAATACCAACAAAATAAACCCTTAAAATGCGTTTTTAGCTCATCTGGCCTAAAAGACCATGTGAGCTTTTCTCATCACTTGGCGTCCGTCGTCGTCCAGCATCCGTAAACTTTTCACATTTTCATCTTCTTCTCTGTAATCGCTGAGCCAGTGTGAACTAAACTTGGCAGGAATGGTCTATGGGAGGTCCTCTACAAACGATCCTCATTTTGTTCCCGTCGGATGAAAAACGTGGCTTCCAGAGGCATTTTTTATTCTGGTTGGTGGATTTTCAAAAATCTTCTTCTCTGAAACTGCCAGGCCAAATATTTTGAAACTTCACATAAATGATGACTGGGACCCCCTCTACCAACGATCCTCATTTAATGTTGATTGGGTCACAAACGTGGCTGCAGTTGCGGCTTATAGTTACTGTAGAAACCCTATGAGATATCACATTTTCATCATCTTCTCTGGAACTACTGAGCTGACATGAACCAAACCTGACAGAGATAGTCTACGGGAGGTCCTCTACAAACGATCCTCATTTTGATCCCATGGGTTTGAAAACATGGCTGCCAGAGGCATTCTTTGATTCTGATTGGTGGATTTTGAAAAATCTTCTCCTCTGAAACCACAGGGCCAAATGTATTGACACTTTGCATGGTTGATGACTGGGACCCCCTCTACCAACGTTCCTCATTTAATGTTGATCGTATTGCAAACTTGGCAACAATTGCGGTTTATAGTTACTATAGAAAAACCCTATGGAAAATCACATTTTCATCTTCTTTCTGGAACTACTGAGCCGACATGAACCAAAACTTGGCAGGAATGGTCTATAGGAGACCCTCTACAAACAATCCTCTTTTTGTTCCTGTTGGTTGGAAAATATGGCCACCAGAGACATTCTATGATTCTGTTTGATGGATTCAAATGTTTTGAAACTTCATGTGATTGAGGACTGGGACATCTTTTGCCAATGATCCTCATGTAATGTTGATTAATGTTGCAAACATGGCCACAATTGCAGCTCATAGTTACCATGGAAAGCCTATGGGAAATCACATTTTTATATGTAGTTCCAGGAGAGGGATTACAGGCTCTTTAGAGCCTCTAGTTTTTAGTCCTTCTGACTTGATTTGTCTAAACAGTCAAAGAAAATTTTATGTGGAAAAGTCTCTGATGAAAAAGATTTATCCAGTTTACCAGAATCTTTATCGTTATCTCTTTACCCAAAGCACACAGTATCAAAATCGGGTATTATGCCCCCGACTTGAAAAGTTGATGGGGTATCTTGTGGAGACCTGTGTCCATCTGTCTGTTCGTCCATCCACACCAACATTTTCCCTTGTATCTCAGCCACTGCTACTCCAATTTGAATGATATTTGGTGTTGTGATAGAGCATTATGGGGGAACGATACCTGTGTAGCGTGAGTTTCTTCCACACATTTTTTCCAGAGTTATGGCTCTTTTTCACTCTTTCAACTTAGAAAATTTTTGGCAGGTTGGGGCATTGCCCCTCTTGTTTCTATTATTTTTTGTAAAACATTTCCAAAATATTTCAACAAAACCATATCATGTGACCCCCTCATTGGAATGAGCTTCTCAAGCTTGTTCCAGTGAGGGTTTACATGATAGGGTTTTGTTGAACTTTTTTGAAAAATAGTTAACCAATTTGTAAATTACATGGACCGATTACATCTGATTTATTAGGTAAAGGGTTAACCCTTTACCCAACATAATGGATGACACTGGCCAGCACTATCCACAGAAATTGCCATTCAAATGTTATTATTTTATTGTTTGTCTGTCTCAAAAACATAGCTTATGATCCCTCATTGGAGTATGCGAAATGAGCTCAGTCCAATGAGGGGTCAGGAGCTGTGTATGCGAGGCAAAAAATTTAAGTTTGTAGTTATTCAAAAAAATTTTTTTCATGCATTGTTTGTTATTTGAGTTGGGTGAAGGATTAATAAAAGAACAGATGATATCTCTTAAAGTATTGGTGTTCTCATTGCCTTGCAAAAATCCTCTTGCAGCCTGTAGTCCTTCTCAAACTTATATGTCCACCTTCAATTCATCATATCTTTTCAAAAACTTTTTGAATGTAAATGCTCACCATGCTTAATTAGATTTGAAATCTGTTTGCCGTAAATGCGCTTTTATCCTGTCTCATTTCAAAATATAGAATCATAAAAGGTCGGTAATTTGGCCATTTTATTTTCCTGGTCATTCGGTATTATAAATTTGGGGAAATCTGCACTTATATGTTACATGTCTGTCAAGAAACATCTCACAAATTTAAAGGAATTAGTCAACAGACATTGTGTTATCAGCTTTTTTCGCTTGATCTGTAAGTCCAGCAGGTGCTTTGGCTAGTGACAATTTAGCAACAGTTCAAGCTGAGTCTGACATTAGTGACACTGTTCCTGCTTTGTGTAGTTCCACCAGAATTGTTATTATCTTGATCAGAACTGATTGCATAAAATCAGAAATTAATTAGACACTGTATAACATAACAACCATGAATGCTCAGTTTTCTGATTTGAAAACTGACAAAATATTCAAAAGTAAATGGGTATACTACATTTATTAAACTTACAAGCTACAAATATAATTCTTGCAAATGTGTGATTTAAGGACTTGAAAGTCCTTGAATTTCACACTTACATGAATGTTGTGTAAGCCTCGTACTATTTTATCTTGATGTATTTAGCACCTCATGTCTTCACAATTGCTATTTTTCTTGGAATAAATTTAATTATGGATTTTCAACATATTCTTTGAAATGTTTCTTTTCAGAAGTTCCAGATCAAGTCAGAAAACTTCTCCTGTACCACCAGCAGATGGTAAGACTATTGTTTATACAGCAATCTTTAAAATATAGACCAGCAATAGCAATGTCATTGTTGTGCTGACGTGGATGCAAGTTGTTGGAAGTTGTGAAAATGCAGCAGTTTAGTTGCATTAATTTTTAAAAAATGAAACAGTTTTTAGTATGAACTTTGATGAGAAAATTTTAAAAAGACATGGAAGTGTATGTGATTACTTCAATCTTCCATTAGTCCTTCTTTGCCTCTCCATATGTCTATTGATTGCATAATTTTTTTAACTGGGAGCATGGTGCTTTAGTGGATAGAGCATTGAACTTCAAACCAAAAAGTTCACAGTTCAATTCTGACCTGACTTTTAAATCTTCAAGACTTTATGAGAAAACAATTAATTATAATCTATGTCTTGAGCATGCTTTAGTTCAACCATCAGAGCTGAGTCACTTTTGATATTTCCATTGACTGGATACAGTGAAATGCAGTTAATTGAATACCACTTTGTCAATTACAAATATTCAATTAACAGGAGTATTAACAGGGATTTGGTCGATTTTGTATTCTAGAGCTAAGCTCTATCAAACAAGATATAATAGATTAAATATCTGTATTGGATGTACTGAGGCCAAATAGGTCTATAAACAAGGGGGAATTTGATGAATATCAGGGTAATTTCTCAACAGATGTCGGTGGCCGAGTGGTGTGCGTGGTTCAGTATAGTTTCGCTAGGCGGTTGGTGCCGAAGGAAACTCTCTCTGCATGGGTTCGAACCCCCGCCATGCCAATGTAAACAAAACCAGCGTCCTTTCTTAATTCTATGGCATCCGAGAAATTTGAAAAAGACAAGTACTGTCGCTGATTTCTTCTGAGGTGCAGTTCGTAGAATTAAGTGCTTAGATGCAACTATCTGATGGATAACAAGATGTTTTATTCAGTTAACAGGAGTTTACTTTATAACCTATATGCAAGTTTAACAGGTTAAATTTGTAGTGAAGGTACAATCATATCGTGTTTGGAAGTTATATTTAATTAAGAGGGTTATTCAATTAGGATATATCCAGTTAAGTGGACTTCTCTGTATTGAGGTGCTTTGGAATGTGAATGTTTTTCTACTCAAGTTGGTATTTGCCTCTGGAGAAAACTAAAATTTGACTGAAAACCACAACCAAAGTAATCTGACATTTTTGAAGGTTTTCTGAAAAAAGGAATGTTGGAGTACCTCATTGCCATGCATGCACAAGACAAACACTGCTCTTGACTGATATATCTGATAGCCAATAACTTGTGACTTAATAATGTTTAATAATTAGATTTACTAATTTTTGTAAAAATTAATTGTTATTTCCATAGTTTAAAAAAAAAAATTAACCTCTAATTCCTCATTTAGTATTGAGCATGGACTTACTTCGAATGAGGGATCTGAAAGTATGTTTTAAAATACAATAAAACTGAAGAAAATTGTCATGCAATTGTTCAATATTCTTGTGTGGATTTTGGAATACTGATTATTTGAAAGTTTAATGCTCATGGTGTTCAAATTATTTTCTAGCTTCATATAAATTTCAACATTGTTATGTGATATAATTTTATTTCAGAAAAAAAACATACCCCAATATTTGTTAATCCAGCTTTCCGGGGAAATGATTACAGTGAATTGACAAGTTGGACACCATATAAAGCTGCTGATCAGGTGGCAATGATTTCTATTCCAAAGAGTCAGGTGAGTATTCTTTACAGTTAAAACTAGAAGTCCTGTCACAAACTGTGTGCTTATCTAGGCTTAATTGCATGTATATCAAATGGCATCCAAAGCACGGCAACTTCTCCTGGTTACTCATAGCAAACACAGGCAATGTTTCTGCCAATGGACCTTCGGGTTACCCGGAGGTCCATTGGCTGAAACATTGCATGTGGACAGGCCATATGTACAGAATTTGATAGCCTTTCTATGGTCATAACACATAGATTAATGTGCAGATCTATGTGCTATTTGTGCACATTTCATGACAGGATTTCTAGTTGTAACTGTATTTATCAAATCATCAATATCAGTTGTAATGGACTAACAGAATCATATTACATCTTTACATAATATGACTAGGAAGTGACACTAGCAAAATACAAAAAATCTTAAGGCATATGAAAAAAGGCATTATTGTTTCTCAGGCAATATTTCTGATGAGAGAGGAAGATTTTTACTTTAATCCATGAAAATAGTACCAAAAATGTTTTTAAACTAACTCCAGAATTTAAAATGTGTTCAGATTTTGAATACCTAATAACACACAGATAAAGGAAAAGTTGGGTAGAATTTTATTGACAATGAAGGTGCCTGAGAGTGAGAAACATAATGTTTTTAATGGTCCAGCCAAAAATTTCCATTTTTTGCCTCTAAAACATAGTTTATGAACCCTCATTATAATGTATAATGAGTTGTTGAAGTTGGAAAATGTAATTATAAACTTCCTGAATCATATTTGACTCTTTATTCGACATGGCTTAGAAAGTGACACTGGTAAAAAAAGGTAAAAAATCTTATTTTTTGCTTCACAAACATAGTTTGATAATCCTTCATTGGAACAAGTTCCTTGAGGTTGTTCACAGAAGAGCTCATAAGTTATGTTTTGGCAGCAAAAAGAGAAGAAATATAATAATGTTCCAGTGGCTATTTTTGCGAATAACACTGGCAAGATATAACCATTACATTAGAAAAGGGTTAATTATCCTTTAAATGTACAGTTCCTGTGTTTGACAGAAGATTGATGCGAAGACCAGCTGCAAGGCTAGGTTTCAAAACCCAGTCATGTGACCTTATTATATTACCTTTTCACATGTGACTATGCTATTTTTAAAATAAATAATCTTCAAATTATGGTGTCCTTACCTATGTTAATAAATTGCCTTGGAGTGATGCACTGAAGAAGTTCACTGAGCCCCAGGTCTTTAGAGTGTCAGTCAAATTTGTGCAAAACAAGGTGAAACTTTGTTTCCTGGAGTCAGAGAGAGAAAACTACCATAGTTTTGTTATTTTTGCATTTGTTTGCTCTACATTTCATTTTTTTCGCTTATAAACATAGCTTGTAGCAGCATTGTTATGACAACTTCCTGGATGATCTTGGTCTTCTTGAGCTCTTGGTCTCTGCGCTCTTAGTCTCTTTGAGCTCATGTTATTGAGAACAGTTGCTTTCCCTGCATCACTCAAACAATTCTCCTTAAAGTTGCATATGAAATTCAATGGAAAACCTAAGAGTTATAAATAGAACAGATAATGACCTTTTGGTAGCATTCTGAATTGGCCCCTGAAAAGCAATGCATGTTGCCGGATCATATTCAACACTATCAACATGGATTGCTTTCCTCTAGCAAACTTCTCTGTGTGGTTTTGAAAACTTTCTTACATGTTACATTCTATTCATTTGACATGTAACTATTCTGCATGCTTTGGGGAGGCTCACCAAATCTTAAGATCAGAACAATGAAGCTTGTGGCAAAAATGTTTTCAACAGCACATAATTTGGGAACTACTGTAATTATAGATCAGTGTTTACTATTGCTAATGAATGAATGAAATTCATGGTGTGTGCTGATGTCTTTTAGTCTGTACATCTGTCCATAATTGTTCAGCATGGGCTACAGCCCACAGTTCTTTTCCAATCATCACCAAACTTCATATACATGTTCAGGCTTAGGTTCATGCCCAGATGAGAACGTCTTACAGCAACCATCTTGGATTCTTCAGCACAAGCTACAGGTTGCATTTAAGCATCTATTTTTATTAAATTTAGCATGGAGAGACTTAGTATGATGATTGGATGAGAACATCCTTTTTGGTAACAGTTGACTGCCCATAATGGCTACCATCTTGTATTTTTTCATAATGATGTCAATTCGTTCTGCAAGGTCTGCAGCCCACAGTTATTTCTGATCATCACCAAATTTCATATGCATGTTTCGCTTCATGGTAATAGTTGGCAGCTAACAATTGCAGCCACAGCAGCCATCTTGGATTTCTTCATAATGCCCTACAGTTGCATTTATACATCAACTCAGACAGTTTCCTTAGTATCACGAATGGATGAGAATGTCATATGTTGGTCACAATTGGCTGCACATAATGGTAGGCATCTTGAATTTCTTCAGCACACCCTACAGGATGCATTTCTGTGGATGAGTTGATGGGAATCTCCATCACCGTTGGCAGTCCAGAATAACTGCCATGGCTCATATTTTTTTTCTTTTTTATGTTTTTTATTTCTGACAGATAACAAAATATGAATAATTATGTTACAATTTACTGAAATGCATCATTAGTGAGATAATTATAACATAAATATCATAAATGTGCCATCATGTCAAGGTAAGCTACAGTGTCATAAAGTCAAGGTAATCTACAGTGTCATTGACACTTTCATCCATAGTATAATATGCATAGACATGAGCAATTATATAATATAATTGCGAAAAAGGCAACTACACTATGAGAGAGTGACATAACTTTCTCCAGCCACTTCTCCAAAACACAAATTTTCAAGACAGCAGAGGATAGAAATGAGTACATTCAATATCTGTAAGTCTTATTGCAGAAAGTTTGTTGAAATGAAGAGGGCTGCTGAGCCCTTTTCAACAGAGTGCCACATCACAGCTCATCATTAACTTGATTAAGAACTTTACAAATGAGTTGATGTATTGAAAACTGCTCAGGTCAACCATTGTGATTTCAGAACTAATTTACTACACTACCACAGTTCTTGACAAAGGTGCCTTTCTCAACCTATCCATGAACATGTGATATGTTACGCTGCAGTTCTTGGTTAGGTAGGCCTTTCATATTTAACTGGTAAAATGCTAAATTATTTTTCAAAGGTGATTTTTAACATTAGTGTTATTTTCAGAGAAATATGCTACCAACAAGGGGAGCCTCAGTTAGCAAGATTTTATTAATAAATATTTGTTTTATTACAATTTATCGGAGAGGCTTCTGGCAGAATATTGTACCAAAACAATTTTATATGCCCATTTTTCCACTGCTGAGCAAATGACAAGCTAATGCATGCAGTGTTAAGTAATTAAAGTCGCTTGCAACATTTTTCTATGAAGCTATGATAGTGGCTTCTAGCACTCAACCAGTTAATTTTGAAGGATTTTGTTTTTAACCACCAACAAATAACAGAGTAAATGTATAATAAATTGAAACAGAATTGTTCAGTGCAACAAAAATGACACATGCTGGAGGGGAGATTCTATTATCTATTTTAGAGGAAACCAGTGCAGTGGGATAAGATTCAATTAAATCTTTGGGAATCCTCTGAAATGAACTAATAATTTATTGAAAAGTAATCATAAAGTAAAAATAAAACAGTGATTCATATTTCTGATGCATGCTGTTGCTCTCAACCACATGATGACACACCTTTGTTTACAAATAAGGTACATTTTTTCCTTGGGCTTCTAAAATACCACCAGAGCCTAAAAAAGTTAAAATTTGTTTCCTAGGCCCTCCCACATAGTCCTTTTGACTGCCACATGCTCTTTTTTTTATAACCAATGCAAACTTAAAAAAATAAAAATTAAATTGTTTATGTCTGATATTTTACCAAAGGTAAGAAAATTGATAAATTTGACCCTTGAGTGTAACAAGGTTTTGCAATGCTTTAGCATTGCAAAGCCTTGTTGCACTCGAGGTCCAAAATACACAACCACTCATGCCATTCTGTTGATGATGAGGCCAAAAACATAAAACAAACCAAGAACATGACCTTTTGATGGCAAAGAAATAATTACAAAAATAAAAAACAGAATACAAAAACGCCCACCCACATGCAGTTTTTAAAAAAAATGGCCTGAGAAACAGAAGATTTACTTTGTGGGGCCTAGGATATATCTACCTGGGCTGGTATGCCTGAGATGTGACATAGAAATTATAAGATATATCATACTGGTGATATTTTATGAGTGCAAGAACAGGTAGGCCTGATAAAATATATTACAGTACTTAGCTTCACTTTTCTTTTATGCTGAAAAGAATCTCTGCAACCAAAAAATAAAAAGTAAAGCATATTTTTTTATGCTACTTTATAAGAGAGTGGGAAAGATATCACAATCAGATTGTAATCTGGTTACGACACAGTAATACCAGAGGGTTATTATTTTGTTCATAAAGTATTGCAAAATCAAGAAATATAAATGAAAATAGCATCTCGCAATCAATCTTCTTATATTTCTTTTTTTGACATTGAGATGATACAGTATTGAAGAGAGTAAAACACCCAGATAATTTTGTGATAATAATTGCGATTTTTTCAAAATTCACTTCCTGTTTTTGTAACTATCAAGAATGTCACCTAACTGATCGAGTACTTGAAGCCCAAAATTTTAGCACTATTCAGAAGTACAGGTATCACAACTTCAAGGCATCATATTCAGTGGATGTGGTTCATATTATCTTTGAAAAAAAATTAGCTAGTCTTCACTGATTGGCTTCGTTAAAATTTCTGGCACTCTCCCATAATTTGCAACAAGGCAAAGACATGTGAATAAATCTTGTGACCAAAAATAATTAAGCACTCTACCAGTTAACTGTTCCAGTGTTGTTGCAGTTCTGCAATGTCAGTAGTGGCTTCCTGCATGTTTTCTTCTGACAAAATTGAGTTATGCAACACATGTTTGGAGGGTTCTCTGTTTCTAACAGTGTGTCACATGATTTCATATCATTTTACATGAAAGAGGCTGAAAAATGATTTGGGATATCCCTCCCAACCATCCAAAATAGTGTTTGCTATGGGAGAGTATATGCAAAGTCTTCTTGTACTTAGGCAGGTTTATTTCAGTTCTTCTCTCTATTTTCCAAACAGGATACTGAAGATGATTTGAAGAAGAAAGTGGAGAAGGAAGAAAAAATTCAGACAACTATCTTCAAAGAAACACTTCCAGATTCACTGAGGCGAGACTCAATACCTTCCCCTACAAGTGCATTTACTGACAGTGGCACAGCAAGTCAAGTGTATTCAAAATACTTAGAGTTCAATGGATTAGGATCATCTTCTTCCTCACAAAAGAAATCACCCACTAGTTCTGCTTTGTCAGATGTTGAACTTGCAGATGAAGAGTCTAGTCTCATACAGAAATCATACTATGATAGACTGACAAACAGAAACCAACAGGAGTTGACAGGCTTGAGTAATTCCGCTTTCAGTGAACATACTCCTCCATCAAAGAAAGTTGAAGAAGATGAAATAGACATTATTACCAGAAGTAAGAAACTGGGGGCATCACCTACACCTTTGATACAGTCAATTCGAACTGAACTTGAACGAATTGCTATTTTGTCTAAAGACAAGAGAAACACAGTTGGTGATATTCCTTAACTGGTTTAGTACTTGTATCATTTAACCCTTTATGTAAAAGGACTAGCAAACAACACAATATTTTTTGTCTAATTACATTAAAATTTTGTTTTTGGCTTCCAGAACATATCTTTTGACCCTCAGTGGAACAAGGTCAGTGAGCTTGTTCCAATAAGAGCTATATAAGCAATGTTTTGGAATCAAAAGTTGAAAAATAGCAGAATATGAATGGAGAGATGTTGTTTACCATCTCAAATATGGCCGATTAATCAGTTGAAGGGTTAAAACTTTGCTCTTCTCAATGTGTGATATGACTGCTGCAGTGTTAGGCCCTGCAAATCATTCTTTGTTTAGATTATTTCATTGAATCTCAAGTTGAACGAGTCCTATGAATTTTATCTTGTAATGGATTAATTCATGCTCCAGATCTATAGACACAGTTCAGTCATCTTTGGCTTTAAAATGTTTGACCACTTATATTATTGTGTACCTGTAATTCCAGAAAATGTCCAGTCCTGGTCTCTAATACCTGAGGCTATTCTGTAACCTAAGATTTAGTTAAATCACAATCATCTAAGTTTCAACAGTTTTAGATAAAATAGCAGAGACAGATATGGCAGCTATAAAAATGGCAGTGTGACAAAAATGGCAGATAAAGAAGAGTAGGATAAAACTGAAGCATTCAACAATAGAAATTCAAATATCAATAAAATATAAATAATTGAGAGTGGCAAGAAAAATTGTCATATTCTTATTCCATTTTTTGTCTTTAACCCATTGAACCCGCTAGGCAGCTTTTCTGTCATAGGAACATGATGATACTTCATAATTTCATTAAGTAAGATGGCTGCTAAGTGAAGGTGTGGAGCAGACCAATCAATAATTTCACCATGCAGACCCAAAGCTGCATGTTGAAAATATTATTTAGTCTACCCCCAAATAATGAATATAGACTCTTCCTGTTGCTGCAGTTGAACTGACTTGGAAGATATTACCAGGGTTCAAAGAGTTATAAAGTAATTTACCACTGGTTGTTATCAGATTTGCACTTTGATGCACTTTTGCAAGTGATGTGTTTAGTTTGTTAACATAACATAGAGGAATCACTTTAATATACATTTGTAGGTGTATTGAGGTAAAAGATAGTTTGGAAGGGATGGACATATCATGACTACAGTTGTTTCTATATTACAATGAACAGATTCCCAGTCAGACCCACACACACACAAATGTCAAAAAGAGGTGCTATTAAGACTTCAATTAACCCTTAGGGGCCTAGAGGTTTTTGTACATATTTGCTATATTTTCACCATCAACATCCTATGGCTTTGCAGTGTTTTCTAGGGAAGTTATGGCTGGCTATATTGGCAGCCAAGACATGCCTAGAAAAAAGACTGCCTATACACTTGGAATATATGTTTCAAGTTTACATAGAGACTGTATATTGGTTTACCTGTTCTTTTGTAGTAAAAAGTGTTCTAAGTCTGGATTAGGCCTTTAAGAGTTAACACAGATAACATAAAAAAATCTTTCTGTACATTTTGTGAAAACCTCTTGAATGTTTGGATAAAAACTTAAGGACTAATAAGGACTCTCAGTAATTTTCCATTTTTTATCAAATAAATTATATGGTTCTCAGAACCTTTAAGCTTCATGACTTTTTTATAATTCAATTATTCCAGCTCAGCTCTATAGAAATGAGATGTATTCTACTTTATTACACACCCATTTAAAATTAAGGTTTGTTCACGACATTCTACAATGTGTGATAAAAATAAACTTTTATTGCACACGTGTGGGATACAGATTTTTGCACTTTTTTAATGTAAGAATGGAACCTGTCATATTTCTGGGGATACAGTACGTGGGTCATGGACCCGCTTCGATGCAATGGATCATTTATTTTGATGTTGTAAAGTGGATGTTTGCGGTCTATAGCATCTGCGTTTATATATTGTTTCTGAAGAAACTCATGTAGTATACACTGACCGACCATCAAAAGAAACTTTCTAATTTATATTTTTATACTGTACCAATGACCCAGACATAGCTGGTGCTAACTCTTAAAATATAGGGCCAAACACAAATTTTGCCCCCCAATCCCCAAAATTTGCATCTAAAACTAAAGAAAACATGTCCTGAAAGGCCCTCCACACTTCGCCCCTACTGCGCATGCGCAGTGTCAAGGACGTTCCGAAATTGGCGCCATTTATCATTCTAAGTTTGGCCCTTCATCAGTTAACATCTGACTGATCTTTGTGCTTTTAAATCTCAGTTTAAATGATGCCAGACACATAAATATTAGTGAAATGGTGATTCTAAGGAGGATAGAAAAGGAGGAGAGGAAAAGAATGTGTGACAGAATATTATCAGGGCTGTAACTTAAAATTTTTTAATGAAATTATGTTAAGTTACCTATTTTCAAGGCAGCAGCCATTTTGTTGTCATTCTGATTATTTAGTTACACTGTTTTTTCAAGTGTTTTCCTCTCTCCCTGTCCTTTAAGTTCCCCCTTGCTATTCTCCCATGCTTTTGGCATAGTTTCTGTAATTATTATTACTAAAATTTCTTGGGAGTTTTAGCTGAATAACAGAATGAATTCTGTTCTTTCCCCATGTTTACGTCTTCACCTACGGGTGGTTAGGCGTTGTGTTCTGCATCTACCATCTGATGTTCTGCAGTTTCTTCTCTGGAAGTCTCTGTTTTGCATCAGATGGTGTATTTTTGGTAACTGATTTCGGGCCTGGGTGCCTGGAGTCTTATTTTAGTGTTTTTACACTCATTGTTTACATTTACAACAGCCCTCTGTGTGAGGGGGGGATTTCTAAATAATAATATCTTTATGTTATTTTAATCATAACTAGATACATTATTATTGTTCGTAAGTGTTGAATAAATTGTTTAAAATATTTTTAAAATTTTTGTCCACACTTAGGCTTGGGATCCATTGGGGCTCAACGTTACTTTTCAGAAACTTGGGCTGTTCTGAAAAAATATTTTTTCAAAATATTTTGATATCAATTATTTTTTCTATATTAATGGATCATATTATTATGTATTTTGATTGCCAGGGGTTAGTGCGAGTACCAGGACTTGTTTTCTTTTCACATTGAAAGGATATTGATCAATTGTTTTAAGAGGAAGTCTTCCTCTGACCTTATTATCATTCTATATGTGGTCAGTGTACTCGCATTAACTCCTGTTCTGTATCATATGATTTTGATGACAATATGGGAAGCGTATGTCACGGTATGTTGTTGGGGATTTGGACACTCCGGTCCTTTCCCCGCAGGGTCACTCTACTTTATCAATTTCTATTTCAGACGATCAAGATTAGGGTGATGTATCTGTGATGTCTTCCAACAGTGTGCCTCCGTCGTCACAATTAATGAAGGGCTAGCGGAAAAGTGCTCATGTAATACGCCAATTGCCTAAGAGGACCCTAGTAGGTTCGACGGCCTTTGACGTCCGCTAGCTCGCCCGGTGTAGCGTCCATTCACCGAATGGTTCGGCAGCCGGGTTCGTCCGTTGCGGTCTAGAAGGAATTTTGGGGTGATGCGAGCACTATAAAATTAACTTAATGCACACCCAGTGACGGCGGATCGGAGGGAGAACGGAGGAAGCCTTTTAGTCCGGTTCATAGCTCGTTCCGGTCCATCCGGACGGCAAGCGAGAGAGGCCCCTCTCTCGTTCAACAACATCTGGCCCCAGATGTTGTGGTACAAATGTGTCGCTAGCGGAGCATACGTCCGTCGCTCGGGACGCTCCGTTGTATAGGCAGTCCGCTGAGACTGCTAAGGCTTCCTCTTCTCGTCAGCGCACACGACCGCACCTTGGCTGCGTGACCGCCGATATATTACCAGCTTCGCCAATCAAGGATTCTTCGGCGACCAGGTCACACCATCCGGCAGCCAGGGATTCGAGACCGATGGACTCCGGACGTTCGCATAGGAAGTATGCGGGAGCCATCTGATGCGGAGCTGCCCTCGGCGAAGCAGCGATAGACTGCGCCTCCGCAGGTCTCGACGCCAGACATTCTTGTGCACATAGCACAGCTTATCGCAGCATCCCAGCAGCCGACAGAAACGGTGTCGGATCGAGAATTATCCGACAGCGCTGGGTCGGTAGCCGGGGACTCGAGGCCTGCAGACTCCGGACGTTCGCATAGGAAGTGTGCGGGAGTCAACGTACACGGAGCTTCCAGCGGCAATGCATCGTAAGTCCGCTACTGCACAGGCCTCGGGAACGGACGTGCTTTCCTTAATAGCACAGTTTATCGCAGCATCCCAGCATCAACTGAATCTGTCGCATATATTTTATCCGACGATGCTGGGTCGGGACGCTCCGCGGAAGCGGGTACGGACGTCCGAAAGTTTCATCCGGTCCGACGGGATACCGAAAGGGATTCGGAGGATTTCAAGCTTTCCCTTTCGGAACAACATATGCTGCGATGCCGGATAAGAAACTGATAGCGTCGGTGGACTTAGAAATATTTTTATACTGTACCAATGACCCAGACATAGCTGGTGCTAACTCTTAAAATATAGGGCCAAACACAAATTTTGCCCCCCAATCCCCAAAATTTGCATCTAAAACTAAAGAAAACATGTCCTGAGAGGCCCTCCACACTTCGCCCCTACTGCGCATGCGCAGTGTCAAGGACGTTCCGAAATTGGCGCCATTTATCATTCTAAGTTTGGCCCTTCATCAGTTAACATCTGACTGATCTTTGTGCTTTTAAATCTCAGTTTAAATGATGCCAGACACATAAATATTAGTGAAATGGTGATTCTAAGGAGGATAGAAAAGGAGGAGAGGAAAAGAATGTGTGACAGAATATTATCAGGGCTGTAACTTAAAATTTTTTAATGAAATTATGTTAAGTTACCTATTTTCAAGGCAGCAGCCATTTTGTTGTCATTCTGATTATTTAGTTACACTGTTTTTACAAGTGTTTTTCCTCTCTCCCTGTCCTTTAAGTTCCCCCTTGCTATTCTCCCATGCTTTTGGCATAATTTCTGTAATTATTATTACTAAAATTTCTTGGGAGTTTAGCTGAATAACAGAATGAATTCTGTTTTTTCCCCATGTTTACGTCTTCACCTACGGGTGGTTAGGCGTTGTGTTCTGCATCTACCATCTGATGTTCTGCAGTTTCTTCCCTGGAAGTCTCTGTTTTGCATCAGATGGTGTATTTTTGGTAACTGATTTCGGGCCTGGGTGCCTGGAGTCTTATTTTAGTGTTTTTACACTCATTGTTTACATTTACAACAGCCCTCTGTGTGAGGGGGGGATTTCTAAATAATAATATCTTTATGTTATTTCAATCATAACTAGATACATTATTATTGTTCGTAAGTGTTGAATAAATTGTTTAAAATATTTTTAAAATTTTTGTCCACACTTAGGCTTGGGATCCATTGGGGCTCAACGTTACTTTTCAGAAACTTGGGCTGTTCTGAAAAAATATTTTTTCAAAATATTTTGATTTCAATTATTTTTTCTATATTAATGGATCATATTATTATTATGTATTTTGATTGCCAGGGGTTAGTGCGAGTACCAGGACTTGTTTTCTTTTCACATTGAAAGGATATTGATCAATTGTTTTAAGAGGAAGTCTTCCTCTGACCTTATTATCATTCTATGTGGTCAGTGTACTCGCATTAACTCCGGTTCTGTATCGTATGATTTCGATGACAATATGGGAAGCGTATGTCACGGTATGTTGTTGGGGATTTGGACACTCCGGTCCTTTCCCCGCAGGGTCACTCTACTTTATCAATTTCTATTTCAGACGATCAAGATTAGGGTGATGTATCTGTGATGTCTTCCAACAGTGTGCCTCCGTCGTCACAATTAATGAAGGGCTAGCGGAAAAGTGCTCATGTAATACGCCAATTGCCTAAGAGGACCCTAGTAGGTTCGACGGCCTTTGACGTCCGCTAGCTCGCCCGGTGTAGCGTCCATTCACCGAATGGTTCGGCAGCCGGGTTCGTCCGTTGCGGTCTAGAAGGAATTTTGGGGTGATGCGAGCACTATAAAATTAACTTAATGCACACCCAGTGACGGCGGATCGGAGGGAGAACGGAGGAAGCCTTTTAGTCCGGTTCATAGCTCGTTCCGGTCCATCCGGACGGCAAGCGAGAGAGGCCCCTCTCTCGTTCAACAACATCTGGCCCCAGATGTTGTGGTACAAATGTGTCGTTAGCGGAGCATACGTCCGTCGCTCGGGACGCTCCATTGTATAGGCAGTCCGCTGAGACTGCTAAGGCTTCCTCTTCTCGTCAGCGCACACGACCGCACCTTGGCTGCGTGTCCGCCGATATATTACCAGCTTCGCCGATCAAGGATTCTTCGGCGACCAGGTCACACCATCCGGCAGCCAGGGATTCGAGACCGATGGACTCCGGACGTTCGCATAGGAAAAGTATGCGGGAGCCATCTGATGCGGAGCTGCCCTCGGCGAAGCAGCGATAGACTGCGCCTCCGCAGGTCTCGACGCCGGACATTCTTGTGCACATAGCACAGCTTATCGCAGCATCCCAGCAGCCGACAGAAACGGTGTCGGATCGAGAATTATCCGACAGCGCTGGGTCGGTAGCCGGGGACTCGAGGCCTGCAGACTCCGGACGTTCGCATAGGAAGTATGCGGGAGTCAACGTACACGGAGCTTCCAGCGGCAATGCATCGTAAGTCCGCTACTGCACAGGCCTCGGGAACGGACGTGCTTTCCTTAATAGCACAGTTTATCGCAGCATCCCAGCATCAACTGAATCTGTCGCATATATTTTATCCGACGATGCTGGGTCGGGACGCTCCGCGGAAGCGGGTACGGACGTCCGAAAGTTTCATCCGGTCCGACGGGATACCGAATGGGATTCGGTGGATTTCAAGCTTTCCCTTTCGGAACAACATATGCTGCGATGCCGGATAAGAAACTGATAGCGTCGGTGGACTTAGAAATTTTTGGTTCGGTTCAGGGACATCGTCCCTCAGTTCCGACATAGTCCAATAATGTCACACAAACTTTCGAATTATTGAACGACGCTATATATATTATTATTTTATGCTTGCTATCCAAGCATTTCTGGTTTCTTGTTCGAAGAGTTATGGAGATGTCTTTCAAAAGTGTGCCTCTGTCGTCATAGTTAATGAAGAGTTAGCGGCAATAAGTGCTCATGGAATATGTCTATCGCTTACGGAGTGACATTCGCTAGCTCACCCGGTGTAGCGTTCATTCATCGAATGGTTCGGCTGCCGGGTTCGTCCGTTGCGGTCTAGGAAGGAGATTTGGGTGATGCGAGCACTTTAATTACTTTAGTACTCACCCAGTGACGGCAGATTGAGGACAGATCGGAGGAAGCCAACAACATAGGGGACCGCATGTTGTGGTTCAGATATTTTACATTCGGAGCATATGTCCGTTGCTCGGGACGCTCCGTTATATTGACAGTCCGAGAGACTGTCTTTAATGCTTCCTCATCCTCACAGCAGGGCACACGACCGCACATTGGCTACGTGACCTCGAGTATCCGATCAGTTTCGGCATTCAGTGATTCCACAGCGAATAGGTCGCGCCATCCGGTAGCCAAGGGACACGAGGCCTATACACTCCGTTCGCTCGCATATTGGAAGTATGCACGGGGTAACGATCTCGGAGCTTCCTGCGGCAATACATCGTAAGACCGCTGCTCCTCAGGCCTCAGTGACGGACGTGCTATCCGAGTTAGCACAGTTGTTTCGCAGCATCCCAGCAATTGACGGTTTCTCGGTCGAATCAGGAATTATCCGACGGCGCTGGGTCGGTGCGGTCCGCGGTTGCATCAAGCTACGGACGACCGAACGCTTTATAGGGTCCGACAGGATGGCGAAAGGGATTCGAAAGATTTCGAGTTTTCCCTTTAGTAGTATCGGAAGATGCCTTTCATATCTTCTGGTATTTCTTCCAGTGATTATTTTTCGGACTTCATTGCTGCGATCTTGGATAAGAGACTTATAGCGTCATTGGACTCGGATTTTTCGATCGGTACAGGGACTTTGTCCCTGACTTACCGACGCAGTCCAATATTGTCATTACAACATGTGTTTTATTTTTCGACGCTATATATTTATTTATATATACAAGACGGCTACTAAGCATGATAGTTTAGTTTCTTGTCCGCGTGGCTCATTTCTGCCATTTTATCTTTTTTTACATATAGTTTATTTTGGCAGAGCAGGGCATACCGAGAGTTCATATGCGTCTAGACGGTGTGATTAAAGACTGCATATATTCTTTTTCACCGTTTATGTCTTTTCCAATTTCAATGTTGGGAACGACATTATGTATATTAGACTTAACTTAGACGCTTTATTATACGTAATCCGCCTTACTGAGGCGTTATCATTACGTCTTCAAGAAAAGATTTACGGGATATTATTCTCAATGTAATTTCTTTTGAGGGCAGTAGTTTGTTCACGTATAACTCCGCCCTTCAGTGGCTGATTGGAGTTGGTTAGACGTGAGGCAGCCCTAGCTATATCCATGCGTGGATAGTAGGTTAAGAACTCTCTCAGAGTCGCTTCGTTCTCGGAGGAGCTTCTCTTCGACGGCAACTTTCCGGCAATCCATGAATTGCTTGATTTATACATTCTCTTGTCTATCTAGTGTTACAAGAGATTCAGACTGGGGCAAACATTCGGTGGTTGACTCAGAGAGTGCCGCCGCAGTTGCCAGACCCGAGTGTGGCTGTTATGACGGTTGCCAGTCAAACAGATTGGGATATATACTGATCCCTACGGATTCGAAGTGCCAGGGTCTTTGGGTTCCGCAGTCTTTTAGCTATCTGTTAACTTCCGCGGAATAATGTTTTTTAGGCTTGCTTTATGTCATTGCATGAACATTATTCAGAAACGCATGCCCAAATTCCTGTCCTTTAATTCGACAGTAGTGGCGTATCTCCGGAACCAGGGAGGCACTCTTTCGTTTCCGTTATTCAATTTAATGGAAAGAATCCGTCTGTTGGTTATAGTACACCAAGTTCAGTTTTGGTCCGTCATATTCTGGGTCGTCTGATTGTTTTATCGCACTCCCGTTCTCTTACGGGTCGCTTGTTGCTGTCAGAATGGACTCTCAACAAACAAGTATTCAATCAGATTTGCTATCTATGGGAGCGCCCAATGATGTTTTATTTATGACACAGCTGCCTAATCAATTGCAGACGTATGTGTTGGCTTGTTCAGATCTCTGAGCTAATACTGTTAACGCTCTATTGATCCATAGGACAGAATGATAGGATACGCGTATCCTCCGGCGCTGTTGTTTTTAGCAGGTTTTGCTAAGATAAACAACCACAATACATTTCTGTTGATAGCATCTCTATCTTCACAGAGATCATGAGTAATTACTCTCTTGTCTACTGTGGATCTTAACGTGAAATCTTCCTCTATGTGTGGATCTTTTTTCACTGGGTAAATCGTGTCATCTTTATCACAACCAGCAAGGTCGCAACCTTCATGTATTCCGTTGTGTGGTCCGTATTGCATTGTAAGCACTGTACTGGACGAGCTTTGGACGCGATTTCTTACTATAGGAGATCCTCTTCTTCGCTATTCTATGCGACTAAAGTGGAGGCTCTTCCGTCGTGGTGTAGGGATCATTATGTTCATATGGTTGATCCCTCCATACTACTCATTGCTATTTTTTAGTATACTTGTTTCACAAGATCTACTGCAGCCTGTTGTTATTTAGGTTATAGGTTTATGTTACCTCATACCTATGCACTCTACGATAGTTTACAATTGAGTCTTTTGTCTCTTTATCTAAGTCAGTTAGTAACTTTTTGATAAATAGACTTAGAATCTTTAGATTAAATTCCTATACGGATTTTAACTTCAGGTTCTTATTTAGCTAAGTAATCATTTGAGCCTCTGGAAACAGTAGTTTTCAAATTCTGACCTTTTAGACAGTAATTCTGTTGGTTTCTCTTTTACTGTAGAGTCAGTGAGTTTCATGCACTATCGATGGATGATTTTCACTTTCATAGTTTTGGAATCAATACTTCCGTTACTATTTAGGTTGGATTGTTGCATAAGAGTTAGGCTCCTATTATCCGGAACCTATTATTTTAAGGTCCTTCCGTCTTCGTATGGGCATAGGCCTTTACTCTTTCCGGGTACAGTTTATGTATTTATAAACAGATATCTGTTTATTACAAGGGCGTAAGCTTCTTCTGTCTTTGATGTCTAGTAGAAGGACGTTACGCTCCATTTTATTGTTAATGGATTCTATTAACTAGCGTACTGCTTATGGTATATCATTGGCTTAGCAGTTGTGCTTAAGATTTCGGCTCATGAAGTAAGAGTTCTTCTACTTCTTGGGCTTACATTAATAGTGTTCTATTATAGATTTTTGAAGGCTGCTCATTGCGCTCAGCCATCCATTCATGAATTTTATCTCAGAAATATCGAGTCCATTTCTGGAGGCCTCTATTGTTAGGTCTATTATCTACTGCTCAGAATGTCATTCACTTAACAGTTGCTACTATAGCTAGGTAGGCTGTCTGTTTCGGCAGTGTCTCCGTTCGGCTGCCCTCTTCGCTCTGGGCTATTTGACCCAGGGCAAGAAAAAGGGGGGGGGGGAGGGTGTTCCCTTGGGTCACCTGTTTTTACTATGAAAACAAGGGGATACCTCCTCCGGAGTTAGTAATTCTGAGCTGTTATTGGGATGGTTGTTTAGTGAGAAGTTTAAGTTTATAAAATTCATTCAAGTCTTAGTTTTTAAAGTATAGCTTTTGAATATTGCATATGTCAACGGACATGATTATGCAATTCTCACACACTTTTAGGAGTATAAGAGTCTCTATTCTCTAGACTTACTTTATTATTGGCTTACTTTAAAAATTATTAGTATAAGGATTATTGGATATTAATAGAGTACATGGATGTATGAAGCTCAATTTTTGGAAGGTGTTGTATCTTTCTAATTTATCATAAATAAGAAAGATACATGTAAGGCCTATTACTTCTTTTCCCTACAGGGGATGACTCTATTTTATTTTATTGAGCGTATTCCATTTTGCTCTATGTCCTTGGCCCTCCAGCCTTTTTACTATTCAGCTATGTCTGGGTCATTGGTACAGTATAAAAATGTTAAAAAATTTATAGTAATTTATATATTTTTTATACTTACCAATGACCCAGACGGGGATGGCCCTCCCAGGAGTTGGGAACTCTTGCCTCCCCGCTGAGTACATAGCGCTTACCAGGCACTGGTTATTAGAATGATAAATGGCGCCAATTTCGGAACGTCCTTGACACTGCGCATGCGCAGTAGGGGCGAAGTGTGGAGGGCCTCTCAGGACATGTTTTCTTTAGTTTTAGATGCAAATTTTGGGGATTGGGGGGCAAAATTTGTGTTTGGCCCTATATTTTAAGAGTTAGCACCAGCTATGTCTGGGTCATTGGTAAGTATAAAAAATATATAAATTACTATAAATTTTTTAACTTTTGGTTCGGTTCAGGGACATCGTCCCTCAGTTCCGACATAGTCCAATAATGTCACACAAACTTTCGAATTATTGAACGACGCTATATATATATTATTATTTTATGCTTGCTATCCAAGCATTTCTGGTTTCTTGTTCGAAGAGTTATGGAGATGCCTTTCAAAAGTGTGTCTCTGTCGTCATAGTTAATGAAGAGTTAGCGGCAATAAGTGCTCATGGAATATGTCTATCGCTTACGGAGTGACATTCGCTAGCTCACCCGGTGTAGCGTACATTCATCGAATGGTTCGGCTGCCGGGTTCGTCCGTTGCGGTCTAGGAAGGAGATTTGGATGATGCGAGCACTTTAATTACTTTAGTACTCACCCAGTGACGGCAGATTGAGGACAGATCGGAGGAAGCCAACAACATAGGGGACCGCATGTTGTGGTTCAGATATTTTACATTCGGAGCATATGTCCGTTGCTCGGGACGCTCCGTTATATTGACAGTCCGAGAGACTGTCTTTAATGCTTCCTCATCCTCACAGCAGGGCACACGACCGCACATTGGCTACGTGACCTCGAGTATCCGATCAGTTTCGGCATTCAGTGATTCCACAGCGAATAGGTCGCGCCATCCGGTAGCCAAGGGACACGAGGACTATACACTCCGTTCGCTCGCATATTGGAAGTATGCACGGGGTAACGATCTCGGAGCTTCCTGCGGCAATGCATCGTAAGACCGCTGCTCCTCAGGCCTCAGTGACGGACGTGCTATCCGAGTTAGCACAGTTGTTTCGCAGCATCCCAGCAATTGACAGTTTCTCGGTCGAATCAGGAATTATCCGACGGCGCTGGGTCGGTGCGGTCCGCGGTTACATCAAGCTACGGACGACCGAACGCTTTATAGGGTCCGACAGGATGGCGAAAGGGATTCGAAAGATTTCGAGTTTTCCCTTTAGTAGTTTCGGAAGATGCCTTTCATATCTTCTGGCATTTCTTCCAGTGATTATTTTTCAGACTTCATTGCTGCGATCTTGGATAAGAGACTTATAGCGTCATTGGACTCGGATTTTTCGATCGGTACAGGGACTTTGTCCCTGACTTACCGACGCAGTCCAATATTGTCATTACAACATGTGTTTTATTTTTCGACGCTATATATTTATATATATATACAAGCCTGCTACTAAGCATGATAGTTTAGTTTCTTGTCCGCGTGGCTCATTTCTGCCATTTTATCTTTTTTACAAATAGTTTATTTTGGCAGAGCAGGGCATACCGAGAGTTCATATGCGTCTAGACGGTGTGATTAAAGACTGCATATATTCTTTTTCGCCGTTTATGTCTTTTCCAATTTCAATGTTGGGAACGACATTATGTATAGTAGACTTAACTTAGACGCTTTATTATACGTAATCCGCCTTACTGAGGCGTTATCATTACGTCTTCAAGAAAAGATTTACGGGATATTATTCTCAATGTAATTTCTTTTGAGGGCAGTAGTTTGTTCACGTATAACTCCGCCCTTCAGTGGCTGATTGGAGTGGTTAGACGTGATGCAGCCCTAGCTACATCCACGCGTGGATAGTAGGTTAAGAACTCTCTCAGAGTCGCTTCGTTCTCGGAGGAGCTTCTCTTCGACGGCAACTTTCCGGCAATCCATGAATTGCTTGATTTATACATTCTCTTGTCTATCTAGTGTTACAAGAGATTCAGACTGGGGCAAACATTCGGTGGTTGACTCAGAGAGTGCCGCCGCAGTTGCCGGACCCGAGTGTGGCTGTTATGACGGTTGCCAGTCAAACAGATTGGGATATATACTGATCCCTACGGATTCGAAGTGCCAGGGTCTTTGGGTTCCGCAGTCTTTTAGCTATCAGTTTAACTTCCGCGGAATAATGTTTTTTAGGCTTGCTTTATGTCATTGCATGAACATTATTCAGAAACGCATGCCCAAATTCCTGTCCTTTAATTCGACAGTAGTGGCGTATCTCCGGAACCAGGGAGGCACTCTTTCGTTTCCGTTATTCAATTTAATGGAAAGAATCCGTCTGTTGGTTATAGTACACCAAGTTCAGTTTTGGTCCGTCATATTCTGGGTCGTCTGATTGTTTTATCGCACTCCCGTTCTCTTACGGGTCGCTTGTTGCTGTCAGAATGGACTCTCAACAAACAAGTATTCAATCAGATTTGCTATCTATGGGAGCGCCCAATGATGTTTTATTTATGACACAGCTTGCTAATCAATTGCAGACGTATGTGTTGGCTTGTCCAGATCTCTGAGCTAATACTGTTAACGCTCTATTGATCTATAGGACGGAATGATAGGATACGCGTATCCTCCGGCGCTGTTGTTTTAGCAGGTATTGCTAAGATAAACAACCACAATACATTTCTGTTGATAGCATCTCTATCTTCACAGAGATCATGAGTAATTTACTCTCTTGTCTACTGTGGATCTTAACGTGAAATCTTCCTCTATGTGAGGATCTTTTTTCACTGGGTAAATCGTGTCATCTTTATCACAACCAGCAAGGTCGCAACCTTCATGTATTCCATTGTGTGGTCCGTATTGCATTGTAAGCACTGTACTGGACGAGCTTTGGACGCGATTTCTTACTATAGGAGATCCTCTTCTTCGCTATTCTATGCGACTTAAGTGGAGGCTCTTCCGTCGTGGTGTAGGGATCATTATGTTCATATTGTTGATCCCTCCATACTACTCATTGCTATTTTTTAGTATACTTGTTTCACAAGATCTACTGCAGCCTGTTGTTATTTAGGTTATAGGTTTATGTTACCTCATACCTATGCACTCTACGATAGTTTACAATTGAGTCTTTTGTCTCTTTATCTAAGTCAGTTAGTAACTTTTTGATAAATAGACTTAGAATCTTTAGATTAAATTCCTATACGGATTTTAACTTCAGTTCTTATTTAGCTAAGTAATCATTTGAGCCTCTGGAAACAGTAGTTTTCAAATTCTGACCTTTTAGACAGTAATTCTGTTGGTTTCTCTTTTACTGTAGAGTCAGTGAGTTTCATGCACTATCGATGGATGATTTTCACTTTCATAGTTTCGGAATCAATACTTCCGTTACTATTTAGGTTGGATTGTTGCATAAGAGTTAGGCTCCTATTATCCGGAACCTATTATTTTAAGGTCCTTCCATCTTCGTATGGGCATAGGCCTTTACTCTTTCCGGGTACAGTTTATGTATTTATAAACAGATATCTGTTTATTACAAGGGCGTAAGCTTCTTCTGTCTTTGATGTCTAGTAGAAGGACGTTACGCTCCATTTTATTGTTAATGGATTCTATTAACTAGCGTACTGCTTATGGTATATCATTGGCTTAGCAGTTGTGCTTAAGATTTCGGCTCATGAAGTAAGAGTTCTTCTACTTCTTGGGCTTACATTAATAGTGTTGCTATTATAGATTTTTGAAGGCTGCTCATTGCGGTCAGCCATCCACTTTCATGAATTTTATCTCAGAAATATCGAGTCCATTTCTGGAGGCCTCTATTGTTAGGTCTATTATCTACTGCTCAGAATGTCATTCACTTAACAGTTGCTACTATAGCTAGGTAGGCTGTCTGTTTCGGCAGTGTCTCCGTTCGGCTGCCCTCTTCGCTCTGGGCTATTTGACCCAGGGCAAGAAAAAGGGGGGGGGGGGGAGGGTGTTCCCTTGGGTCACCTGTTTTTACTATGAAAACAAGGGGATACCTCCTCCGGAGTTAGTAATTCTGAGCTGTTATTGGGATGGTTGTTTAGTGAGAAGTTTAAGTTTATAAAATTCATTCAAGTCTTAGTTTTTAAAGTATAGCTTTTGAATATTGCATATGTCAACGGACATGATTATGCAATTCTCACACACTTTTAGGAGTATAAGAGTCTCTATTCTCTAGACTTACTTTATTATTGGCTTACTTTAAAAATTATTAGTATAAGGATTATTGGATATTAATAGAGTACATGGATGTATGAAGCTCAATTTTTGGAAGGTGTTGTATCTTTCTAATTTATCATAAATAAGAAAGATACATGTAAGGCCTATTACTTCTTTTCCCTACAGGGGATGACTCTATTTTATTTTATTGAGCGTATTCCATTTTGCTGTATGTCCTTGGCCCTCCAGCCTTTTTACTATTCAGCTATGTCTGGGTCATTGGTACAGTATAAAAATGTTAAAAAATTTATAGTAATTTATATATTTTTTATACTTACCAATGACCCAGACGGGGATGGCCCTCCCAGGAGTTGGGAACTCTTGCCTCCCTGCTGAGTACATAGCGCTTACCAGGCACTGGTTATTAGAATGATAAATGGCGCCAATTTCGGAACGTCCTTGACACTGCGCATGCGCAGTAGGGGCGAAGTGTGGAGGGCCTTTCAGGACATGTTTTCTTTAGTTTTAGATGCAAATTTTGGGGATTGGGGGGCAAAATTTGTGTTTGGCCCTATATTTTAAGAGTTAGCACCAGCTATGTCTGGGTCATTGGTAAGTATAAAAAATATATAAATTACTATAAATTTTTTAACTTTCTTAATGTGAACAACACTGACTGACTATTGATTAAATAACCTGATGGGTTAAAGTATGACATGGAAACGACTGACATACAGTTCAAACTAAAGAACAATGTAGACAGAATATGAAAGTGTCTATGGAGTGACGTCATTTCGAATGAATGACATTGCACGAGCAAGTTTCTCGGTCACCAAATCAAAATACAAATTGCCTGTCGATATTCACTTGAATTCGTATGGATTCTGTACCCATGTTAAAGGCTAAAACACAAACTTTAATAAATTTTGTGCAGGCATAGTAAAGAATACTATCATTTCTCTTGGACAATAAGGATATAAATTTAATTTACGTGGGATGAATTGACAATGGCTACTGTAATCTTGACTATAATCTTAACCTGTCTGTCAATCAGTCGAGTAACAACAGTCGCATAGAATTTGGAAATCAGATAAACATGTAAGTTTTTTTTATAATTTCTCATTGATGCATTTTCCGAATTTACACCTATTGTTTCTTGTGAATGTTTGGTAACTTTTTTGGTGGGTATCACATCAACCACTCAGAATTCGCTGTGTAAAATTGAGGCTTAAAAAGATGATAAACTGTATTTCAGATGAACAGTGTTTCATCGATCGAAGTGGTGACGCATTACAATTTGCAAGTTGAAACTATGAATGAAAGTTCAATCAATGTACGAAATAACATTAAGACTGGTCTCCTGCTTGTGAAGAATAATTTGGATTTTTGTCTTATTTTATTTCCTTTACGTCTCAGAAGGATAGGTTAATTCTCACTTAGTATTAACGTAAAAGGCCTGTTTTAGAAATTTGCGAAGGTGTGTAATAAATACAGAACCACACAAGCGTTTGAATGGGTTAATGTTTATCGCACTCGTTTGGTTTGGTGCAGAATACCACTTGAGGCTTCGCCTCTCATGGTATTATTGCGCCCAACCAAACTCGTGCGATAAACATTAATCCATTCAAACGCTTGTGCGGTTCTGTCTATTTATCTAACAATAAATATGTATCAAGTGCAAAAACAAAAAAATTAACATGGTTTTCTGAGGGAGATGATACAAAATCTGTATAATGCAACTGCAGTATACAAGTGCATGCTTAGTTATGATTTGTTTACACCCCCCCCCCCGCCCCCCCCCCCCCCCCCCCCCATGGGGAATGTGGGGAGTGCAACAGTGCTTGTTTACTGCCGTAAACAAATTCTGCTTTACTAGGAAAATAGGACCTGGTAAGCAATGCCTGGAATGGAAGACATCTAAAGCGGGTAGCATAGGTTTATACAATTGGATAAACGTTACTTCATACCTATGTTATGGTCATATTGTGACTATAGATGCTGAAGGTGACCTTTAATACCAGTAAATAAATAAGTATTTGTTTACATTACCTTTTATAGAATATTACAAGCTTTCAAGAGGCATTTGTGGGAGAATGTATACGTTTCTATATGTGAAAAAAAAAACTTTGGAAATGTATCATTATTAAATTATGAAACTATATTGCCTTTATGTTTCTCTCATCTGACTCATTGGAGACATTCATGTTTAAACAACACACAATTGCAGGGTTAAGTGGGTTTGGAATATCGAACAAACACACTCATTAAGTTTATCGAGGGATCGGGAGGGTTCAAGGCAGCTGCATGTAGTTTCAACCAAAAGATTAGTATTATATGAGTCTGAAAATGAATTCTGAAATGAAAATGGTAGTTAATCAAGTTTATTACATTACAGTTCAGAATTGTAAGAGGAATCTACCATAACCATTGTGTTTATATATATACAAGGTGTTGTATCAGTCTTTTTCTAGTTTCTAAGGCAATATTGTGGCTCATTGAGATGTGGCCTTAGAAACGAAAGCTCAACTATGATACAACATTTTGTTCATTGACATCCTTGTGATAATATAATTGAACTGAACACTGTTCAAGGTCTTAGATTCTGTTAAGATAAAGACTTTGCAACCAAATTTAGATGTACACAATGTTTGAAATGTATTGCCTGGGGTGAAAAATGCACACTAAATATGATGATCATAATTAAAATCAATGAAAATTAAAATAAGTGTTTTATAAAGACAAGATAATAAATAAAAATAAAGTTTTCAAAGTAAATTTCTATCTACTTTCTTACTGCCATATTGTCCAAATCATGCACTTTTGCCATTTTCATCACTGCCCTTGTCATAAATACCAATTTCATAGTGCACAGTTTTAACTATGGTGGCAATAATCAGCATGAGCTCTTCCATATGAAACACCTAATTCAATCTGATGTCACTCAACAAAAGATTGACTGTGCTTCCATACCTCACAATGACCTTTTTTAACTCAACTGCAAGAGGTTTTTCCTGCTCAGTACATAAATATTCTCTTGCGTAGTAAAGGAATGTTACTGGCTCATGTTTACAAAATTTGTTGTTTGCCACCTTTTAAGATAGCAGGAAATGTTTTCGATGTGTCTTGTCACAATAGATAAAAGAGAAATCTCTAGAAGTAATGTGTGTATTTTGTAATAAGTTTCAATAGTTTTCACTGCATATTTGTGGCAGTTTGGTGTTTAAATTGTAATTAAAATGTTTTAATTGCAATAAAAACATTGCATCACCTATAATAAAAAGAAAAAAGAAATGATCTCATTTGTGACTGTAAGGAAACCTAAGTTTTCATTTGTGGCGTTCAGCCACCTGTAAAAACTTAAATTTCCTTGCAATCACTCAAGAGATAATTCTGGTACCTACACAAAAACAGTAGGTCCCCTCTATATACTCCTAGACAGGAGTACATTGGAGCCATCTTATTTGGATATCTCTTAAGAGAATAACTGTTAATTGAATATAATGTCCAAACAAAACCATTTACCATACTGGCAGTACAAATTGACCTGTTAATTGCATATAGGTTAGAAAATAAATTCCTGTTAATTGAATAAAAATACTGTGATATATTGAGAAATGAAGCTGATACTCATTGAATACCCCTTGTTTATATACCTATTTGGCATCAGTACATCTAATACAGGCATTTAATCTATTATATCTTGTTTGACAAAGCTCCATGAACTCTGCTCAGTTTATCTCCAGAATACATAAAAGTGACGAAATCTCTATCAATTGAATACTCCTATTGATTGAATTACTTTCAGTGGCAATGCATCCAGATAAGATGATTCCACTGTATTTCTTATCAATGATGTCTTGACACAAGAGTGCTGAAGTTTCCATCAAATCAAGTCACAGCTGTCCTGACTTGATTTGATGAGAAATGCAAGAAAATTTCTAGCAGGCAAAGAGTTAATTTTTGCAAAATTAATAATATAACACTGATATCACAGGACACACAATATATCAATGAAGGCAGTAGTCTTAATTGTACTGTTTTGAGAATCATCAAAAAGTGGAGTTTTGATTTGAATAAAATTTGTTACCAATTCAAATCGAATGAGATCTCAAAGGTTCACAGGACAACATTAGTACTCTGCACACTGAAGTCAAAATTTCAAGCCACTAATTTTTCCCATAAGTTAACTACGAATCTAACCTGTTCAGTCTTGTTTGACAGAACTCATTGGGAAAAATTGCTTTCAGAAATTTGGGTTTTTTGACCACAGTTTGCAGAGAGTTAATAGGTCCCTTACTTTCAAATTAGCTTTGGTTTTCAAAAATTACTTTCCTATAGATTATTGACTCTCCAATCCAATAAAGTGTAAATAAATAATTTTTATGAACAGAAACTTATATTTGATTAGATAAATAGCATGTAAAGCAACAATGCATTATGGCTCAAATATAAGGGCTTCCAATACTTTTCAAGAAAACTCAGATATGTTCTTCTGGCACTGAACAAGTCCAGCCTATCGTTTTATACCTATGTTGGCCTTTTTAGAGGACTTCCACCCCAGGCATTGGTCACTGGGTCCTATTTTACTAGTAAAACAAAGCTTGTTTACTGCAATAAGCAAGCACTGCTTCACTACCTGGGGCTGTTGCCATGGGGAATATAACTCATAGCTAATGCTTTATTCCCTGAATAGTCTGAAATTAGTGCTTCCTTTCTAAACAAGCATTTACTTGTACATTTATACAATGGAATGCCATTTTTCCATCAAGTGCTTTTACAAAGTCAGTAATATTGGTTTCCAAATTTTTGTTATTTCCAAAGTTCTTAACTGATTTTCATATCACATCTCAGTATATCTTCCTGATAATGAAGGTTCTTTTATTTGAATGAAAATTTCAGCAATTCATGCTAAAAAACCTTTTAAAATAAATGCTGTGTAACACCTTTAATTTCTTGCAGTCCTCAGTAGTCTTTGCAGTATTAGACCTCATTGTTATGTTTGTTGGGGTGCAGAGCCTGACATTACCAGTAATGTTGTCCATTGCTAGGGGTAACTGAAACTCGATCCAAGGCCATCAGTCTTCCCAAGTCACTTTCCTGGCTGGCAAGTCAAAATGTCAACACTCAACATAAATTAAACACAAAATGTTGTTTTTGTGGAAACAGGCGAAAGTGACCTTTGGGTAACAAATCGGATTAGAGCCCAGGGCGTAAATGCATTTAAGAACTACACTGCTGTGCAGATTTTACTTTTTCACCTTTCTAGTAATACACAAATATGACTAGGTGAGGGGAAAAAACTGCTTGAGCCCAATGAATTTAAAAACAAGTGCGGAAAAACTGAAGTGCAATTGGAGTTGTGGGGGTATGGAGAGTGGAATTTTTGTCATTCCTCTCTGCAATTTAAACTCATCTCTGTCAGGATAGTTTGAAGAAGAATGATAGAATATAGTATGTAAGGATGCAGAAATCAAGTTACAAACAAGTGTCCCAATACGTTCATGCAACATGGACAAAATCAATAGAGTGTGTAACTCTCTTCACAAAAATTTCAGAACAACACCAAATTAACCCATCTATGCAACTGATAATCTGTATTTCCACATGTATATGTTGTAAGCAGAAATATTTTTGAACTTCTACCGTGAAAAAATCTCAAATCTCATCATTCTGCTAAACAATATTAATTAAATGGGTTTTTTTATAAAACATTAACAAAAAATAGACCCTGTGAAAAGAAGTTGTCATTGGAGGTATAATGTTGGTCCGTCCTGATCTGGTGGATATACTGTCTGCCTTTTGTAATCACATTACTGTAAAAAGTGGCTTTCAGAACTTCAGTCTTGACATTGGCTTCTGGTTGTAAAATGATAAAGACTTTGAAAAAGCTCTTTCCATGACTATGTCACTTAATTAATTATAACAGCATTTTTTAAGCAAAGGCATACACTTAACTGTACTAATCTTGTATAATACATATTGGCACTGAAGCACTTCAAGTATGCCTTCATTAACTCTTTACCCAATCTGAATACAGGCCAACATTTCTAAACAAATTTCTTAACTAAAAATGTTCAATTTTGCCTCAAATACATAACTTTTGACCCATCATTGGAATGAGTTCATTGTGCTCATTTCAATGAAGAACATAAGCTTGGTTTTGGCAACAACAAAGAAAAAAATAATAAAATGAATGGTGATTCATGTGAATAGGCTTGTCGTGTTGGATTTGGTGTTACATTGGGTAAAGGGTTAATATTTTAACATTGAATTTTTTTTGTACATATATGAGCAATCAAGAAGAGTGTGTGTCTTGGGGATTTTGTTGGAAAAGAGAATTGAAGGATTTGCATCTTCATGCAACAGAATTTTAGTTTGTACAAGAGTATTTATGACTGTGATACAGGCCAGACAACTTATATTTTTAAAATGTTAATTATTTATAGAAATTGTTTTTATTTATATGAAAATTTAAATTTATGGTATATTGTATAGAAATGTATATATACATTGTTGTTTTCTCAATATTTTATATGTAACATATAGATATAAACTATGCTTTTAAAAATAAAAGAGATCTGCACATATGTTAGTTTATACTTAGTGGTTCTGAGAAGCCTCATTTCCTATTGTAACCCAAAAGAAGTGAAGCAAACTTGTTTATTGTGGTAGAGAAGGTTGGCTTTACTGGTGTAAGAGGACCTGGTGACGAGTGCATTGGGGAGAAAGTCCTCCTAAGTGAGTAATTCAATTTTAAACAATTGTCTGGAATTTGGTTTAAACCTGTGTTGCAGTTATGATTTTGCCATAAATGCTTAAAGTGCCTTAAACCCCTCACGAATTAATCAATTTCATTTAGGAGTTTGAAACCTTATACTGGTATACAGTAATAGAAATTGCCCCCAAAAACATTTGCGTTCTGATGGTACCCTGAGGATGTTGAAATCCAAAGTTTTATCTTCTGTGAGTTGTTAATGTCACAGTATGCAGAGAATGGATTCCTGAAAAAATACATTCTATGTGACATATATTCACATTGTAATGGAAAATCAAGAGCTGAAATGGTTACCCGATTAATCTATTAACCAATGATAAGCATCTTGATCGATCAAAAAAAGTAATTGATCAATTAACCTTTACTTTGAACTTCTGTATTATATGGGTTAACAAAGAAACAAACTTGCTCCAAAACAGGCAAACATTGTCACACTGACTTACATCAATTATATGAGACAGAGTAAAGCATGCAAGTTACTTGATGACATACTTGTTCACTTGCATGATCATTGTACTGTATGAGTAGCTGGAAATGGTTATTCTTAACCCTTTACCCAATGCAGGTAATAGATGATACTTGCAAAATAAATTCTTGTTACTAAAAATTTTCAATTTTATCTCAAAAACATAGCTTATGACCCCTCACTGGAACAAGCTCATTGAGCTTGTTCCAATGAGGGATTTTAAGCTATGTTTTTGAGAGAAAAATTGAAAACATAATAAAATTGAATGGAGATTTTTGTTTATAGCACTTGTCAGCTTTGTCCATAAAGTTGGGTAAAGGGTTAATGCTGTAAATCATCAACGGTGCAGCAATTATTCAGCTACCAATAAGGGCTCGTGAGTAAACTGTTAACCAAGGTTAATCCATGTAATTAATCAATCAAGAAACCCTTCAACCGTTTCAGCTCTAGATTTCCCACAAGAAGAACTTGTGCTTATGGACTTCTGGGTTGCAGGTGATGATGAGCTAAAAATTATATGCATTTAATTAAGAAATATCCAATTTACTGTATGTATATGTATGAAACCTATTATGATATCACTTGAATAGATCCTGCCCATTTGAGTGGCATAAACAAATCTTGAAATGAGTGATTAAGAAAAATTTGGTATAAATGTTGCTGGAGTTGTAAACAAAAAAATTGTGCCTGCTTGGTTACTTTAGTCACCATTTTCCAAGATGCATATAACATTCATAATACTATAACTTTATAACTTATGTACAAATAGTGAGGTACTTGGGTAGAGGAAGTCATTTGTTGTTGTAAGATGAACTTTTTAATCATTGTATGTAGGTTTCTTCCTTTTGACAGAAAACTGAATTGAGGTTTGAGAAAAATGGAAACGCTTTGGACATGTCTTTAACAATTTGATGGTGATAATATTTGCAGATATTTTTCCCTTTTCAAGAGTTTTCTAACTTGAGTGTGGATTGTCTTCTATCAGATAATAAAAGACTGTGATTAAACTTATAAGTTCATTGGTATGGAATATACTATTCAAGGCCTTGTTTCAGCTACCTGCTTTCCCATGGGAAGTGAAGCCATGCTTGATTACTGTGGTGATTACTGTGTATGATTAGCCATTGGGCAGAAATATGTGACCTTAAACACCAATAAATAGATATTTAAATAAATAAGCTACCTGCTGTTTTTGACATGGCAGTTAAAAACAAAAGTACACATACCTCTTTGTGATTATCAATATTGCAGGTGTCAGTGTCCCCAGAAGCATGTTTAACCACCCACACTGACGTGAAATACCAAACATTACAGCAGCATATTTTCCCATAAAACCTAGGAATTAAACTGATTTAATCTTGTTTGACAGAGTGCACTGATCGAAACAAAATTGAATTGGTTCAATTCCAAGCTGCATAATGGTGAAAATTTGTGAATTAAAATACCATATTTCCACGTCAGTGTACAGAAGGTTAATTAATCATGAAAGAGTAGCAACTTTTCCATTTGGGTTGCTCCTAGCACCTTTTCCTTTTGGATGGACTTGTGGATGTGCATTTCACTGCTGATATTTTAAGACACCCTGCTCCCCTTGGGTTGTTAATGACTGCTGTTAAAACACATATATTTTATTGATTGCTTCCAGACAATTAAGCAGTTAATGTGCATCTTAGCAGCCTAATTTTACCTCATTGAGAAAGCAAATCGAGTCCTGTATTGTTTTTTATTTGTCTGAAAAGAATTTGTTGGAGTCACTTTGATGAATTTGGCAACACACGGAACACTGTCTGAAGAGAGTACATTCACCAAGAAGTATAATAGCTAGTAGCATTTGTTTCAGTCCATATCTAATATAATATGGCCTTATTAACATATGGGGTGTGATTCCTCTGAAGGGAGTGTTATAATTATAAACAGCTTGCCAATTGGGCTTTATACGTGTGTTATGGTCATAATACAGCCATGACTAGATTTTATGAAAAAATTCATCCAAGTTTAAGTCAAGAAGTCATTAGTGAAAAATCCCATCCCATTTACAGGGGTAAATTTTGATGAAAATAAAGCTTAATTCAGTGGCAAGAGAAATCCTTCCTAGGCAGGGATATCCACCAGCGACATGCACATAGTTAAACATGAATAAACATAACTTGCATTGGTGATACCTCCCTCCTTTTGAAACTCTCTGGGACAGCTTTCCAAATATCAATGCCAGAGAATGGCATCGTCAAAATGTAAAAAAAAAGAAGAAATTTTCTCGAAAAACCTTCTTCAACACATTTTTACTGTTGGTGTGAATAGCATTGAACTTGGTATACACAGATAGTATACCTAACCAGAATAGCAGACGATCCCATTCTTGAGTAACTTAACTTAAAATTTTCATTTTTGACTCAAAAAACATGCCCCCCTCATTGGAACGAGCTGAAGATGGTCGATAGCGATTTTTGTAAATAGCACCGTCTGATTTTGGCCGTCTGGTTAAGGGGTTCAAAATAAACACACAATAACAGCCATTAACAGGAGGCCAGTTAGTATTGTCTCTTGTACCTGTCATGAATAAGAATTAAATATTTTCCCTGCGAGTAGACTGCTGAGTGGTGGATTAGTCTTTTTTTATTGCATTTTGAATCGATTATGTGCTGTTTATTCTAACACCATCCATACTTTAAACATATTGACTCATTCTAGGGCCCCACAAAGTAGATCTTCTGTTTCTCAGGCCATGTTTAGCTCACCTGACTTTCAGTCGGGGGAGCTATAGTGATCAATCACCGTCTGTCGTCCGTGAACATGATGTCTGCATCTTCTCCTCCAAAACTGCAGAAACAATTTAATTGAAATTTGAGATAATAGTTTGTTATGACATCGCATTTTGATTTTGTTCAAATCATGTTGCCTTTCCCCTCGGTAGGGCCACGCCCAAAAAAGTGTGCTTAAATCTTTAAAAAAATCTCATGAACCAGCAGTAGAAGAGACTTGATATTTGGTGTGCAGCTTCCTTTTGAGGTGTATACTCAGATTTGTTCAAGAGAGGTTCGAGGATCTATATTGCCTTCGTTATGGGAGGGGCAAGAATTTTTGGCCCACCCAAAATTTCTATTTTTGAAACCGAGAGGCTGATTTGAACCAAATTTGATATGAGGGCTTATTGGGTCATAAGTACTTAATTTATGCGAAAAAATTTTTTTTCTGTTGCCCCATGGGGAACCGCAGGAGCTAAAAATAGAAAATATTTAAACGCCCATATCTCCAAAACTGCATGGCACTGAGAATTCTTATTTGATGTGAAGCTTCCTTATGACCAACAGAATGGAATGGTCCAAAGAAAAACTGCTATCGGTTTTATCATGGGGTACTTTTTCGGGATTTGAAAAAGTGCCGAGTCAGCATTTTGTAACACTGGGTAATGGGAAAAACATTTAAGACTACTTTTCTCCCAAACCACTCCTCCAAAAGCTTTCAAATTTCACATATGGCATCTTTGAAAGATTGTTTCACATGTGTATTGAAATCAAATCCCTGGGTCCAGATTTGGGCTCTCTATGGGAGCCCAGATGTTTAAATTAGTGCAGTATGAGGAATATTCTTTAGAAATCTTCTTCTTCAGATCTACCAATCAGAATCTTTGGATATTTGGTATGCAGCATCCTTAGGGGGGTGATATTGAAGTTTGTTCAAGCCAAGTCCATGGGTTCATATTTGGGCTCACTGTGGGAGCCTGAATTATAACTTAGTTCAAAATGAGGAATTTCATTTGAAAATCTTCTCTTTCAGATCCAGCAGTCGGAATGTTTTGATATTTGGTATGCGGTATCCTTAGGGGGGTGAGATTCAAGTTTGTTCAAGCCAAGTCCCTGGGTTGATATTTGGGCTTCATGTGGGAGCCCGAATTATAACTTAGTTCAATATGAAGAATATTCTTTAAAAATCTTCTTCAGATTCAGCAATCGGAATGTTTTGATATTTGGTATGCAGCATCCTTGGGGGGGGGGGGGGGGATTCAAGTTTGTTCAAGCCAAGTCCCTGGGTTCATATTTGGGCTCACTGTGGGAGCCCGAATTATAACTTAGTTCAAAATGAGGAATATTCTTCAAAAATCTTCTTCTTCACATCCAACAGTCGGAATGTTTCGTCATTTGGTATGCAGCATCCTTAGGGGGTGAGATTCAAGTTTGTTCAAGCCAAGTCCCTGGGTTGATATTTGGGCTTCATGTGAGAGCCTGAATTATTACTTAGTTCAATATGAGGAATATTCTTTAAAAATCTTTTTTCTTCAGATCCACTGGTCAGAATCTTTGGATATTTGGTATAAGCTTTTCTTAGGAGGGGCAGATGCAACTTGTTGAAATGAATTCCCTGGGTTGATATTTAGGCTACCATGTCAGGTGAGCACCCTCAGGCCCCCTGGGGCCTCTTGTTTGTAAAATTGCATGTGGGCGGGCGGTTTTTTATTTTATTTTTTATTTTTGTAATTATTTCTTTTGCCATCGAAAGTTCATGTCCTTGGTTTGTTTTATGTTTTAGGCCTCATAATCTACAGAATAGATTGGGTGGTGGTGTATTTTGTCCCTTGAGTGCAAAAAGGCTTTGCAGTGCTGAAGTATTGCAAAGCCTTGTTGCATTCAACGGACAAATTTATCACTTTTATTAAGTTAGGTAAAATATCAGACATAAAACATTTAATTTTTTTTTTTTAGTTTTCCATTGGTTATAAAAGGAGAGCATGCGCAGCCAAAAGGACGACGTGGGAGGGCCTGAAAAACAGATTTTTAACTTTTTTAGGCCTAAGTAGTCATAATTATTGACGGGTATTATTTTCTTCAATATCTTCTATGATATGCCTGATATACCGCATAAGGTATTAACTTTGTGGTAAAACTTATCTTGTGCAAGCAACCTTTCTCTAGTCTTGCCTCTATCGTGTAAATCACTTTTCCTCAACAAGATTCTCAAAGCTCTTTAATTATTTGTAACCACTCTAGTGAAGAACAACCTATCTTTGCAAAAACTAGTAGAGTTTTCAACTATTTTCTCCGTTCTACTGGCACCTCAAAATCCCATATGGCATTGCAGAAAATCCCCACCTCCTCTCTACTTAGAGAGAGGAAGGCTCTACACTTCTGTTAGTCATTTGAAATCCGTCAATGGATAAATTCACATTTTGGTTTATATAGTAATGCACATGCTGTCGGGTAAAGAGATATTGTGCAAGTGCTTTAAGTATTTTGTCATACTGGGGGAGTTTCTGTACATGGCGCGACTGAATAAATAATAGTGCTGTTAATATGATTTTTGAGATCTCTTGAAACACGAAAATGATTTCTCCATATCACCAACTTCATCTTTGAAGAAATTTTCTTCACAAGTCTGAAGAAGGATTTGAAGAGTATCTTGTAGATTAGCTAAGGGTATATCACTTTTGTGTTTGTTTATTGGCGTTCAATGATACTTTCATTTACCAGGGTCACGTCATTCATGGCCAAGAAACTGTTTCCCTTGATATGATTCTCTATAACATTACCTCCCCTTAATTTGGTAAAGCCGTTCAGGCATTTAACACTGAGAGAGATGGGAACTTCATATAAAAACTTATTTTTTTTTAATATTCGTGTATTTTTATCATCGATGTGCGCATTATTTCACAAACTACAGTTCTTTTCCTGTGGCGTAGTATAAGCAAATAAAAGCTATCTTGTTACACATTTTTTCCCAATCAATTTGAACATTGGACTATTGTTCCCAGTAGAAACCCATTTAAAAAAAAATAGAAAACTGCCTTTTCAGACCCTTTTGGTGATCTAAAACTTTTTTATATTCGTTGTATCAACAGTGTGCGCAGCGTTGCATAAAATACAGACATTGTTCTTTTTAATAATTTAAAGGTCTGTCAGATGTGGTTTTCCAATTTTTTTCCTCTGATGAATTAAAACTTGCAAATTGCTTTGAAAACACATTCTCGGGCTGAACAATAACGCAGAGATGGGTGAGAAATTACATAGTAATTGCTTTAATTGGTGTCGCTATTTCACACCTCATTGTCATTCATCCACGCACATCAAGTCCCAGAAATTCCACACCTGACCACCCACATTCACTGCCTTATCAATTGGATTTCGTCTCGCAAGTTCAGTAATCTCAAGGGAGATAATTTTCGCGTAAGATATTATTTTAATCAACATTGTTGGGAATGTCGAACACTTTTATGGGCAGGGGGAATCCGGAGAACCAGGAAAGAATCATCAATCAGCGTCGAGAAACTGTCGAACTCTCCAATTTAGTAACCCGGCACCGACCGAGTTATCATCCGTTGAAGGAAAGCACACCATCGACGTGTAGTACGCCTTTCTACCACGCCACCGTTTCCCGATGTGGGTATTGGGATTAAGTGCCAGTTTATTGGGCTAATACGAAGCAGATGCCCCACTTGAGGAGCATAGTCATTATTCGAAAGATTTTTCAATAGTGATATACACGAGAATCAGTTTTGAGAACTTCCACATAACCTGTTTCAGATGAAACAACGGGATCACATTGGAAGGTATTTGACAAAAAAAATAGCCATGGAAAGAGCCCTTTGTTGGTTATAAGTATTTCGGATGTAGAAGAAGCTTAAAGGGGAATGTAAACAGACATAATATGAAGAAAATTACCAAATAGCACACTGTACAAAAGGGCTATAAATTCAATTTTATGATGCATTGTCAATTCCTTTGCTTTCTATACCATAAATACACAGAACGACACACGCGGGTGAATGGGTTAACCGATATGGTACGAGTGCCAGCTTGGAAGGATAAAACGAGAGGCCACAGGCCTCGAGTTCTATCTGTCCGCGATGGCACAAGTATCGATTAATCTATTCGCACAAGTGCGTCAATCTGTGTTTATTACACGCCTTCACGTCTATAAAAGCAATTATTAGAATGACTCTCAGCAATTCATTTGACAACTCGTCCACTGAGTTCGAATGTGGTCCATGTGCCAGTAGGCACAAAGGACGCATTGGAACTCAGTGGACGAACTATCAACAAAAAGAACACATTTTATCGTAAACCAAATTTGTAGGACGCATTGGAACTCAGTGGACGAACTATCAACAAAAAGAACACATTTTATCGTAAACCAAATTTGTGAGGGAAACTATTGTTACACTTTTTAGCTATCGCTAGCGATTCAAATTGTAATTACGGTGCACGATTTGTAGAAAATTCCAGTGAAATTCCGTTTCTAATTAAAAATAGTCCGTCAACGATTTCCATTCCACACAAATGTGCGGAACAGATTTTCATTTTCCGCATGGTTTGGTGTTGCTGTAGATGGGGATTTCATAGAGCAGGCGTGTAATAAATAGCATATGTCAAGAGCTAATTTTTTAAATTGAAATATTCAATAAACTCACTTTCAACGATTGTTTTTTTTTTCTAGGCACTCATTCTCATTGTCCTGTATATAGGTGTTATATAAGTAAGTGAAATTCGTTATCAATGCGGGGAAAAAGTGATGATCTCCGTCCGTACGTTTGTACCTTCGTACGTCCGTTTTTAGCTATAATTTTGAAACTTAAGAGGTATGGTATAGAGATGACAAAAATAGGTTTAGTTTGAATTTTTGTCACCAGGTGGTGCTAGTGGCCCCACTTGAAGACTGGACTAAAATACTGCTTTCTGACGAAAGGCTCCTAGGATATGTAATTTTGGTTCTTTAAAATGTGTTCATATGTTCAGGTTGGGTCTCTAGATGTGCATAAAGGTTTCGGATTTTTGATTCGGTCTCATGTGGCTACCGTAGACCCACTTTTATTGTTAGAGAATCAGTTTCCGGCGAAAGGCTACTCGAAGTTTTAATTCGAAACGTTGAATACTAGTGTGTGCATATGTTCAGGTAGGGTCTGTAGATGTGTATAAAGGTTTCGGATCTTTGATTCGGCTCCAATTGGAGCCCACAGCGCCACTTTTGTAGTTAGAGAATCGGTTTTCGACAAATGGTCCGTAGGGGTTTTAATTCGAAACGTATAAAGTGTGTTCATATATTCAGGTAGGGTCTCTAGATTTGCATAAAGGGTTCGGATTTTTGATTTGGCTCATGTGGCTACCGTAGCGCCATTTTCGTCGTTAGAGAATCGGTTTCCGGAGAAAGGCTCCTAGGGTTTTAATTCGAAACGTTGAAAGTGTGTTCATATGTTCAGGTAGGGTCTCAGATTTGTATAAATATTTCGGATTTTTGATTCGGCCCCATGTGATGCCCGTAGCGCAACTTTTATCGTTATAGAATCGATTTCAGATGAAAGGTTTCTAGGGGTTTTAATTCGAAACGTTGAAAGAGTGTTCATATGTTTAGGTGTGCATAAAGGATTCTGATTTCTGAGTCGGTTCCAAGTTGCACCCGTAGTGCCACTTTTGTAGTTTGAGAATCGTTTCCGGCAAAAGGCTCCTAGGGGTTTCAATTCGAAATATTGAAAGCCTGTTCATATGTTACGCAATCAATCAGTAAAATTGGCTTTATCACGCAAAAGGGAGTAGTTTTGTATGGTGAGGAACTAATGATGACTATAAGTATGGATTACATTGACGAAGAGAAAAAAGAAATGCTCAGAACGACACGCGTGTGTGAATGGGTTAATCGTTATGGCACGAGTGCCAGCGCGGAAGGGTAAAACGAGAGACCGCAGGCTTCGAGTTTTATCCTTTCGCGGTGGTACAAGTGTCATATCGATTAACCCATTCACACGCGAGTGTCGTTCTGTGTTTATTACACGCCTTCACGTCTATAAAAGCAATTGTTAGAAGGACACTCAGCAATTCATTTGACAACTCGTCCCCGGAGTTTCAATGTGTTCTATGTGCCAGCAGCCACATAGAACACATTGGAACTCGGGTGACGTACTATCAACAAAAAGAACACATTTTATCGCCAAGCAAGTTTACGAGAGGAACCCGTGTCACTGTTTTTAGCTATCGCTAGCGATTCACATTGTAATTGCGGAACACGATTTGTAGAAAAATCCAGTAAAATTTCGCTTTTATTTAAACATATGTGCGGAACAGATTTTCATTTTCCGTGTTGCTGTAGATGGGGATTACATAGAACAGGTATGTAATAAAAGAGTTTTACACAAAATACAAAGCAAACAGTGTTTCAAAGTTGCAAGCGGAGATTAGCCGAATTGAGAGAAAAGATAGTTCAGCTATGAAACTAACCTTTAAATATTGTATCACCACCGACACCTATATTAAGGGGTCGCCCAACATTACTTTGTACATTTTTTTTTAAAATTTCCACAATGCCCTAAATTCGAATTAAAGCTGTGAATAACGACATATCATATACCAAAATAATGACAAAAGTACACAAAACCTGAATTTATCCACTTTTTCAATTTAATTTTTTTTTTTTTTTGCTTTTGATAACAAAGAAATTGCCAGCCGCACAAGTAACCAACAGGATTAACAAGGAATAGATAGGTAATTCGAATGTCTGAGTTGTAAATAAAAGACTCCACACTCCATACGCGGAGAAAGCATATTCACCATTTCATCACCAACGTGGTGAGAACGCTCAGAGGAAAATTGATGACCACAAACAAGACATTGTGTTCGGACGACAACGCTTGTTACGATCACGTGGTTTTCGGGCCAAGTTGGGAAACAATTTGATTTCCTAAGATCTGAAATCTTCAAACATGTCACTGCTGCTTTCGAATCTGGGAAGCGATGTCATGTTCAACACACCTACATTCATACGAAAATATTCAAATGACAGAAGCGCTGTTGAGTTCAGAAACCGTGCAGTGTGACGCAAGTGTCATCAAGGGATTAATACGCCACCGATTCGAACTCCTATTATTTGGTTGGTGTCAGTGATCAAAACATAAAACTGGAAAATTATATTTGAAAACAAAAATATATTCACATCAACATACATTGCAGTCCCCACAATTGTATATTTACGAACAAATAATTTTACCGTTTTTACTAACTATATTAGTGACGTAGAGAGGTCTTGGTGAAGTCTGCTAGGCAAAACGAAGACCAATGTCTAGGAGAATTTTCAGAAAGGTTAAAAGGTTAAATTCTTGGATATGTGAAGGACATTTGGCCACAAGTTGTTCTCAGGAACTATTATTGTATTATCAGTTCTGGTGCGAATACGGTATATATGTATTACTCGGAGATTAGTCGAAACTCAGGAATCAAGACGTTTTGCCAAAAATATTTTAGTGTTATCAGGATAAATCTTTAAAAAAGTTGAAGAACAATTTTACGTTGAATTTTAATCTTTTTTTTGTGCGCATCTTGAAAAATGTAAAGACTGAATACGGCTCCTAGGCTAATATTATGTAAAATCCTGAAAATCGTGAACATTTTGTATGTCAAATTCGGTGCTTTTCCACTCGTTCCGATCAGAGATCATAATCTATGTATTTGAGTCCAAAAATGGAAATGTTTGTTATTAACCCTTTGTCAACATAAAAGCAATATACGATCAACGATATTCACAAAAATCGCCATTCAAATTTTATGATCTTTTCATTTTTTGTCTCAAAAACATAGCTAATGACTTCTCATTGGAACGAGCTCGTTCCAATGAGGGGTCATCAGATATGTTTTTGAGACAAAAAATGAAAATATTTAGTCATTGAAGAATTTTTTTCTGCATGTGTCGTCTGCTGTTCAGGTTGGGTAAAGGAAAATGTTTTCCAAGTGCCAACTTCAAGTTATGTTGGCCAAAAGGTCAATCAAATCAACGTGAAAGATGGACATATCACCCAAGAGCTCAACAAAGTTATGCCACTATGTTATAAGTGTAATGTATAAAAAGACCTTCTGCAGAATAAATTGACGGCACACCTATCAGTTCCAGTGAGCTGGTAGAATGATCAAATGGCACGAAAACCTCACTAATCAGATTTTATTGATTTTGTGATTGCATTAGATATGTGATATCACGCAAAGCTAAATAATTCGCCCATGGATTTCGAAGACTGTGTCACTGATCAGACAGAAAATGTTGATAACCTTGCCTGCACTATAAACGTAAATTGGCGATAGGCATTCAAACACCGTGGTCATTACTTTCGTTATTTATATAAAATTACATGGTTTTATTATGAAGGCGGAAATTATGTGTTTTCCATGATTCGGTGAACAAAAAATATATGACGAGTTGATGGGAATAATAGTGAAGCACAGAAATACATCTTTCTTCCAATTTATATTTCTAAGTTTTGGTAACATTTATGTGCAAATTATATACAGCTACTAATTCAACAAGGATTATTTATCCACGTAAGTATATATTTCATTGGGGTTGTAAACAAACTCCGAAGATGAATGGAAGAATTATTTTGTGCGGGAAATCTTTTTCAAGTTATTATGTTTCATACGTATGGTTTGACAACTAAAAAAATTACAAATTATCACATTGTTTAGATTTTAGATGACATCGAAGATAACATGTCCCCTATTGTCAAGCCAAATTTCCCATTACTTATATAACACCTTAAGGCCACAGAAAATAAATTTATTGATTCTCAGGCAATTTGTTTTTCATATCAGTTAGAGTCGGAGGGTTTTATTTTGAATTTTTCTTTTTCTTTTGCAAAACGTGAGCGAACATGGAGAGGATTTCGGCTGTCGTTTTACACACAGAAAAATAGAATGTAAAGTGCATATTTATACAAATAAATTCATTTTTAATTTGAAAAATAAAACATTCCTCTAAAAACAAACTGTAGGTACTGCAATTCAATGTCTTCAAATTCTTTCGATGCTCTTCATTTTATTTTTGAAGTAAAAGTATTTAATCTCTGTGGATTTGCCTCGTTACAATTTATAGGAGAGTGCCTAAGCACTCTCTCATAATTAAAACAAGGCAAACAAATTGGAGACGCAACTAAATAAATATGCATCAATAAAAAAAATGTAACAAGTTTAGTTTCTTCCTGAGTTTGTATTAATATAGGAAGACACTGAAAGGCAATAAAAATGTCCAATGAGATGGTTCGAATTCAATGAGGAATTGCCTGAGAATCAACACTCCTTTTTAGCCTTTTATCCGCGCACATTTTCAGAGGCTTCATTCCGCCAGATGTTTGAAAACGTTTTTTGTTCTCTTCCAGAAAAACGCCGCTGGGGCCTTTCCAACAATGTATCGCATGATAGCACTGTATCCAACGGTTGCATTTGTGGTACCAGTAAGCGTTTCGACAGCAACGGCAGCGGTGGCGGGCAGTCACTACCAACGGTACCCAGTGGATTCACAAATTATAGCTAATCTGACATAGGAGAATCACCCAAGTTGTCAAATGATTTGTGTGCGCTAATGACCCCTAGAACTGGGGTGGGGATATGATGGGTGTCTGTCGGCCATACCATGGTGCACCGTGGTATGTCCCAAATCTCCTGATACGTCGGGGTGTTGCCCAAGGTAATTGTGGACAATACCACGCGGTAATCTTGTTTCAGGAGCTTTTGGGTGCATTCACATACTTTTAAAAAAATGGTTTTGTGTGGTATTAGAACTAAAAGTTGGCTATGACTTTTATGCGATAGATACAGACTACTACAACGGGCAGTTCATCTGGGTCGCCGGATTCCGTCGAGTTGACAAGACCAGGTCAGCTAGATCAAAGAAGACGGCGTCTTTTTTGATCTGTCTGTTTGGTCTCGTCAACGGGACGGAATATGACAACGCAGATTAACTGACAGTTGCAATAGTTTTTTATTACATGGTGGCGGATCTTTAAAAACTGAATGCTATGCATAAAAGGTAAACAAAAAAGAAAATATGGATGTCTGTACGGAGTGTTCAGCGCCAAGGCACTAGAGTTTTTTTTATTCTCGCCTGTAAAGTTGTCACTTCGAAAACTTCGTGATGTCAGGAACGTTACGAGGTGGTCATTTGTGACAGACATGATACTAATTTCGAAAGGTTGAGTCTATCGTTTTCTGGCGAACCGGAATTAATACTACGGTATGGGAGGGATATTGGTGTTAATCATATATATAATGCACTTGATTGAGAAAAAACGTAAGCAAAGTACATATTCCCACATGTATGCGCTCATTAGAAAATGTTTTAAGGTGCTATATAAGTAATGGAATTTTGCTGATTTTGAAATTCCCACCTCTGATATTCCTTAAATTCGAATTAAATATACACACATTATACATCAAAAGGAAGGTTGGGATGTATAGAACACGAAACACATATGTAATCAACTCACAGAGTTGACAGCAGGCATCACTGGTTCCTGGAAGTCTGCTACCGTATTCGTACCACAACTAAAAATAAAATAATATTTCCGGAGAACAACTTGTGACCAAATGTGCTTCAGATATCCAATAACAAAGGTAGGCATTCAAAACACTTTAGGATGCAGTGATAGGACTGCATTTGGGAAAAGGACAACACCGTTTGCATTTCGTATTGAAGATGGATTCCATGTTCGACGGACATTCGCAAATCAGTCGACACAACGAATTTCCATTGAAAAACAAAATCGTAATTCTAGGAAATTTAATCAGGTGTCACGATACCTTGCATATAATATGGCAACTGTGCAGTGTCTAAGTAATAATTGTATGCAGTATTTAAGCGATCTTTCTTATTATTTGATTTTAGGCGGCATTGTATATCGATGCTTTTCTCCGTCCGGTGACCTTGACCGGAAATCGAAATGAACCTGCAATCTAAACAAATACCCTACGCTGCTCCGTCTCTGCGTTTTGAAGGATTTTGAAGCCCTAGCTTTCTTCTTGGCTATCTGAAGAACATTTGGCCAACAGTTGTTTGCCTGAAATATTATTTTATTATCAGTCCCGGTACGAATACGGTAACATACGTCCAGGAACCATTGTTGCCTGCCGTCAACTATGTGAGTTGATTTCATATATTTTTCGTGTTCTGTACCTCCCAGTCTTCATTTTGATGTATGATTTGTGTATATGTAACTCGAATGTATGGAATATCAGAGGTAGGAATTTGAAAGTAAACAAATTTTCTTTACTTATAGAGCACCTTAAATGGTATTGCAGAAACACTTAACACGGAAAAGAAGCCATCATATATAGTAGGTGATCTAAATGACCTCTTAAAACTGAACTCACACCTTAAAACCGCCAGCTACACACATTTGATGTTTAGACGGGGTTTCGAACCATTCATCAAAAGGCCCACCAGAGTAACTACTCACTCTTCTACAGTAACTGATCACATCTTCTCTAATCATATATACTATTAAAAAAGAGTAAGGGATATTTGATAAAAGTGAGATATATGAAGACATATATTTATATTTTCATCAAAAAGACAGTTGAGTCATTGCACTGTGACATCTGGAGAATGATTTCAGCGATAGTTGGGTGTCTGACAAGCACATATTCCTCGCACTCCGCTGTAGAAGATATGGACAGTCAGTCAGAGAATTTACCACATTCAGTCCAAGACCTCAGTACCTTGTAAATCCTCCTCGGTTCGCGAGACAAGTGCGGATCCGACGTGGCATACTCCTCACCAAACGTTCAAAATCAGTTTGACTGATGGTATTCCATTCTTCTTGCAGTGCAGCGGCGAGTTGTTGGACATTGGTAGGGGGCTGTTGGCGTTGTCGTAGGCGCCTGCCAAACATATCCCAGACGTGCTCGATTGGTGAAAGGTCTGGACTTAGAGCAAGCCAAGGCAGTGTAGTTATGGTCTGCTCCTGGAGGAACTCGGTAGCGACACGGGCCCTATGTGCTCTTGCATTGTCATCTTGGAAAATGAACCGTCGGCCGTAACGTCGCGCAAATGGCATCACGTGAGCTGCTAACATGCTGTCACGGCAGTTCTACCCCGTGACACGCCCTTGGATGACATGTAATGCTGTTCTGCTTGTCATGGTTATGCCTCCCCACACCATAATCAAACCACCACCAAAACGATCGTGCTGCCTAACGGTTACGTCATGATATCGTTCGTTCTGTCGCCGCCACACTCTGTTTCGCCTGTCGTGGAAGTCGATAGTGAACCTCGATTCATCGAAAAACAACATGACGTCGCTCCACAGACGATTGTCCCAGCGCTGTCGTGCTCCACACCAATTACGCCTTGCTGCGATGTGACGTTCAGTCAAACGTGGAATTATTCGAGGTCGTCGATCGTACAAATTCCAGCTGTGTAGACTATTTCGGATAGTCTGACCACTGACTCGCATATCTGTCGTCCGGTGCAGCTACCGTGCAATTTCTGAGGCACTTTGATGACGGTTACGTAATGCTGTGGTTCGGATGAAACGATCCTGGTTAGCAGTTGTCGCATACCTCAACAGTTACGTTTCGACCAGAAACTATTAATGAACGAGTTTATACCAAGAAAAGAACGATGAGACCTCCGAAAAAGCCCGTCCAGTACAAATGAAAATGTCAAAACGTACCCCACAGACAGGCTCGTGCGAAAAACCTGCACAAAGTTTTCGTGGGCCAGTGGCATTCATGATCCACACTAAACTTGGTAACATGCTGATGCGTCCAATCACGCGTATTCAATACCATTTTCCGAAAATTTCAACATCAGTTTGGATATCCCCTACTTTTTTTGAATAGTAAATCACATTTCGCAAATTCCGGAATTATAATAACTGACGTGTCAGATCATTTTGCTACTTTCCTAATTGAGACGGATCCCAACAAGACATCGAACACAACCTCCACACTTAAACGTAAAATTAATGAGAAGCCTATCCGAAATTTTAATAATTTTTTAGCAGACTGTGATTTTACCCCCTTTTTGAACTCAGAATGTTCTGATGAAGCTTACGATAACTTTATGGATATATTCAACAACCCGTTTGACCAGGCATTTCCTCTCCATCACATCAGTTTAGTCAAAACATTTTTTTAAAATATCATCCTTGGATATCTAAGGGACTTTTAATTTCTTCCAATAATTGGATGAAATGTTATCACCGTAAATTAAAGCACCCCATAGAACGGAACATAATTAACTATAAAAGATACTGTAAAATATTCAACAGAGTTAAAAGGCTAAGTAAAGCTTCATAAAAATTATTATAAACAGATACTGCATGAAAATAAAAGTAATTTGCGTAACACATAGAAAATCCTAAATGATGTAATAAAAAAAGACGCGACAAGACCATCTCACATTCTTTTAGACGAAAAGTACACAAGTGATCAAGATCAAATTGCTCAGGAATTTAATTACTTCTTCGTAAATATAGGAACTCGAACGAGTAGACAGATAAAATATCCAGAAGTCCTTCTCCGACACCATGTTCAGCAGTTTTCCGAATAATTTCTTCTTAAACCCAACATCCGTACAAGAAGTAACAATTTGTTGTTCAAAAGGCTCATGAGTCTGATTGGTCCCTATCACCTGCGGCGTACCACAAGGCTCAAATCTTGGGCCAATATTGTTTTACTGTACGTGCATGATCTCTGCAGTTCAACGTCCCTAAATCTCGTATCATTCGCTGATGGCATAATAGGATATTCATCTGGTCCGGGCGTAAATGTTCTCGTAGATCATATCATTCCTGAATTTGAAAAAAAAAATTATGTGGTGTTCGGCAAATCAGCTTCTGCTCAACACTGCCAAAACTAAATTTATCATTATCAAGCCTAGCAATAAAAGAGCGACTCCTGTGTATAAAGATATCATAATAAACAACAACAAAATAAATAGAGTAGCTTCAGACTCCACCGAAAAGTCGCTAAAATGTCTCGGCATACATATTAACTAGCATCTGTCATACAAGGCACACATTTCAAATCTGTATTCTAAAATAGCTCTGAAAAATTACGTCCTTAATAAGTTAAAAAAAAATCTCTTGACTAGACCCTGGTTCACTCCCATCTAATTTATGTAATTCAAGTATGGGGCAATTCGAGGTATGTAAATAAACTGCTCTTAATGCAGAAACGTTCTATAAGGTTAATTAACAATGCGAAATACAATTCTCATACAGACCCGTTATTTTAAAAGATCAAATCTTGAAGATCGGCGACCTTTTCACACTTCATGCGTCTGTATTTGCATTTCACTGGAGAAGTACAATAGGCCAACACACTTCAACAATTTTCTTAATGTGATACAGCATGGGATCGGAAGATCTACCAGACAATCTGGCATGTTAAAGGAAGAAAGATCTTGGACAGAATCTCTGGATGTCCTTGCCACATATACTCATACCCAGAAATATGGAACAACTTGGATGAAGGACTACGTAAAATCACAAGTAGATTTACCTTCAGAAAGGAATTGACTAAAACCTTACGTAACAAATACAATAATGACGCGTACTGCAATAACCCATACTGTACGGAGTGTTCGGGAATGTAGCGTGGTAAATAATGGTTGTTTCATCTAATATATTCAGCATGCGACAAAGGCTACGTTGAACAATTAATAGAGGGTACCACGTCAAATCGAATATATTGCTAATTGCTATGATCCACAATTGCTTAAATCATCAAAGTTTCATTTCACAAACCGTTGCCCCACACAGTTCTTAATAACTATTTTTAATATACTGAGTAAAAAAAGAAAGTATAATAAACTTCGAGGTGCAATTTGTTTAGTATTATCGAATTTAATCCCAAACAAATTATTGTAAATTCATATTTCGAGTCTCGCTGTATGAATTTGCATAATTTCATGTTCTTACTGTTGCAAGCGTCACGTCAGGACGTCGCAGTTCAAACATGGGGTGAAATGAGAAGTTCACACATGCAGTCAATAACGTGTATGTCCACCATTTACCTCTTGGATGCCAAGACATCGACGGCGCAAGGACCTGATAAGTGTCTGGATGTCACCCTGTGGTATTGCGTTCCACTCCTGCCTTAGAACATTACGTAAATCGCCTAACGTCTGAAGATCATGAAGTCGTACCCGACGGTCCAATTGATCCCAAAGATGCTCGATTGGCGACAAATCTGGCGAAAGTGAGGGCCAGGGAAGAAGTTCGCTACTCTGCTCCTCAAAAAAGTCTGGGCAGATACGCGCCACGTGACATCGGACATTGTCTTGCTGGAATAACTGCAATCCGACGTTAGCGTTGAACAACGGGACAGCAACAGCGTTAAGAATTTCGTCCCTATATCGCAGTCCATTCAGATTACCATCGATGAAGATCAACTGCGTTCGATGGTGCAAGGAAATCCCTGCCCAAACCATTACACTACCCCCGCCGAAACGGCCGCATTCCCGGACATAAGCATCAGAAAACCGTTCTCCTCGTCGGCGATACACTCTTGCCCTACCACCAGCTCGCCGTAGACAAAATCGTGATTCATCACTAAAAAGAATGTGCTCCAACGCTACGGAGTCCAGCGAACACGCTGAAGTACCCATTCCATTCAGACGGTACGATGACGTTGGGTAAGGATTGGTTCGTGGTATGGACGCTTACTGTGGATGCCGTGTCCAGCGAGTCTGTTGCGGGCGGATAGTTTGTGCACTGGTTCTATTGCTAGTTCTACCAGGAGGGGGCGCGGTGGCTCAGTTGGTAGAGGTGCAGGCTGCAAGCCGAGAGGTCCTCGGTTCGAATCCCACCTGCGGCAACCGCGTTGTGTCCTTGGGCAAGACACTTCACCCCGATTGCCTACATGGGGGCACGATGACGCTGTGTACTGAGGCGTACTGCACGTCGATGGTGCGCATGTCTTCAACCAATCTAACCCTGCCTGTGCTGTGGTGCAGAGTTCAGAGTTACGATGTTGGAGAGCTGACAGCTGCTCGTCGTTGCTCGGTGGTTCTCTCCGGGTACTCCGGCTTCCTCCACCCGTAAAACTGTCACGGTCACGATTAGCCATTGTGCATAAGTATGTGACCTTAAACACCAATAAATAAATAAATAAATAATAAGTTCTACCAGGAGTAATTGCTGCTGTCCTCGTCGCCGGAAGGAAGCGATCCCGCCAGTGAGACGTCCTGGTGTGCCGGTCTTGAGGAGGGGTCGTATCTCTTGGTCGACCTGAACGCGGTCGGTCGGCAATAGATCCAGTGGTTCTATACCTCCCAATGAGATGATAAATAGTAGCCACAGTGACTCTGAACTCAGCAGCGAGCTCATCTGGAGGTATCCCAGCCTCATGCATACCAATGGCACTCAACCTCTGATTTTCGGTTTACCTTGGCATTTTTTAAAATGTCGGAAGACAAAAACTAGCGTGTTTTCTCAATAACCCAGGCTCTCTAGCACAACATAACACAAAGAAAATCGTCGGTCACCCATTCAGTTTGACATTCTCGGGTAGCACGTGCTATTTTGAAATCCGTAGCAAAATTGTATACGGTTGGGTGGACAACAACAGCATGTCATTAAACTCTTTGCACGACTTCTTGTCCACAAACATGCAACATTAGAACTATTATATTTCATCCTTTATGCTATTTGTTAACATTTGTTTCTATTATACTTTCTTTTTTGACTCGGTATAGTATCTTGCATATGTGGGTGTCGCTGGAGCCGGCTCATTGAACCGGTTCCAGGAACATTGGTGTGTGTATGGTTTTGCTGAGAAGGATCCAATACTGTTAAGTAAAGTCAGTCCAACGTTTGCTAACTTTCTGGCTGTCCTGCTGCTGTGTTAGGTAGTGAGTTAACTTACTTACATTATCTAAATTAGATCATATTGTAACACAGCATACACATGTAATATATTATATTACACGATCTAAGTACACTTGTGTTACTCTAACTCCGGGTCTCGTCTCCAACTTTCGATTTGGGCTAACAAGCAGTTTAAATCTTAGGAATGCATTCGTATTGCCCAATGAGGAAGAATCGCCTAACCAGTCTACGGGTCACCTTTAGAGGTAGTTATTACACGTTACCGCATGTAAACCTTACGGCTAGTTTAACTGAAGTGTATTTCAGGCCCCAACAGTCACATCAATGGTCTGACACAACGTGAAAAGAGATATAAATTATGGGGGATGACAGGTAGACAGCCAATCTGACTATTTTATCTCCCTCCGGTATAGATGCCTATCTTAAATCACATTCTTCTAATTATTATCCCATTATCTGTTTTTACAGCTAAATGTTGTATTGTACATTGTATGTATGCCGGAAAATAAATATTATCATTATCATTATGGGTTAATGTTTATCGCACGAGTTTGGTTGTGGGCAATGATACAACGACTGGAGAAGCCTCAAGTGGTATTCTGCGCCCAATCAAACTCGTGCGATAAACATTCCCATCCAAACGCTTGTTTGGCTCTGTATTTATTACACACGTATGCAGTTTTCCAAAGCAGGTCATTTACTGTTATACGAAGTGAGATTTAACCAGTCCTTCGGAGAGGTTAAGGAAATAAAATAAGAGAATAATCAAAAAGAATTTTCATAAGCAGGGGACAGTCTCGGGTTTACTTCTCACACTGTTTAAACCTTCATTCATAAGACTCAATGCGTCACCGCTTCGATTGATGAAACATGCTATAATTCAATAAAACTGAAATATAACTTTGAGTGCAATCAATTCCCTGGGTATCATTATTCCTCACTTTTATGACACATATCGTGAGTGGTTTATGTGGATCCACAAAAAAGTTATCATACTTTCACAACCAACAATAAATTCAGAAAAAATACTTAAATGAGAAATAATAAAAGCAAATCACGTGTGTTCTTGACACTCATGCGACTGTTGTTACTCAACTAGTTGACACGTAAGATTCTAGTCAAGATAATCGTTATTTATTTATTCCACGTAAGTAAAGTTTATATCCGTATTGGCCAACAGAATGAATGTTTTATTAACGAAATCTTTCACCATTTACTTTATCCGTAATACAGGGGTTTAACAAAAGCCGAAGAAATCAAACGAATTCCGATGAATATCATGCCGTCATTTGACGCACACCTTGTTTTCATTTCGCCGACCTAAACACTTGCTCGCACGACGTCATTCCTTCGAAGTTCCGTTATTCAAAGGATGTTTTCAGATTTTGTCTATATTTTTCATAGTTTGAACTACATGTCTGCCAGTGCCATGTCATATTTTAATTCACAACAGTCATTCAGCTAATATTCAGAATGTTTTCCGGCATAATAAAATTACTAGAAACAAATTGATGCTCGGTCGTCCCATAGTTCCCGAGTTTACACAAAACTAACAAAAACACAGATCTATAGACCGAGTATGCTTGTTCCATTCTAGTGCTGGAAATGTGTAAAAACTTTTATTACACGCCTGTTCTATGAAATTCCCATCTACAGCAACACCAAAGCATGCGGAAACGAACTATTTTTAAATAAAGCGAAATTTCACTGGAATTGTCTACAAATCGTGCACCGCAATTACAAATAGAATCGCAAACGATAGCTAAAATCGCCCCCTTGTATGAATGCTACCGTATTCATACCAGAACTGATAATAAAATAATATTTTAGGAAACTAACTCGGGGCCAGATATGCTTCAGATATCTAGGAACAAAGCTTGGAAATCAAATTCTTCAAAACGCAACGTCAGAGCCAGTTTGAATTTCTTAGAATTACGCGATTATTTTTCGATGACAATTCGTGATATCGTGTGATATGCGCATGTCTGTCGGCCATGCACACATCTTCTATAAAAAATGCAGACATTGTTGTTCTTTCCGCAAATGCAGACTTGTCGCTGCACCGTAAGTGTTTTGAATGCCTAACTTTGTTCTTGGATATCTGAAGCACATTTAGCTAGGAGTTGTTCTCCTGAACTGTTCTTTTATTATCAGTTCTGGTACGAATTCGGTAGCAGACTTCCAGGAACTATTATTGATGCCCGCTGTCAACTCTGCGAATTAATGGCATATATTGTGCGTGTTCTATACATCACGTCCTTCATTTTGATGTATAATTTGTGTGTATATATTTAACTTGTAGTTATGGAATATCAAAAGTGCGAATTTCAAAGTAAACAAATTTTCCTTACTAATGTAGCAACTTTAGGGTTCATCAAACAAAACTTTGCTCAAATTTCAAGTAATTTTCCCCGAAATCCAAAAATAGCTAGAAAGGAATTACCCAATATAATATATACCCCTTTTTAGAATAAACATAGATCGTGTGGAAACTAAAATTTGCCACGGAACTGTTACCCTGTGGTGGAAAGCACTGCCTGGAAGTCTGCTATGGCATAAGTACGAGACAAGAATATTTACAACAAAATACCTTGAAATTACTGAATAGATATAGTCTTCAATCCTTCTAGTACAGACTCGGAGAAATCCTTTCCTCATTCATTAACCCTTTACCTAACATGAAAAGCAGACGACACATGCAAAAAGAATTCTCGAATAACTAATTTTTTTCATTTTTTGTCTCAAAAACATAGGTTATGACCCCTCATTGGAACGAGCTCAACGAGCTCGTTCCAATGAGGGGTCATAACGTATGTTTTTGAGACAAAAAATGAAAAAAATAATGAAAATTAATTGGCGATTTTTGAGAATAGCGCAGGCCGGTTTTGGCCGTTACGTTGGGTAAAGGGTTAAACGAATGATCACTAAAACTAATTCTAATTGGGGGTGTCTCATTTTCACAGGGGCTGCCATTTTTCCCGTGTTTGCTTACCTTTTAGGACGTTTACCAAGTGTCAAATCCACGCAGTTCACAAGTATGAGTCATAAGGGAGTCCATCGATGTCAAACGAAGAATTTCCAATGTGACCTTTTTGCAGTTTTCAGTGATTATACCCCCACAATTCTGTGACAGTTTATAAAAAAAGTTGTGTCAAATTGGAAAGAAAAGATGAGATTGATGCACCAAAGAAAGAACAATTATCCAACTTCCTTATTTGATGTCATATTTCAATTTCTCGGTGGTTTTGCATAAGCAATGACAACTGCCAATGGTGCCATATGAATGCTCAACTACTGCCCAAGAAACTCACTACAAAATGACATGTGTCACATGTAGAAGACTTATATCGATCGCCTTTTTTAAATTTGAGAGCACGAATGCTAATTCTATGTTTTACAGGGTTGTGTATGTTTTATTTGTTTTGAAGCTATCGTTCTTCTGTAATAGCTGTCGGAGGAGGGGGAGAGGGTAGCTATTGCTTGCATCACTAAAGTAACTGATGTCTTTACCTATGCCAATTTGATAGGCAGTGCATTGCGATTTTGAACAAGATCGCTATTAGTTTATTGAATTCATTTATCTGAAAATTGCACAGATGTTTGGGTCACATTCAGGTAATTTGTGTACATGTTGTTCTGATACTATTTCCGGTAACAGTTATCACAGTAGCATGGGATTTTAGTGCCAACAACGAAAAAGAACCGCAATATGGATCCATCTTACATTCAGTGTGGTTGCATCAGAAAGAAATTTGAATGTACGATGGAACTAAATTTCACAATATTTGGAGAACAGAAAAACAACTTTTATAAGAATTTGCTCTTCTTAGAGGATACCATGATAGCAGACTTCAAATAGCCATATTTACTGTAACTCGGCCGGAAATGTAATTCGGCTTCAATCAAATGATATTTTCGTAAATATACAATTGTGGAGACTGCAATGTTCATTGATGTGAATTTATTTTTGTTTTCAAACGTATTTTTCTGGTTTTATGTTTTGCATGCCGACAAACAACCAAATTATGGTAGTTCGAATAGGTGGCGCTTTAATCCAATGTTGAAACTTGTGTACCGTACTCAAAGTGGACATCAGCTTTTTACGGTGGCTGATTTAGGCCACCCTCAATACTTTTTTTATCTCGAGATCTCGCGATAATATCTCAAGATCTCGAGAAACTATCTCAAGATCTCGAGATAATTATCTCAAGATCTCGAGATAATATCTCAAGATCTCGAGATAATATCTCGAGATCTCGAGATAATATCTCAGGATCTCGAGAAACTATCTCAAGATCTCGAGATAATTATCTCAAGATCTCGAGATAATATCTCAAGATCTCGAGATAATATCTCGAGATAATATCTCAGGATCTCGAGAAACTATCTCAAGATCTCGAGATAATATCTCAAGATCTCGAGATAATATCTCAAGATCTCGAGATAATATCTCGAGATCTCGAGAAACTATGTCGAGATCTCGAAATAATATCTCAAGATCTCGAGATAAGCATATATAATCGGTGTCACCTTTTGTCATTAGCATGGATTCATTCAAACTGTTTATTCACTTGTCGCATCTTTTCCGACTGCAACATATTCGTGCCCCCCCATGACAATTACACGAATCCACTCCTGTCATTCAGAAAATTTATCAACCAATCACCTTGTTGCGAAGTTATGAGAGCCCACCAAATCTCAGTCCATCACTAATATAAACCGAGTCCCGTCACCCGAACTTGCACTTGCTGGTGTCTTGTTCCCACTCCAAACTCAAAGTGTCAACCTAGCGCCCAGTACCTCCTAGTGCATACTGTAATGTTTTTTTTACCCTAAAACTCAACGATTTCTCACTTCTTTTCCTCCCCGCCCATGCTGATTGTAGTGATATTTACCATAAAACACAAAGTTTACTCACTACTTTACAAGACACACACCCATAAATACTAAATATTTCCTTCCAGCTCTACATTGAATGGAGTGATTTGTACCACAACTCATAGAGTTTACTCACTACTGTACAAGACACAGACCCGTAAATACAAATAGCTCTCCCAGCTCCACACTGAAAGATTTCATCCCCACTCCCTTGATGGATTTTTCACCTACTTTCCACTTTGCTGACTGAGACATACAACATAAGTTTAACTCCATTCCCGAGTCCATTTTGACCGAGCAAATCGACGGTGCTACCCGATGTATAATAACCCTACCCCAGCGACAGCTATAAACCTACCCTAGGATTCCCTTTCCTCTCGTTAGTTTGAAAAGTCTGGATTAGGCGTAACTAGTTACCTCCTGCGGATACTGCTTCCGGACGAGTGATTAAGGACCTCACGTATTACCAACGACAGTGTTAGAAAAGAGCTTGCGCAGTAAGAGGCTATAGATGCTAGACGAAACCGTGAATTTATGGTCAATACCCAGCAATCTCGTGACACACAGGGGCCGTTCTCACAATTACACACCCAAACTGAAACCCATAATCCTGAGCCCAAAAGGCGAATAGAATCCCCCCCCCCCCCAACCCCTCCTGTGAATCCCAAACGTGGCAGGATGGGCATGACTAACATTGTTTCCACAAAAACCCATGTAGTAATGAAAAGATTGACCTTTCCCCCGACAAGTCTCAACGGTCCATACACCTTTCACACTCCTCCAGAGACATACCCGAAAGTGACAACTCCAGTGGTGATGTATACAGTCCCGGGCATATATAGGACAACTTGAACCCGATTCCCAGTATCTCCGAGCAATATGAAGCACCCTCAACGTCGTTTACTGCCACCCTTAACCAGCTACAACATGACACCCCAATTAACAATACGATCCTCCGTGATCATATACTCTCAACCGCTCACAGGAGATCCCCCAGTACTTGTGACCCCACCCCCAACGTCAACTCATGATTCGACAGTAATACAGGACATCCCGCCCCATAAGACTGATTGGTCCCCTATGTTCTCACCGGCTGAAACCCATTCCAACCTGGGAAACCTTAATTTCGCCATCCATGAGAGCATAGTTCCACCAGGACCACGCGCCACTCCCTATTAACTCACAAGATGACACAGACACACACCCAATTTATGAGAGCAACATCTTGCCCACCCAAACCCCGATAGCGCATCACACCATTGATTTGTCCTCCAACAATACCCAACTATGAATACACCTTTCATACTTCCCCAGTGGGACTCCCAACAATACCCCTCAAAAACGACACCACTGCGAACCACCCTGCAATGATAGTCGAAACTCAAACCCGTGAACATTCAACATACCACCCGCATGCAGCATTTGGATGAGAAAGTTTTCCAGAACTTTCAGTGTTTGGACTCAGATTAGAAAAGGAGGTGGTGATGCACCCAAGCTAGGCAGAACTCTCTGGGGAGGAGGGCATATAGGAACCAAGAGGCATCAGATTGCCGAAAAACCGGGGAGCTACTCAGGTCAGCCGGGAAAGGGGCCCTTTGTGGGAAAGGGGCCCTTTGTGGGAAAGGGAGTATCGAAAAGGATGGGGTGGATGAGTTGTACCCTGATAGGGATAGGCGATGCTCTCGTGTCATGAGAGCATCTTTCCTTTATATCATTGGCAGGATTCAATCCTCTGGAGGATGGTCCCTCTTTCTTCTTGGAGTACCAGGAGGAAGGGAAACTGTTGTTGCGCCCCAAGAGGGGTTTGTTTAATATAGGGTGGAGGGAGGCACCAAATGGCCAGATCTACGGTGGGGATGCTACTATGGGTATCTTTGGGGGGAAATCCCTTTATGGGACCGGGAGTAGCAAAATAGAAAGTGCTACTTGTTGTTTCAAATGTCGCGGGGACATCTTTTCAACACAACATTGCAGGGTTCACTGTTGGGCGGCAGGGGCATTTTCGCTTATTTGGGAGGACCGCCAATTGGGTCAAACATTTTTTGGGAGCTGTAGCAGCCGGATAGGTCAAACCGGGCGGTATGTTCACGCGTTTGAGTTTCAACTATCATTGCAGGGTGGTTCGCAGTGCTGTCGTTTTGAGGGGTATAGTTGGGAGTCCCACTGGAGGAGTAAGAAAAGCGTATTCATAGTTAGATATTGTCGGAGGACAAATCAATGGTGTGATGCGCTGTTGGTGTTTGGGTGGGCAAAATGTTGCTCTCATAAATTGGGTGTGTGTCTGTATCACCTTGTGAGTTAAGGGAGAGTGGTCTGTTTCACGTGGTCCTGGTGGAACTATGTTCTCATGGATGGCGAAATTAAGGTTTCACAGGCTGGAATGGGTTTCAGCCGGTAAGAACATAGGGGACCAATCAATTTATTTATTTATTTTTTGTTGTTTAAGGTCACATATTTTGAGGAAGCCGGAGTACCCGAAAAGAACCACCGAGCAACGGCGAGCAACTGTCAGCTCCCCAACATATTAACTCCAGACAAGCAGGGTCGGCATTGGTTGAAGACAGGTGCACCATCGACATGCAGTACGCCTTAGTACACAGCGCCACCGTGCCCCCACGTAGGCAATGGAGGTGAAGTGTCTTTCCCAAGGACACAATGCGGTTGCCACGGCACCCCCAGGACCAATCAATCTTATGATACGGGATGTCCTGTATTACTGTCGGTTCATGAGTTGATATTGAAGATAAGGCTCACAAGTACTGGGTGGGGGCCTCTCCTGTGACCGGTTGAGAGTATGGGATCACGGAGGGTCGTATTGTTCATTGGGGTGTCATGTTGTAGCTGGTTAAGGGTGGCAGTAAACGACGTTGAGGGGGCTTCATCTCGTTCGGAGATACTGGGAATCGGGTTCAAGTTGTCCTTCTTCATATGCGCGGGACTGGATACTTCACTGTTGGAGCTGTCACTTCCGGGTATCTCCCTGGATAAGTGTGAAAGGTGTATGGACCGTTGAGACTTGTCGGGTGAAAGGTCAATCTTTTCATTACTACATGTAATTGGGTTTTGTGTGGGAACAATGTTAGTCATGCCCTTCCTGCCACGTTTGGGATTCACCGGGCAGAGAGGGGGGGGGGGCGATTCCATTCGCCTCTTTGCCTCACGGTTATGGGTTTCTATTTTTCAATTTGGTCCTGGGGGTCAGGAGATTGCTGGGTATTGACCATAAATTGTCGGTTTTGTCTGGCTTCTGCAGTCTTGTAATGGGCATACCCTTTTCTAACACTGACGTTGGTAATACGTGAGGGCCTTAATCATTCGTCCGGAAGCATTATCCGCAGGGGGAAACTAGTTACGCCTAATCCAGACTTTTCAAACCAACGAGAGGAAAGGGAATCCGACGGTAGGTTTATAGCTATCGCTGATGTAAGGTTATTATACACCCAGTAGCATCGTCGATTTGCTCGGTCAAAATGGACCCGGGATGGGGTTAAAGTTATGCTGTATGACGGGTCCGTGGAATAACAGCGTGTCAAGAGACGATGTGTCTCAGTTACCAAAGTGGAAAGTAGGTGAAAAATCCACCAAGGGAGTGGGTGATTGGTTTCACTGTAGGGGTGAAACCTTTCAGTGGAGGTGGTGGAGCTACTTGGTATTTACGGGTCTTTATCTTGCAAAGTAGTGAGTACACTTTGTGAGTTGTTGTAAAAATCACTCCATTCAATGTGGAGCTGGAAGGAAATATTTGGTATTTATGGGTGTGTGTCTTGTAAAGTAGTGAATAAACTTTGTGTTTTAGGGTAAAATCACCACAATCAGTGTGGAGCTGAATGGAAAAGAAGAAAGAAAACATTGAGTTTTAGGGTAAAAAACACTACAGTATGCACTAGGAAGTACCGGGTACTGGATCAACACTTTGGAGTTGGAGTGTCAGACAGACACAAACTTTTCATTTTGTAAAGTAGTGAGAAAACGCTGTGTTTTAGGGTAAAAGGCGCTACAGTAGGTACTGGGAGGTACCGGGTGCTGGGTTGACACTTTGGGATTGGAGTGTGAACAGGACACCAGCAAGTGCAAGCTCGGATGACGGGACTCGGTTTACATTAGTGCTGGGCTAATATCCAGGAGTGGATTCGTGTAATTGTCATGGGAGGCATGAATATGTTGCAGTCGAAAAAGATGCGACAAGTAAATAAACAGTTTGTGTGACAGGAGTGAATTCATGCAAATGATCAAAGAGTGACACCGATTATATATGCTTATCTCGAGATATTATCTCGAGATCTCGACATAGTTTCTCGAGATCTCGAGATATTATTTCGAGATCTTGAGATATTATCTCGAGATCTTGAGATATTATCTCGAGATCTTGAGATAATTATCTCGAGATCTCGAGATAGTTTCTCGAGATCTTGAGATATTATCTCGAGATCTCGAGATATTATCTCGAGATCTCGAGATAAAAAAAGTATTGAGGGTCGCCTAAATCAGCCACCGTAGCTTTTGAAGTCAGCATTTTAACTGAAGACTTCCTCTCGCATTTGTTGCACTGCGAGTAAAATATTTCCATCTGAACGTATCAGATGTTTTCAATTTCATTGTCTTGCAAACAAGAATTTAATGTCTGCAGCTTCCACTTTTGAAAACGAAATATTTCCCCAAGAAAAACCACGTGACCAAAACAGCGTGACTTCCCCTAACGCAGTTATGTTTCGTTTTTGTCCATTTTTAATGTGAGTATTTAGCGAATCGGGAACTAAATTGCGAATATGCATTCTCCGAGTCTGGAATATCGAGTCTCTTTTTTGAAACACGAACATTAGAATTGCCGGTCTATTAAATTATTATTCCTATTGGTCAGTTATGACACACTGGCATATTCTTTCTCATCAAAAGGATAAATAAAAGGTTTCTTTAGTAGAAAAGTGGATAAATTCGCGGTCTGTGTGCTTTATTCATCATTTTGATATACAATATGGCGCTACTCCCCTCTTTAAACCATATTTAGGGCATTTGTGGAAATCCAAAACATGTAAAAGATTTGTTGGTCGATCCCTTAAGATAATGCACACTTATTGTTTGTAACGACGATTCTTTCTGATACCAGCGAAGGTAAACTTAACTGAGAAGAAGTCGGCAGTGGGTTTTTCAGACTTTTTCTGCTCGGGAACAGATGCTATATTGGTAACGAAAAAGAATTTACTACGAAGTTCCCAAGTTTGAAATTCCATAACATTCAAATAAATATTCACACAAATTATACATCAAAATTAAGGGTGTGGTGAACAGAACACGAACAATATATGCTTTTAACTCACTTAGTTAATAGTTGGCATAAACAATTCCTGAAAGTCTGCTACCACATTCGTACTAGAACTGATCATAAAATATTTCAGGAGAACAACTTGTAACCCAATATGCTTCAGATAACGGGAGGGCCTCTTTGTTGGAGACCCCCAATCCTTGAAATATGTTTGATGGGCAGTTGTCCTGATGGGCTGTTTTCCTGATGGGCAGTTTTCCTGATAGTCACTTTTCAGGGATTTCAACACTCTGAATGTACCGAATTTCATGAGTTGTTTTTCATCTGGGACGGTGGGACTATGTCCATCGCATTTATCAAGGGTTTACTGAAAAGTAAGGTATTTCAGTTTTATTTTGCTTTCAATCTGAACTGTTTCACGGTATACCGCGGTATTGTTTTCAATACCGTCACCGGCACTCAAATCCGAATACCGTGCAACCCTACCAGAGGCATTATCAAAACTGGACACAGATGGGATGAACAAGAACGTGTGTGGGGGGGGGGGGGGGGGGGGGGGGGGTGGGGGGGTTATCGAAGTAACCACCAGGAAACAACATAATCAATAGGGGGTAGTCAAAGAATCCCGGCAATCGGAAAGTGGGGTACCGCAACATCCAGGGTCTCCACAGGAAAGTAAGTGAAATAGCTACACTGATCGAGGGAGAGGACTTTGATGTCATAGGCTTAAGTGAGACGTGGTTAAGACACGCGGAACCGGTAAATCAAGTAAGGGTGTGTGTGTGGATAGGTGTAGGGCGAACTGAAGGTCAAAAAAAGGAAGATGGGTAGGTATGTACATAAAAGAGGATGTGAAACCATCGCTGATCACAAATTTGGCATTACCTCGGCTGGGGTATCTAAATACATTAGATGGGTAAAGGTTAATCTAAAAAACAAATGTGTTGCCATTGAGATTGTGTACTGTGCGGTGGAGGGAAGCAACCCTGAGTGGAATCACTCAATATACTCAACACTAAGGTCCAATATCACGGAATTAGAAAACAGCGTACTCGGTACAATTTTGACGGGGGACTCTAATGGACACATAGGTGACAAGGAGGAAGGCATCCAGGGCGGGGATAAGAAAGTCAGTAGGAATGGAAGAAAGCTGTTGGACTTCACATTTGAGCTCGGTCTGAAGATTCTGAACAGGGATGCGAGGTGCAAGGTGAAATGGACTTGGGAGAGGAACGACAGAACAAAAATCGACTATATTCTCACAGATATCAATTTATGAAGGGGGGTGATAGAGGTAGAAGTGGACAATGAGGGTAAAAGGTAGTTGGATAGTAACAACAACTTGATTACAGTTACTCTCAGAGGCAAAAATCACGTAAGAAACAAGGGAAGCTTCAAGGAGAAAGGATGGTGACTGGGTGAAGTTTGAAGAAAAATTGAAACCAAAGCTTGTAAATGTATACAGGGAGGCCAATGTCCAGGAAATGGCAGATGCCATAGTTGTGAGCCTAGTGGAGGCAGGGAAGGAAAGGAATATTATGGTGCCAACACGGAAACTTGGAACAGACTGAATGACGAAATGAAATAGGCCATAAGGGGCAGAAAAGTCAAATGTGCTGCGTACAGAAGGAGTAGAAAGCTCAAGGGAGTAGAAAGCAACGAGGCCAGGGTAACAAAATTAAAGAAGAATACCAACAAGCACGAAATAAAGTGAAAAAGATTAAAGATGATAATCGGAGAGTGCGAAACTGCAATCTCATTAGGACGATAAGAATGACGGAGGGTTCGAGTTCGAACGTATTTAGGAAATGGGCGAATACAGGGGACAAAGGAAGTAATTCACGGAGTATTAAAGTAGAGGGCAGAAATACAGGACGATCAAGACCAAATCGCTTCAGAACTAGTAAAGCACTGGGAAAAGGTAAACGATAAGCCATGGGTCGTAGGAAACCCACCGAAGGGGCACAATGAGGTCGAGGGAAATGTATCGAACTTCGTGTGTGGCGAAATAAAAACAGAGGAGGTACGAAAAGTGGTCTCAAAATTAAGGAACGGAAATCGGGCGGGATGGATGACATTCCTAACGAGTTCCTAAAAAACGGGATTGAGAATTCTGTAAAAGCTTAACGGCCTTATTCAAATTAACCACATAAAAACAAGAGGTTCCAAAAGAGTGGAGAGAATTCCCCGTGGGAACTCCGGGAAGTGAAGCAGTGTTTATTTACTGTGGTAAACAGGCTCTGTTATACTGGTAAAATAGGACCCAGTCACCAAAGCTTGAGTTGGAATTCCTCTGAAATGGGCAACATGGCTAAAAACCATTGACTAATCTTGGCTTTATCTCCATGTTGTGGTCATCATTAGCCATTGTGCAGAAATATGTGGCCGTAAGCACCAATAAATAAATAAATAAATAAATAAATAAGAGTGAAGAGAAAGCAAGGTTACATTTTTTAACAAAAAGGGGGAAAATGATGTATTGGACAATTATCAGAGGATTTCTGCCAGAGGCAACACTCGCAAAGTTTTCTGTAAAGTTCTGTATGGGAGATTAGAGGATGTTATCGAAGGGAAAGGGTTTATGGGAGAAATCCAAGATTTGATTCAGGAAGGGGAGGAGAATCACCGACCATCTTTTCACGCTGCCCAAAATGATAGAATCTGCGAAAGTAAAAAAAGAAGATGGTTATGGCCTTTCTGGATGTGAAAAGGCATACGATAGAGTATGGAGGCATGGTATGTGGCGGAAGCTTGAGGTCTTAGACCTGGGAGGCGAGTTTGTGGGAATTCTGAAAGCATTATATAGAGACGTACAAAGTGAACGTAGCCTGGGTAACATAACAACAAAACGTGCGCTTGTGAAGATGGGCCTGAAACGGGTGTACCCTTTCCCAATTCCTTTTGCACTATACATCAAAGATATAGGAGATGAACTCCCGCATAGCGACGAGGGGGTAGCAGTTGAATATCCCAGGGCTGTTTTTCGCACATGATATGGTACTAGTGTCAGAAAGCGAAGTGGGGCTATAGAAAATGCTGACAATTGTTGAGAGATATAGGAACAAATGGAGACTCGAAATAAATGAAAGCAAAAGCAAAGACTACGAGTATTTAGGGGTAAATATAAACATTACGGGAAGAGGCATCTACCGAAACCATACAAATAAACTGACTGGGAAGGGGAAGCGAATCCTTTATCAAATGAAACGTATAGGGAGAAACAGCTTCCATAAAGTTTTTTTGTGGGAAAAACAATTTGGGAAATGGTGGATGTTCCAAGAATAACACATGGTACGGAAGTAATACTTCTACACCAAATGGCTTTAAAGAGCTTGGAAACCCCGCAGAAGATGTTGGCCGATGGATAACTGGGGCAAGTAATGCTGCAGCATTAGAAGCAATAAGGGGTGAGCATGGATGGATGGGAATTAAGGACAGGATAGACTTAATGAAACTCTGTTATCTTAACTATTTGGTAAATCTCTCCGACACCCGATGTTGTAAATTAAGGTTTCAGAATACTTGTAATTCAAACATAAAGACAGAGTAGATAGACCAAGTGAGGGAGTTAATAGAGAACTATGCAATGGAGACTTAGAAGTGGGCGCAACCCAGGAAAAAAAAAGTCATGGCGAATTGTAACACGAATTGGCGAGAAAGGGTTAAAGCAAAAAGGTCTTTGGGTGGACTGCGTCATAAAGAGAAGCCATGTTTTGAGGAGTATTCTGATGGCACCTTTGGGGGTGGGGGGAGGGGCACTGTTGTTCAAGATGAGGTCGCAGTTGCTGGAGCTTAGGGGGAAACTGGGAAAGACAATGAAAAGGAATGCCAAATGCGTAATCTTCGCGTAGTGGAGACCCTGGATCACTTTCTAATGGAATGTCCAACATACCAGTCTAACAGAATAAGATTCACCAGGAATATGATGGAGAAGTGGGATGGGAGAATGAAGTACACGCGATTGGAAGGTGACACAAAGGAGAGTGTTAATATGCTTATCGGCGAGGGTGGGAAGAATGGGGTACGCGATGTCATCAAGCAGTTCTTCTCAGAGTGTTGGGAGGAGAGAAGAGGCGTGGGGGTAAGGAGGCATTTGGAAAACAAGATTTATCAAGGCCTTCCCACCTGAGAACCGCGATAAATCAGCGGCAACAAAGCTTCATGTAGGCATGTAAGAATTCAAACTTCCAAGATGCAATGACAGGGCTGCACGGGGGAAAATGCCAACATTGTGTACGTTTTTTATGTTCTTGAAGTAGATCGCCATTCCAAAAAACTTTTTGTCACGTGATACTCCGGGATACTCTCAAATTTTGATCGGAAGCTAATTTTGAAATTCTAGAAAATTAAATTAAGTGTAAGGACACCGTGTAAGTAAAACGCCAATTGTGCAGTTGTCTTCTGATGACAGTCTGAAGTGTGAAGGCGATCACTGTCAAAATGTTATTTTAGAAGGCAGTGTATATCTGCTTTAGACCCGGCTGATGTTTACCCAAACGTAAACAAAAAGCCTGTCGCTCTTACCAAAAGAAAGCCGACAACGTTCTCAATTTCTCCCACGCTGCCCTTCACACTACAGACTGTAATCATAAGACAACCGTGCAGTTGTCGTATGACTTACAAGGTATCATGGCACTTGTTTAAAATTCATAGAATTCCGGAATCATTTTCCGATCAAGTTTGGGGTAGTCAGATCAGGTTTGGGGAACCACACGACAAATATTACGAATAAGGCGTCCTTCTTCAAGAAGAAAAAACGACCATGGTGGCATTTCCTTTAAGCAACGCTGTCGCAGCAACTTGAAGTGTTTTGAATTTCAAGCTTAGTTCTTGGAAATTTGAAGCACGTTTTTCCACGAGTTGTTCTCATGAAATATTATTTTACTTTCAGTTCTAGTACGAATGCGTCAGAAGACTGTCAGGAATCGTTGAGTCTTGTCATTAACTATGTGACTCCAAAGCATGTATTTGTTGTGTTCTATATACCACAATATTCATTTGGATGCATGTATATTTATATGAGTTTTATGGAATTTCAAACTTGGGATTTTCATAGTTAATTCGTTTGTTGTCACTTATATGGCACTTAAAATGATACACATTAATTTTGTTGTACGGAGTGGTTATTTTTTCAGATAACAGCGACGGAGAAACAGAGGGAGTTGCCCGCAGTAAGGTTTAAGTGCGAATTTAAGTACCTCAAGTTCTGTAGGAATCGGTGTATGTCTCCAAATAGACAAAAACAAAACAGTTGCAAAACAAGTTAATTAGACAATTTTCGTTTAAACAATGACAGGCAATGAGACTGTTTTGATTCAAAGAATATTTTGAGAGCCGAGGTTTTAAACTAAAAAGTAATTTTATTGTTGAAAATCAACTTTTATATTTCAAATTGCTAGCTTTATTTACATCAACAACTGAAATGGGACCCAAACTCACATCTCAATCACACATAGTAATCAATGGAGCATTACAGTGAACACAGCTCACTGGGTCATTGTTATACAACACTATGTACGAAATATTTATAAATGAAAAATTAAAACTCAACAGAAATTGTGTTTTTGATTTCCAACAAACTTTCCAAGCACAGCTTTAATAAATGTTGAGATCTTCCCAAAAGTATGGTAAAAGATGCACAAGAAAACACGCTACAATAATGAAGTCACAAAAACTTGAAAATATTCTTCAATTGGAATGATGAAGAAATTAGATATTTCTGTATAACCATGTACTTGGGTATCATGGTGTCTATTTAAGGGAGAGGGACTGCTTATATATTTCAGACGAACCTGAGCGTATAGTGATTACAGATTGGCTGATCAGAACCTGTGATCTGGGTTAGACTGGTAAAGCATGCTGTTATAAATAGCTCCCCTTAAATGGACGCCTTGACACCCATCCATGTGGCTAAAAGAAATATCTCATATTTTCATCATTCCAATTGTAGAATATTTCAGGTTTTTTAGGACTTCATTATTGTAATAGGTTTTCTTGTGCAACTGTCCATTACGCTCTAAAGAATAGCATTTTTCCCATTTTTTCAAGTGGATTTTCCCTGTATGCTCAGAATCCTTATGTGACAGGTGATGAGTATTTACTTGATCTCGAGAAGCAAACCACAGGAACTTGAGTTTCTTTCACATATCATGTACTGTTTCCCCCTGATTTCCCCACAGGAAAACAGAGTTGTGCTTGTTCTTTGTGTGTTCGTCTTTAAAAGGCAGTATGCTAAATTAATTTTTGGCCAACAAATCCTGTACACATCAAAGATAATACAAAGCGCATCTACTGAATATCAGACTTCAAGTTGTGGTGCAGGCACTTTAGAATAAAGCCCAGATATGGGCTCGTCAAATAGCTTTTAGTGTGATCTTCATTCTTCTCACTGTTTTGGAGTACAGTCAACATTTTCGTTTCTATACTTTACTATTGGATGGCCAGAGAACAATGAGACTTAGGAGTGTCTGACAATTGCTCGCCGTTGCTCTGTGGTTCTCTCTGGCCACTCCGGCTTCCTCCTAAACTGCCCAACACGAGGTGACCCTTGCTGTCGAAAGTGTCGTTAAACCCTGATAAATAAATAAATAACATGGAATTTATGCTTTTCAACCTTTTTGTTCAAATCATATTTCTTTTTCATTTTCAACTGTCTGTCCTTGATGGTTTGATAAGTTTTAGTATCAGACATTTCATATCTTCTTGCCAAACTAGGTTTGAATGAGGTAAGGTTGTTTCTCATCTCTCTCTCTCAGTTATTAAAAAGTGAGGACGGAGAGTCATCAGTATACATATGAGTGAGTCATCTGTATACATATGAGTGACTCAGTCCAAGAAGCAGTATCTTTGATGTTGGTTTGCAATAGGGATTTAATATTCCCATTAAGTCTTTCAATACAGCCATTGGCCATGGGATGGTACTTTAGTGTTCTATGTTTTATTGCACAAGACCGAAGATAACACACTCGTAACTGGTAAATTGAGTCCCAATGTCCGTAAATACTGAAAATTCTGCTTTCAGAAAGTTAATAAGTTTGCTGGATGTAATACTGTCAGTAAAGAATATTTCAGGCCACTTACTCAACAAACATACTACATTCACAAGAAAATGCATATCACATGGTTCTGATTCAATGGCCCTTGAATATCCATTGCTAAATGCTGCCAAGGCTTTGTGGAAATCTGCCTTAAACTGAGAGGTGCAGTAGATGATTTTACACTTTTATCAGTGTCTGCACAATACACACATTTTCGAACAAATTTGATTGGTTTCAATTAAAAATCGTTCACGTATTCTCGGTTCATTCGTTTTATCAGTGATTTGATCATGGATCATGTCATAAGCAGACTGATTGTATTGACATTTTTCAATTAATTCACGAATTGCTATTACAAAGTCTTCTATAGTTTCACCAGACAATTGGCTACGGGAACAGAACGGTTACGTTTGACACCCACGTTAATAACAGGCGAAATATGTTCATCAAGCATGTCCATGGCATTTTCAAAAGAATCACCCAAGTTGGGCAATGTGTAGAAAATTGATTGTTCTTTGAGATCTAAGCAACGAAGAAGTAACACACGTTGCCAGGAATCCTCAAATTCACCAGAATTTTATGCAACTAAATTATTTTCGAAAATGCGTTTCCATCTTTCCAAGGAGTAGGTCGGTTTTCCTGGAGTAAAAAAAAAATGCTGGGAATGGAATGTTCATTTTCAGCACGATTTGCTTTAAATAAATCTTAAAAAATCTGCAGAAAGATGAGCGAAAGAAGTTTTCATCCTGTTCGCCATTAAATTGTATCTGGGCGAGGTGATTGTTAAGCCCAATTCTTGAAAATATAAACACAGGTTGAAATTGCCTGATTATTTCTGAAACAACGTGACACACTAAATCTAACTTCTGTGTTGTTTTTTTTTCTTGAGAAAGGCACATCAAGAGAAAATAGAGTTAATCCCCTTGAACTGGAGTTTGAATTTTTTTTATAATTTAAATATTTCATAATCTCGACTTTTGAAGAACATTTTTGCTCTGCAGTTATTCTCATTCTGGTGCAATCCAACCACTACAAAAACTATACTCACAGTTTTGTCTTTTTCTAGTGTATATGAACTGAAACCCCGAATTTTGATATATGATGTCATAAGTACAAGTATAACGTCTGAAAATATGTTAATGTAAACAAAAACACCATCTTGAGCATGCTGGGAACCACGATTTTTTTTCAAAAACTCTGGTGACCAATACAGGTCAGGGATGTACTCTGGAGTGTGTTTCTAAACAAGACGGCTGATGAAACACAGTGAGTGTCATTGATGACCAACTCTCTATTTGTTGAGAAACCGCAGTAATTGATTTCAGAAAACACTTTATCCTACTGGGTGTGATGCATCCGATACGGTCATGATCACAGCAGAAAAAAGTGGCAGGTACAGTTCATCGAGCTTTACTCTGGGGAGCTAAAATATATAAACATTTAGTAATAATTTACCTCCTTCAATGCTACTGGGACATTCTAAATGCAATTTGTGGATATACCTAAGCTACATTGTTTGTCAAATCAAATTTATTCACATCACACTCGAGGAGAATATTTGAGTGTTCGTGGGATTGGGTAGTTTTCAACACAGTCCCACTTGGAATGGTTATTTATTTATTTATTTATTTATTTATTTATTTATTTATTTATTTATTTATTTATTTATTTATTTATTTATTGATGTTTAAGGTCACATATGTATGCACAATGGCTAATCATGACCGTGACAGTTTTACGGGTGAAGGAAGCCGGAGTACCCGGAGAGAACCACCGAGCAACGACTAGCAGCTGCCAGCTCCCCAACATCGTAACTCCGCACTGCACTGCAGCACAGGCAGGGTTAGATTGGTTGAAGACATGCGTACCATCGACGTGCAGTACGCCTTAGTACACGGCGTCATCGTGCCCCCACACGGGCAATGGAGATGAAGTGTCTTGCCCAAGGACACAACGCGGTTGCCGCAGGTGGGATTCGAACCGAGGACCTCTCGGCTTGCAGCCTGCACCTCTACCTACTGACTTGGAATGGTAAAAAACCTCCATAGCAAACATTATTGACTGAAATAACCCTCCATACTTTCTGGACAAGGTTTGTTCGGCCCAATAACACAGCGGGTGTTTGTTTACATTAGCTTCATTAACATATTTTCAAAACTTTCACACTTTATTTCGTTGTGATACAATATATCACATTTCCGGCATCAGCTCATATACACCACAAATTATACAGATCTGTTGGCATTGGTTTTGTAGAGGGTGGACCTCACCACGATAAGAATACGTGCATGGAAAAGCTATTCTTCAAGAATACGTTTATTATTATGTTGAAATTATAAAAAAAAAACACTTTCAACTCTTGGCATATGTTATTTATGGTATAGAATGCAACGGAACTGAATGCAGACACTCTGCAAAAGGGTTATTCTATTTTGTGATGCATTTTCAGTTCCGTTGCATTCTATAAAATGAATAACGTTGCGATTGGCCCTACATAATTATTGCAATAGCCCTACCCCTATCAACTTTGGACATTCACGGCATTTTGCTTTACAATCGAGTTGAAATGAAATATTGTGCAATCGATGCGTACTGTTCAAAACCTCGATTTGGTATGCTTTTCAACCTCATAGCACGTTTGAGTGCCCGGGATGCACGCTTTTTCGAAAAAGCTGTTGAAAGCATGCAACGTCGCATGTGGTCATGGTTGACTGAATTTAAATCAAAGACTCTTTAGTACATATCAAATTTTTCTACATTTAGTCTGCGGCAAAAAAAAAATATATTACCAAAACTGAACTTGCTTTTCCTTTTTTCTGTCGGTATACGGGGGGCGCGGTGGGTCAGTTGGTAGAGGTGCAGGCTGCAGGCCGAGAGGTCCTCGTTCGAATCCCACCTGCGGCAACCGCGTTGTGTCCTTGGGCAAGACACTTCACCCCCATTGCCCACGTGGGGGCACCGTGACGTTGTGTGCTAAGGCGTACTGCACGTCGATGGTGCACCTGTCTTCAACCAATGCTAACCCTGCTTGTGTGGAGTTAGTATGTTGGGGAGCTGACAGTTGCTCGCCGTTGCTCGGTGGTTCTCTCCGGGTACTCCGGTTTCCTCCACCCGTAAAACTGTCATGGTCATGATTAGCCATTGTGCAGAAATATGTGACCTTAAACACCAATAAATAAATAAATATAAATATTCTGTCAGTATATAATATAGGATTTTATTATATGCCACCTTTATAAAATAGATGAACATATCTCACAAATTGTTTTAGATTTCCATTGTCACGATATATTTAAAATTATATCTCCCCGAAAGTGATGCAACAAGTTTTGATCGATATCGCCGCGTTTTTTGATGTTTTTGGGTGTTTTAGGTTGAATACAAACGTGTTCAAAGTTTTCAAATTAAAACAACGAAACACATATAATAAAAAAAATACCAACTGTTTTTGAGTAGTGTGATGGTCGCCTGAGTGCTAGAATGTTCTATGTCTCATAGGGACATAGAACATTCTAGAACTCAGGCCACGTGATGACTGCAAGCACATTTAAAGGTTTAATGAGTGACTGAAAGCCTCTTGTGAAAACGTATGTTTACGTAAGTCAAGCATAAGATGTTCACCTACTCAAAAACACCCATGATACCTACTGGCATCTACTCAGAAACACCTTATGGCACCTACTCAAAAACAATGGGTATCTCTATTTATTACACGCCTATTACATTTCCAGCAGTTCCATATTTACAAATCTGTTCGAAACACGTGTTCCATGCGGATTTCCATTGACGGACTGTGTTTCCACCTCACGCCATGGATCCATCAAAAGACTAAACTCCGCCCATTCTCGTAACCGGCCAATCGAAATGTCGCATTCTGACCCAGATCATTTCGAAGCTGTGGTGACGCCGATAAATCTAATGTCAATTGGAAAATTAACGAAATTAAACTTATTAAAAAATGGGAAGTGATTTTATAACACTGAAATTTCGACCATAAAGCGAATATCTCTCTGATAACGACAGCCATTTCTTAAAAAAAATACGAATAAATAACCTATTTGGACACAATTTTCATTTATATTTTTCTGTTTACGTATCGATCAGCCACACGTGTTTCAATCACACTTGAGTTTTGTTTTTGTTTTTATTTCAAGCCGGCGTAGAACTGTCAAATTCTACGAACAAGACAGAATTTTTAAATTAATGGATTCTGTGTCATAGACCGTGTAACAAACACAGAACGCCACGATGTGTGAAACGCCCGAATTTCTCACGAGCGAGTTCATAAGCCGCTTCCAAATCCTCCCGTAACTGTTCAACTGGGGTTAACTGACACTCGTCCTGAATGTTCATTAGACACTCAGTCACGACATCTAACGGAATGCTCATCTCACTCCCAAACACCATTTTAAAAGGTGTAAATTCAGTGCTGTCATGAGGAGTGCTGTTGTATGCCATGCTAATGTAATCCAATTTCAAGTCCCAATCCCGTTGATTCTTTTTCACCAACTTTGCCAACATTCCTTGTATTGTACGATTCGTTCGTTCCACCATTCCGTCCGACCGAGGGTGAAGTGGTGTAGTACGACATTTGTCAATCTCTAAATACTCACACATTTTCCTGAAGACAGCACGTTCATGTTGTTTTCCCTGATCGGAAAATATCTCCATGGGACAACCATAAGTCTTAATCCATCTACGAAAATCAACTCTACAACTGTCGCAGCCTTCATGTCACTCATTGGTATTATCTCCACAAGTTTAGAGAAATAGTCGTGTACATCTAAAATGTATTTATTTCCTGAATCTGTGGTTGGGAACGGCCCGGCAATGTCTGTTGCTATCCACTCAAACCGTCGGCCAAGATAATAGGAAATCAGCTCATGTCTTTTACTCCTCTGGGGATCTTTTCGCTCCTCACAAATGCCACATGTGCGCACATTTTCCACAACAGAAAAGTGCATATTTTTCCAATAGTAAGCCGATAGCTGTGTTCTCCCCATCTACGTTGCATTCCTTGATGTCCAGAGGAAGACGCACTGTGTAACTACCACAAAACTGTTGCTCTGAGATTTTGGAGTTACTATTCGCCACCTGGACGAGTCTGTATCTTTCCACAGTAAACACAAAACTGCATTTCGCACTGCTAACAACTCCCATCTTGCAACCCAAAACTTGACTTGTGGGCTCAGTGATGAAATCTCAGCCCACTCAGGTTTTTGCCTTTCGGATTCCACCCAAGTCAAAAGTTTACCAATATGTGGATCCGCTTGTTGCTCTTTTCTTATAAAGTCCTCTGTCCACTCATCGCACCCTATTACAGGCTGTTGACTGGGTTTACTCATTCTTGGAGGATTTGCTTCCTTTCCTCGAGCTGTTTCTCTTCCAACCTCGTCATTGTCCAAGGTGGTATCAATTCCATTTTCATCCTCATTCAGCACATATTCAATCCTGTCTTCCAAATGAACAAGGTAAGCTGGTATAGCATATATACTACCGTGCTGTGAGTAACACTCTGAGCTCCAATTATGATGGCTCTCCTTCACTTAACTCATGTCGTTTGGATTCTGATCCACTAGGGCCCAGTCAATAGAAACTTTGCCAACTGGACTCCTGTCGCCTGGATTCTGATCCATCTGACTCCAGTCATTAACGCTATTATCTTCTCGCAACTCTTCTCCTTGACACTTCTCTCACTGGATCCAGTATACTGGTATTGAACTGGCAAATGACACTGACTACACGACATGGTTTCCCCAGGGCACAGTCGGGACAGAGCATCTGCATTTGCATATCGTTTGCCTGGTCGGTGGTTTATCTTGAAATCAAATTGGCTAAGAGTCTGTAACCACCGACACATCTGACCATCTGGTTCCTTAAATCTGTGAAGCCAGGTCAATGACCCATGATCTGTTCTCAACAAGAATGGTCGTCCTAACAAATAATGTTTGTAGTGCTGCACAAAATAGACAATAGCCAGCACTTCTTTTCGGGTCACACAGTAATTGCGTTCTGGCTTTGACAGTGTCCGGCTTCCATGGGAAATTACTGTTTCCACATTATTCTGCACTTGGGATAACACTGCACCTATCGCTACTTCACTGGCGTCAGTATCCAGAATGAAGATACCCCCATCTACAGCCGGGTAACCAAACACTGATGCTGCTTGAGCCGCCGCTTGAGCTCTAGAAATCCTTTTTCACAGTCTCAACTTCACTTGAAAGTAGCGCTTTTTCATGTGAGCTCATAGAGGGGTCTTGCTACCTGGGCATAGTCTTCAACAAACTTCCGGTAATATGCAGTCAATCCCAAGAACATCCTCACTTCACGAACATTTGTTAGTCTGGGGACGTTTTTGATAGCTCTAACTTTTTCAGGATCTGCAGCAACTCCATTACGGGAAACTATGTGACCTAAAAATGACACCTTTGTTCTACATAACTGACACTCGTTGGGCTTTAGTTTCAACCTGCTGCGTCCAGTCGATCCAAGACGTGGTCTAAGTTATAGAAATGGTCATCTATGTCCTTATCATGTACTAGAATATCATCTAAATATAGTACAGCAAAGTGCCACTGTAGTCCTTGACTGTCTCCGTGATACGCTCAAAAGTTGAGGGTGAGTTGCAGAGGCCCATTGCCACGGTCATAAACTGATAAAGTCCTCCCTTGTGGTGGCAAAGGCCGGTTTCTCTTTATCATCTTCTGTCATAGAAATCTGGTGATATCCCATGGCCAAATCCAATGACGAAAACCACATAGCCCAACCCAGTGCATCCAAATTATCATCCACTCTAGGGATGAGGTAACTGTCTTTTATTGTCTTCTCAATGAGCTTACGATAGTCAGCACTTAGACTCCAAGATGCGTCTTTCTTTTTTACTAAAACACATTGAGCAAATCAATGGCTTATTGATTTCTCAATTACCCCAGCTTTCTCAAGTTTTCTAATCTCTTCATCCATAATTTCACTCTTGAAGATTAGTATTCCCCTCGGAAGTTCTCGGATGGGTGTTGAATCAGTTAATTTTATCTCATGCTGACCCACATCTGGTCGACCTAAGTCATCAATTCCTGTAGAGAAGCTGTTCTCCTGCTGAGAAAGTCTTTTAGTTTTACTTGTTGCTCTTGTGTCAAATGCTCACAGCCTTCTCGATACACTTGTTGTAAGTGATGAGCTACTTCCGCTGATTGGGAGACGCTCTCTTTGATATGATTTACTTCACTGTAATCCTCGGTATTAAGCAATTCTCCAACGCCATTTTTCGAAGTAAAAAGTGCAATATGTGAATGTCTGTACACCACCACATCCTCATCATTCGGGTTGACTCGAGCAAATGCGATGTCAGATTCTGAACTACTGATAGTCCTTGCAAGTCCCAGATGATTATTTTCCATACATTTGATTTCAGGACTCAAAATACCCCATGTGGCCACATCTTTTCTTTTTCTGGTCATTCCACATTTAATAACAGCCTCGTGTTTTGCTGGGATAGTAGTTGTTTCTATGAAAATTAGATGACTTGATTTTGGTATTCCACTTTCTTTTTGCAAGGGACATTTTGTTGACCCTATGGTGAGAGTCCTTTCATTGAAATCTCAAATGCAACAGTTTTCTTGCAAGAAATCTTGGCCCAGCAGGTTTGTGTTGACTCCACCAATAACTACATCCATACAGGTCTCTACATTCCCAAAGACAATAGTTAACTTTGCGACTCTCAATACATCTAACGGTCGTCCATCTGTCACCGAAAAAGACTTTTTCACCGGCGCTAGTGGAAATGTCCCCTAGCAGGTATCTTGTAAAAAGTGTCCTCTGTTAGAAATGGTCTTCAGGCTTCAGTGTCTATTAGCCATACAGCAGGATTCCCTTCAACACGAACAAACATCCCACTAATTCCATCACACTTCCTCACTATAGCAACCTTTTCTCCTTCGAATTGAGCTTTTTGATGGTTACATCCTAAGCTCGTAGCTTATTCTTTTCTGTCTCCCTGGTTGTATTCTGAACCACTACCATATTTCTTCTGTTAGGCCTTTCTGTTGGTAGGACATCTCCGCGGTCTACAGGAGTTGTCCTTGTCCATTTAAATGGGCCTTTCCGTCTGCTGTTACCACATCAGTTTCCGGTTGTCTTGGTCTGAATCTTTTCTTTGAGGGATAACCTTTATAACGGTTATATCATCTCTTTTTCGTTGAGGTACTCCTCTGTTGTTGATTTCCCCGTTTAGAATGATGTCTGTCCTTCTCGTCATCATGTTCAATTATATTAATTCTATTTTTACTTACCCTTGTGATTTGTAATCATGCTCACTGGCAATGATGGCCCCTTCTTGGATGGCATTCTGCATAGCCTCACGAAGTGTCTTAGACCTCGTTCTTTTGACCATTAGCCAAAAAGATTCATCCCCCACATTTGTTGAGGAAGGATTCAGGGATCTTTCCTCCACCATTTCAGCATTCTGTGGATATGCTCTCCTGTATAGATCAACAATTGACTGACCTAGATCTCTTAGACTCTCTCCCGGCTTCCGAAACCTCATTCTTACCTCTGCTTCGTATGCCTCCTTCAAAGCGGAATGACCAAACCGTTCCTCCATACATTTTATAAGTTTCTCCCAGTCACTCCTCACATTTGTTGGGAGTCCATTTGCATAAGACTCTGCTTGACCTCTTAAAGAAATAAAGAACAGTATTCTTTTCTTTTTTTCATCCCAATCATTTATTTTTGAAATGTTCTCAAAGTGAATGCTACCAGAAAGGCGCATACTAACAGCAATCCCAACCACGTGATGCTAAATGTCAGCCATCGCTTATTTTTGGTTCTATCCTTGTATTCTCCAGTAGCCTGGTGACTTGACAATCCATGCGAATGTACCCCACCCAACGAAGAAGATTGCTCCGCCATGGGGGTGGGGGTCGAGATGTTAGATCATTTCCCACCTTATGTGTTCTACTTGGACTACACGTGAACTCGTTATTCCAATTACATTGGTCATGTTCAACATGTTTACTTCGTCTGTCCACTTCCTTGCCTGTTTTGGTCCCAGCACGATTCACTGGACCATGGTGGATGCCAACATTAGAACAGTAACTGACATTTAGCATCACGTGGTTGGGATTGCTGTTAGTATGCGCCTTTCTGGTAGCAGTGATGTGGTTTGTGTATCCCGACTGGGCGGCAGTAAAGTACTCTCAACAGTACACCATGACAGGTCTTATGACAATAAAAACCAGTATACTGATATCGGTGATTGTTAAGCTTGTTAAAAACATGCCCAACGACGCTGGCCTAGCTTAGGATGAGAATAAGAAAAATGTTTGGGCACCTTGGGAGCCATATCCCAAAATGCACGATGAAAGATGGGCACAAAATCGTTTGGCGCATTATGAGCGGTCAATGAATCCTGACTGTTGTAATTATACGTGTCAGCACTGGAGTTCAAACAATAGGAAACTTGGTGGCCGAGAGGTTAAACGGATTGAGGTACCGGTCACACGAACATTTGAGGGCAATAACAGAGATATCTGGCCTGAGTTCTTTATTCACTTTGAGAACATTTCAAAAATAAATGATTGGGATGAAAAAAAGAAAAGAATACTGTTCTTTATTTCTTTAAGAGGTCAAGCAGAGTCTTATGCAAATGGACTCCCAACAAATGTGAGGAGTGACTGGGAGAAACTTATAAAATGTATGGAGGAACGGTTTGGTCATTCCGCTTTGAAGGAGGCATACGAAGCAGAGGTAAGAATGAGGTTTCGGAAGCCGGGAGAGAGTCTAAGAGATCTAGGTCAGTCAATTGTTGATCTATACAGGAGAGCATATCCACAGAATGCTGAAATGGTGGAGGAAAGATCCCTGAATCCTTCCTCAACAAATGTGGGGGATGAATCTTTTTGGCTAATGGTCAAAAGAACGAGGTCTAAGACACTTCGTGAGGCTATGCAGAATGCCATCCAAGAAGGGGCCATCATTGCCAGTGAGCATGATTACAAATCACAAGGGTAAGTAAAAATAGAATTAATATAATTGAACATGATGACGAGAAGGACAGACATCATTCTAAACGGGGAAATCAACAACAGAGGAGTACCTCAACGAAAAAGAGATGATATAACCGTTATAAAGGTTATCCCTCAAAGAAAAGATTCAGACCAAGACAACCGGAAACTGATGTGGTAACAGCAGACGGAAAGGCCCATTTAAATGGACAAGGACAACTCCTGTAGACCGCGGAGATGTCCTACCAACAGAAAGGCCTAACAGAAGAAATATGGTAGTGGTTCAGAATACAACCAGGGAGACAGAAAAGAATAAGCTACGAGCTTAGGATGTAACCATCAAAAAGCTCAATTCGAAGGAGAAAAGGTTGCTATAGTGAGGAAGTGTGATGGAATTAGTGGGATGTTTGTTCGTGTTGAAGGGAATCCTGCTGTATGGCTAATAGACACTGAAGCCTGAAGACCATTTCTAACAGAGGACACTTTTTACAAGATACCTGCTAGGGAACATTTCCACTAGCGCCGGTGAAAAAGTCTTTTTCGGTGATAGATGGACGACCGTTAGATGTATTGAGAGTCGCACAGTTAACTATTGTCTTTGGGAATGTAGAGACCTGTATGGATGTAGTTATTGGTGGAGTCAACACAAACCTGCTGGGCCAAGATTTCTTGCAAGAAAACTGTTGCATTGAGATTTCAATGAAAGGACTCTCACCATAGGGTCAACAAAATGTCCCTTGCAAAAAGAAAGTGGAATACCAAAATCAAGTCATCTAATTTTCATAGAAACAACTACTATCCCAGCTAAACACGAGGCTGTTATTAAATGTGGAATGACCAGAAAAAGAAAAGATGTGGCCACATGGGGTATTTTGAGTCCTGAAATCAAATGTATGGAAAATAATCATCTGGGACTTGCAAGGACTATCAGTAGTTCAGAATCAGACATCGCATTTGCTCGAGTCAACCCGAATGATGAGGATGTGGTGGTGTACAGACATTCACATATTGCACTTTTTACTTCGAAAAATGGCGTTGGAGAATTGCTTAATACCGAGGATTACAGTGAAGTAAATCATATCAAAGAGAGCGTCTCCCAATCAGCGGAAGTAGCTCATCACTTACAACAAGTGTATCGAGAAGGCTGTGAGCATTTGACACAAGAGCAACAAGTAAAACTAAAAGACTTTCTCAGCAGGAGAACAGCTTCTCTACAGGAATTGATGACTTAGGTCGACCAGATGTGGGTCAGCATGAGATAAAATTAACTGATTCAACACCCATCCGAGAACTTCCGAGGAGAATACTAATCTTCAAGAATGAAATTATGGATGAAGAGATTAGAAAACTTGAGAAAGCTGGGGTAATTGAGAAATCAATAAGCCATTGATTTGCTCAATGTGTTTTAGTAAAAAAGAAAGACGCATCTTGGAGTCTATGTGCTGACTATCGTAAGCTCATTGAGAAGACAATAAAAGACAGTTACCTCATCCCTAGAGTGGATGATAATTTGGATGCACTGGGTTGGGCTATGTGGTTTTCGTCATTGGATTTGGCCATGGGATATCACCAGATTTCTATGACAGAAGATGATAAAGAGAAACCGGCCTTTGCCACCACAAGGGAGGACTTTATCAGTTTATGACCGTGGCAATGGGCCTCTGCAACTCACCCTCAACTTTTGAGCGTATCACGGAGACAGTCAAGGACTACAGTGGCACTTTGCTGTACTATATTTAGATGATATTCTAGTACATGATAAGGACATAGATGACCATTTCTATAACTTAGACCACGTCTTGGATCGACTGGACGCAGCAGGTTGAAACTAAAGCCCAACGAGTGTCAGTTATGTAGAACAAAGGTGTCATTTTTAGGTCACATAGTTTCCCGTAATGGAGTTGCTGCAGATCCTGAAAAAGTTAGAGCTATCAAAAACGTCCCCAGACTAACAAATGTTCGTGAAGTGAGGATGTTCTTGGGATTGACTGCATATTACCGGAAGTTTGTTGAAGACTATGCCCAGGTAGCAAGACCCCTCTATGAGCTCACATGAAAAAGCGCTACTTTCAAGTGAAGTTGAGACTGTGAAAAAGGATTTCTAGAGCTCAAGCGGCGGCTCAAGCAGCATCAGTGTTTGGTTACCCGGCTGTAGATGGGGGTATCTTCATTCTGGATACTGACGCCAGTGAAGTAGCGATAGGTGCAGTGTTATCCCAAGTGCAGAATAATGTGGAAACAGTAATTTCCCATGGAAGCCGGACACTGTCAAAGCCAGAACGCAATTACTGTGTGACCCGAAAAGAAGTGCTGGCTGTTGTCTATTTTGTGCAGCTCTACAAACATTATTTGTTAGGACGACCATTCTTGTTGAGAACAGATCATGGGTCATTGACCTGGCTTCACCGATTTAAGGAACCAGATGGTCAGATGTGTCGGTGGTTACAGACTCTTAGCCAATTTGATTTCAAGATAAACCACCGACCAGGCAAACGATATGCAAATGCAGATGCTCTGTCCCGACTGTGCCCTGGGGAAACCATGTCGTGTAGTCAGTGTCATTTGCCAGTTCAATACCAGTATACTGGATCCAGTGAGAGAAGTGTCAAGGAGAAGAGTTGCGAGAAGATAATAGCGTTAATGACTTGAGTCAGATGGATCAGAATCCAGGCGACAGGAGTCCAGTTGGCAAAGTTTCTATTGACTGGGCCCTAGTGGATCAGAATCCAAACTACATGAGTTAAGTGAAGGAGAGCCATCATAATTGGAGCTCAGAGTGATACTCACAGCACGGTAGTATATATGCTATACCAGCTTACCTTGTTCATTTGGAAGACAGGATTGAATATGTGCTGAATGAGGATGAAAATGGAATTGATACCACCTTGGACAATGACGAGGTTGGAAGAGAAACAGCTCGAGGAAAGGAAGCAAATCCTCCAAGAATGAGTAAACCCAGTCAACAGCGTGTAATAGGGTGCGATGAGTGGACAGAGGACTTTATAAGAAAAGAGCAACAAGCGGATCCACATATTGGTAAACTTTTGACTTGGGTGGAATCCGAAAGGCAAAAACCTGAGTGGGCTGAGATTTCATCACTGAGCCCACAAGTCAAGTTTTGGGTTGCAAGATGGGAGTTGTTAGCAGTGCGAAATGCAGTTTTGTGTTTACTGTGGAAAGATACAGACTCGTCCAGGTGGCGAATAGTAACTCCAAAATCTCAGAGCAACAGTTTTGTGGTAGTTACACAGTGCGTCTTCCTCTGGACATCAAGGAATGCAACGTAGATGGGGAGAACACAGCTATCGGCTTACTATTGGGAAAATATGCACTTTTCTGTTGTGGAAAATGTGCGCACATGTGGCATTTGTGAGGAGCGAAAAGATCCCCAGAGGAGTAAAAGACATGAGCTGATTTCCTATTATCTTGGCCGACGGTTTGAGCGGATAGCAACAGACATTGCCGGGCCGTTCCCAACCACAGATTCAGGAAATAAATACATTTTAGATGTACACGACTATTTCTCTAAACTTGTGGAGATAATACCAATGAGTGACATGAAGGCTGCGACAGTTGTAGAGTTGATTTTCGTAGATGGATTAAGACTTATGGTTGTCCCATGGAGATATTTTCCGATCAGGGAAAACAACATGAACGTGCTGTCTTCAGGAAAATGTGTGAGTATTTAGAGATTGACAAATGTCGTACTACACCACTTCACCCTCGGTCGGCCGGAATGGTGGAACGAACGAATCGTACAATACAAGGAATGTTGGCAAAGTTGGTGAAAAAGAATCAACGGGATTGGGACTTGAAATTGGATTACATTAGCATGGCATACAACAGCACTCCTCATGACAGCACTGAATTTACACCTTTTAAAATGGTGTTTGGGAGTGAGATGAGCATTCCGTTAGATGTCGTGACTGAGTGTCTGATGAACATTCAGAACGAGTGTCAGTTAACCCCAGTTGAACAGTTACGGGAGGATTTGGAAGCGGCTTATGAACTCGCTCGTGAGAAATTCGGGCGTACTGATGAAAGACAGAAGAAGCACTATGTCAGGAACGTGATTAAATGTAGATTTAAGGTGGGGGATCTTGTGAGGGTTAATCAGTGTAGGAAGAGTAAAGAAAGATCAGCAAAATTAGACAGATTTTGGACAGGGCCATAGGTTGTCATTCGCGTACTGTCTGGCGTTATCTATGAGGTGCAGAATTCAACAAAGCGCCCACCATTGGTGGTGCATGGAGACAGACTCAAGCCATATAAAGGAACTAAAACGATGTCATGGTTTCATAGAGAAAGTGAGTCGGTACACTGAAACTGCTGTGTTGCCGTTGGACGACATAACGTTGACAGAGATACAGTTAAGGCAACCGACTGGAGAGAGTCTATCTGGCAGAGATCCTGTAGAACAGAGTCCAGTTAGTGAGAGACAGGATCCAACCAGCTTGGATTCGTTGAGCCAGGACCTGTCTCGTACTGCTCCGGTGGAGCAGAGTCCAGCAAGTGAAAGCTTCAGAAGCCAGGAATTTGCTGACATGAAGACGATTAGTCGGAGTCCAGCTAACAGACGTAGGGACCAGGGTCCACTCCAGAGAAATGGACAGGATCAGGATGGGCTCAATAGGAGAATAACAGACCGGGATTCAATCAACAGTAGAAAGAAGAGAGGAGGAATTGCCAGGACACGTTATGGGCGAGAATTGAAGAAGCGAACACTGTTCTCACCATCGGCCTGCCGTATAACACAACCGGAGGCGACAACATGAAGTCAACGAAGTGGAGAAGTTTCTATAGCAACAGCTTCCTGTGTTAGTGGAGATAATCCTGTACCCAAAGTCTCCAGTCAGTCCGGTGGCGTGGAGTCAAAGTGTGAAGTACAAAATTAGAAATTAAGGATGCCGTTCACGTGCAGGGGGTTTAGAAGAGACTTTGTGAATAGAAGGAATTTAGACAGACATTGTAACGCCAGACATGCACGGCGTGTTCGTTACGTTCAGTGTTTAGAATGCCGCGAAATATTTAAAAGAAAGCATTTATATGAAAACACTTGCTGAAACAACAACATTGGAATATTGAGAGAGTTCGAAGAGAAGTGTTGGGGAGTTTGTGGAAAGAGACTGACAGGGATGAGTATACTGAGGCGAGTGCATGGTGTAGAAAGGTGCCAGGATAGAAGGCGAAGTCGGTCAAGAGATCCTGCCAATAATACTGGACAGGGAGCTAACGGGTGTACTAGACGTGATATCCGCCGGAGTCGGTCGAGAGATCCTGCCAGTAGCACTGGTCAGGGAGCTAACAGGAGTAGTGGACGTGATATCCACCGGAGTCGCTCAACAGACCGGAGACGTTCACATAATTATGGTGACAGGAATTATGGGAGTAGTCACAGGTGTCAGAGAGATAAAAGCATTACAAGAAAGAGGAGCCGGGAGGATCGCAATGGCCAGTCATCTAAAGATAGTTGGCCAACAGATGTGCTGGAATCAAATTTGGAAGTGAATGAATCCGACGTCTTGTACAACATTTTAGACATTGACATTGATGATCTACTGCGGGAGGATGAAGAAGATGACTTTTTGGAGCGACCATCGACGTCCGATGACAAAGAGTGTGCGTCCTCGACGTTTGACGACACGCTAGCGACGCCACCTGAACCGACGGTTGAATTTACGTTCGCGCATGCAAGTATTGGTATTGGTATAAAAACTGTGACCAGACCGGATGGAGCTAAAACTGTGACAAAATCGTACGCTATTAACTTTCCAGAAGGCATGAACCCCAGTATGGTGAATTTCGAGGGCATGGCGAAAGTAATTATTCAGGAACTGACGGAAGCGATGAAACAAGAAAGAAGAAGGGAGACTGAAGTTCGGGATGTTGAAGATAATTTGTGTTCAATTGTAAATAGTTACTGTTGTGTTGAACTGTAAATAATGACTGTTGTGCTGAACTGTAAAAAGTGACTGTTGTATTGAACTGTAAATAGTGAAATATTCTGAATAAGGGGCGTTCAGTGTTATGGGAGGGGGGTATTGAAGCATAATAAGTTGGAAATCAGAATAGACTATATTTTTGTGTGTAAAACAGATTATAACTGGTGACGTCAGGGAGCTCTTCTCGATGCCATCAGGCAGTCCACGCGTAGTCACCAGACTAGATGGACGTCCACTTAATACCCTCCAATGCTGGAGCCTGTGTATCATGTATGTGAATATATGCCTTGATATAAAGAACCATCGTATTTCATGATCGAGTTGGGTGATCCTTTCAGAATACATACCAAGAACTCATACTTATTTATTGTGGCAATTCACTCTACCATTCTATTGTAGCGGAAGGAAACGCTACAATATGTTACTTTTAATTGTAAACTCTTGAACTTTTAAAAATATCGTAATATTAGTACTATTATTGTAGAATTCTGAGCCAAATAAAAGAGTATCCTTGTCAACTGAAATTTCGAGTGTGCCCATCGTTTTAAGTCGAACTGGGTCGTAAATAGGACACTGGAGTAGTAAGTAATGTTCACAAGTTTCAATGGCTCCACACTGGCAGAGGAGCGAGTCAGACAGGCGGGTATCGAAGAGATCCTCTTGGAGGTTACTGCACTTTCGTCTAAGTCGGCAATGGACGATCTGATCTTTACGATTAAAGCTATGATTAAAATATTCTGGTGGTTTGCGCATTCAACGAACTGTTGTTGTACAGTTTCGGGTATCTAGGGGAGCACGTTTCAATGTTGAGTACAGAAATGCGTCCTTTCCTTGTGACGATATTCTGTTCTGTAGCGTTAAGCTATGACGATTTCTTAGGTTGTGGTCCTGTGTTTGCGATACTCGTGGAGGGATATAGCCATAAAGGTATGCATCAGTTTGTTTTTAGAAGCATTTTGTGATACTGAATGAGTTTATGCTTTCTACGCCCTGATTCCAAATAAACTAACCAGTTTCTATCTAAAGTTGGCCCCTAGAAGCACTTTTTGTCACACCCATTACGACTCATGCTGCTTCCCAGTGAATGTTTTCCAGCCTTTTACTTTCGTCAGTTGTGCAGTTATCCCACACCTGACCAGCATATTATAATCAGGGGCGGTGGAAGAAAAATAAATGGTTTGGAGACTGATACGATTTAATAGATATTTGTACTTTTTGAGGATATTTATACGCTGCCGTGCCTTTTTGGTGATCATGTAAAGGTGTTCTTCCCATGTTGCCCTATTGTTAAAAATCAACCCAAGATGTTTATTATCTCCTACTTCTTGGGTTGATTGGTTGAACATTTTCAACGGTAGCTGCATTTATGGATTTCTTTTCCTTGTAATTGTCATTGTTTCAGTTTTGGACGGATTAAATTTTACAATCCATTGCTGAGACCACGATTCAATTTTGGAAATATCACCCCAAAGTATCTGAGCAGCGTAGTGTGGGTTCTCAATTACAATAAAATAGAAAATAAATAGGTACTAGGGCCGGTAATCAGATTTAAACCAAGAGTAGGATAAGGGTTTTAACCACTCGGCCCTGCCGAGTGGTTAAAACCCTTATTCTCCGAGTTGTCGAACTCTGATTACCGGCTCTAGTACCTATTTGTTTTATTTGTAACAGGCTCCTAATAAATAATCAACTTTGTCACTTAAACGGAGAAAAACGACACTTTCTATCGCAAACACATGGGTTTGTTTTGTTTACACCTGCGCCGGTGGGCATTACTTCCGGCTGCACGTCAATGCTTGATTGACAGCTAGACACATCGTCAAAGTTAATTGAATTTACCTTGCTTTTTCAGTCAAATTATTATTAACAATTCTTCAATTTTATTTTTAAATATTTAATTGTAGGTACTTTAAACTTAATAAGTCATTGCACGTAATAGATAGTACCGCAAAACGCCGTATGTTTAAATGAAACATCGCGAAGTGTGTATGTGTGAATGTATCGAAGTTAGCAAATTGCGTCATTTCAAAGGTCAAGTTGGATGAACTTCCCACTATAGGTTTTTTAACCGCATTTGACGCGTTACACCGGTAATGGGGTTAAAAGCTAAAATTTAACATACAGGCTTTTCACAGGTAGTAACATATGCGAGCATGGTATAAAAGTAATTCTACACCTTTGTGGCTGCCTGCAGACATTGCAGAAGATATTAGGCCGACATCAGACTGTTTGCTGATGTCGGATGTAATATCTTCTACAATGTCTGCAGGCAGCCAACAATGACGTAGAAACACTGTTTAGACAGCTGCAGCTGTGCTCATGTATATGCGGTGGTTATAAACGTAAAATTAATCTGAGGACCTTATTGTTAAATATTTGACTTCTCCAAAGAATACATCTTTTCAACACAATCTACTCTTAAGGCCCTCTTCCTAGTCTCAGTCATCTCATTTTCTTCTCATTATCACCAACACTTATAACATATAATTTTCCCGAATAACTAAAAACCAAAAATTTCATTTGGTTGCCTAAAACATTGCTTATGAACCCTCAATGGGGCGAACTCATTCCAAATGAAGAATCATAAGCTATGTTTTTGTGGCAAAAACGAAACATAGTAAAATTCACGAGGTCATTTTTATTAATAGCGTTGGACAGATATAAGACAGTTCATTATGCAAAGGTTTATAACACAGTATAAGGCACCTAATTGGAAAACGCTGGTTTAGCTCGATCGAAATAAAAGGGTCAAAAGCTTTACTTCGGAAGAAAAAAAAATAACCAATTTATAGAGTAACTTTCTTTTATTACACGCCTGTTCTATCAAATCCCAGTCTACAGCAACACGAAACCATGCGGAAAATGAAACTCTGTTATGCACATATGTGCGGAACGGAAATCGTTGACGGACTATTTTTAAATAGAAGCGTAATTTCACTGGAATTTTCTACAAATCGTGTAACGCATTTACAGTCTGAATCACTAGAGATAGTTAAAAATCGTCCCCTGAGTTCCAATGTGTTTTATGTGCCATTAGGCACATAGAACATATTGGAATTCAGGGGACGAAATAGTAACACGGGTTCCCCTCACACGCGTGTGTGAATGGATTAATCGATATAGCACTTGTGCCATCGCGGAAGGATAAAACTCGAGGCGTGTGGCCTCACGCTCTATCCTTCCGCACTGGCACTCGTGCCATATCGATTAACCCATTCACACACGCGTGTCGTTTTGTGTATGTATACTACTCAAAGTTTGCTAAGCACCAAATATTTGACACATCATTGTGAAATTTGTTTGTGACATATTTGCGATACTTTTGGTAGATATGATTGAGGAATGTATTGAGATGGCCCCCAGTGTTTTCATTAGCTCTCTTGGCAGGCAGACTTTTAGTGACAGTCATGGGAAGCATGTACCCCTTAATTTTCATGATGTTTTCGTGTACCGTCTACATGTACGTGACATGTGTGGGGTATTTAATCTACCATTTCAACACAAACCCTTGTGATTTAATGATTGAATATAGCAAATGCAAATGTAAGAAGACATTTGTCTGAAGCAGAAATGTGGCGGGCTGTAGGGATGGTGGAGCAAGGGGCTACCGATCGTCAGGTTGGTGAAGACCTTGGTGTGCACCATACGCTGACCACCAGAGCCTGGGCAAGATTTCAACACTATGGCATACCAGTAAGACGGCATGGTGGTGGCAGAGACAGGGCAACATCTGCAGCTGAAGACAGGTTTTTGATCATTTAGGCCCTTAGGAATCGCTTTGCCACAGCAACCCAGCTTCACAGTGACCTTCAGAATGCATCCGGGGTAAATGTTTCGACGCAGACTATCCGGGCAGGGTTGCAGGAATGTGGTCTCCGATCGAGAAGACCATACATTCGCATTCCGCTGTCCCAGAACCACTGCCAGGCACGATATGAATGGGCAATGGACCACGTTGGATGGACCAGAGAAGATTGGCGACCTGTCCTTTTTACAGAAGACCACACAGATAGGCGTTCTAGGGTATGGAGAAGACCAGGAGAACGATTCCATGCAGCCAACATTGATGAGCATGACCGTTATGGTGGAGGGTCAATCATGGTCGGTCTGGGGCGGCATCAACAGGGATTGACGTACAGAGCTCTGTGTCCTTGGGCGTGGTACATTGACTGCACAGCGGTATATTGATGAGTTCCTGGACGTCCACGTCAGATTGTATGCAGGTGCAGTGGGTGATAGATTCATTCTGATGAACGATAATGCCCGTCCTCATGTTGCCCATGCTGTCGGGGAGTACCGACAGAGGGGGGGGGGGATTGAGCGTATGGACTGGCCAGCAAGATCCCCTGACCTCAGACCAATCGAACATGTCTGGAATGAGTTATAGCGTGCAATTTCAGCCCGTCCAGTCCAGCCAAGAAGTGTCCGGGAGCTTGGTGCCATGCTGGTCCAAGAATGGAACAACATCCCACACTGGACCATCAGGAACCTGATTGGGAGCATGAGAAGGCGTTGTCAAGCTGTAATTAACAGTAATGGGTCTCATACTCTATATTGAACCCATACCAGTTCGCTCCGTCAACTTTTTGGCAAATTTGAAAAATTTCCTCTTTTACCAATAATATCCATTTTCCATGGTTATCGTATTCAAAAGCTAAAAAAATATGTCAAACACAAACAAAATCTTAATTTCTGTACTTAAATCATTAAAGACAGAATTAAATATAAAATATATACACTTTTCAGTACAATATTTCAACTAAAACGTAAAACAGGTAGTTGGATATATTTGGTGCTTAGCAAACTTTGAGTAGTATATACAGCTCTCGGGATTTCGATGATTTGTAAGACACAGAGCTTGTCCTGAAAAAAATATTTATTCTCATTTGATTTTCCCCGCCGTCGTGAATTTATTGGTGTCCTTAACTTCATTTCTCAACTTCAAATTAATATCACCTCAACCTGGATGCAGAACCTTTCTTATTTGTCTCACAGACTTCAACGTTTTCGCTGGATAATCGATAGGGTTTCTTTTCTCAGGAAATCCTGAAAGGTGTGGCAGTGCTTGATTACCGTTGAAGCACAATTCTGCCCTACTGTTCATTTGGTCCCGATAACGGTTGTTCGGATGTGAGTTCTAAATATTGGCAGCAATATTACAAACGATTCACTAAACTTAACTTTATAGTTTTCTGTTGCAGTCACGATATAGCCGAAGATTCTGAAAGTGTTCCTTATCTCAAAAATCATAAACAAGATGATTTTTTTATGTTTTGAGCTTTTACCCCTTTAATAATAAGTTTGTTTTCTTGGTCGTTTTCAACCATATTTTTGGAACATTTGGTTATTTATATTAATCCTGTGTTGGAAAAGTTTTATGGAAATCAAAAGCCTAAATTTTGTTGAGTTTTAATTTTCCATTATTTCTTTTATAATTAATTATTTCTTTTATAATTAAAGATGTCACACGACTCATTACCTCGAAGTGAAATAAAGTATCCACATATCTCCAAACACAAATCAAATTTCAGCCATTTTTCTTACGTGACCATCAAATAATAAACTCAATAATGTTTATGCAGTTAGACTAGCATAGTGACTAGCTACAGTATAGTCGCCGTAGACTGGTCGTTATCCGCGCGTGGTCAGCATGCGTTTACCAGGTAATAAATGTCATCATCAGCAATTTTTTTAATTATTGAAGCACCGGGTTATACCTTGTGCTTGATTAACTGGTAGAGTGCTAAATTATTTTTGGCCATCAAATCTTGTTCACATGTCTTTGCCTTTTTACAATTTATGGGAGAGTGTCTATGGGCACACTCCTATAAATTGTTACAAGGCAGACCCTTACAGACTAAATAATATCACTTCTAAGATAATACAAAGCACATGTACTAAATATGAGTCTTCAAGCTGTGGCACCTGCACTTCAGAATAAAGCCCAAATATGGGTTTCCAGGAATCTACCAGTTAATTAAAGTTTTGCTGATTATTCCCGTAATTAGTGTTAGGAATCTAATATTATTGCATATTGCCCACCCGTGGGTGGGTGGGGGGGGGGGGGGGCTCAGTAGGTAGAGATGCAGGCTGCAAGCCGAGAGGTCATCTGTTCGAATCCCACCCACCTGCGGCAACCGCGTTGTGTCCTTTGGCAAGACACTTCACCTCCTTGCCCACGTGGGGGCACGGTGGCGTTGCGTACTAAGGCGTACTGCACGTCGATGGTGCACTTGTCTTCAACCAATGCTAACCGTGCTTGTGTGGCGTTAGTATGTTGGGGAGCCAGACAGTTGCTCGCCGTTACTCGGTGGTTCTCTCAGGGTATTCTGCCTTCCTCCACCCGTAAAACTATCCGACACGAGGTGACCCTGGATGTCGAAAGTGTGGTTAAACCCCATTAACCATTTACCCAACGTAACGGCCAAAACCGGCCAGCGCTGTTCTCAAAAATCGCCAATAAATTTTCATTATATTTTCATTTTTTGACTCAAAAACATAGGTTATGACACTTTTTTGGAACGAGCTTGTCGAGATCGTTCCAATGAGGGGTCATAACCCATGTTTTTGAGACAAAAAGTAAAAAAATTAGTTATTCAAGAATTTTGTTTGTAAGTGTCGTCTGCTTTTTCATGTTTGGTAAAGGGTTAAATAAATATATATTGCCCACCCGTAGAAAGTGACGAATCTACGGCGGCCGTACTTTAGCATGTATCCATGTGAATGTAACACATTTCGAGTACCGAAATAAAGCCTGCATGAAGCGAAGAAAACGATAACTCCCCCTTGCAATGTTTTGAACTTCTAGATTTGTTTTTGGATATCTAAAGCATAATTATCGGGCCGCAAGTTGTTTGCAGACTTTCAGGGACCGTTTGTTTATGCCTGTCAGCAACTACGTGAGTTGAAAGCATAAATACTACTCACATTTTGCTAAGAATCACTCCCGCCCATCTACATATTTGATCCATAAAAGGTCAATGTGTCTTGTTTTAAATTTGTTTATTAGTTTATTATGGTTTAACGGCACTTTCAGCAGCTTGGATCATATTATGTTTGACTTTTTAGGGGTGGAAGGAGTCGGAATACCCAGCGAGAACCACTGAGCAATGGTGAGTAACTTTCGGGCTCTCTAATTTACCATCATGACACAAGCAGTCAGCACTGGTTGAAATTAAGTGTTACGTTGAAATGAAACTGTTTTATTCACCAAAAAACGTGTTAATGTAAGCAGTGTGGTAATGTTTGGTGACACGCCACTCTAAATGGAAAAGTCTCACATCCACCTCGGCCTATCTTTACAGGGGGACTTAAACTGGAATGTCCAAATTAATAGATTATGCCAAAAGGCTAATTCCAGGCTTCTCAGTTATGAAAATTAAAGTATATTCTAGGTCGAAAAAGCCTGGAAACGTTATACAAATCATTCATACTCCCTATCTTAGAATACGCCGATGTGGTGTGGGCCGGTGCGCCCGATTACCAACTTACCAAATTGGATAGAATCCACGCGGATGCAGCGAGAATAATATCCGGTCTAACGAGATCAACCCCGGTATCTGCTCTATTTGCAGAACTTGGTGGGGAAACCCTTGCGCAGAGACGTCATCTCCACAAAATGAAAACGTTTTTTAAAATCGTAAATAATCAGGCCCCCACATATCTCTCTGACTTATTGCCACGGACCTTCGAGGACATTTCCACGTATAGCACCCGGTCGCACACTAATTTTCAATTACCACTTACACATACGGCAACATTTAAGCGCTCATTTATCCCCTCATGTATCTCGGAATGGAATGCATCACCCCAAGAAATAAGACAATCGAGTTCACTGAATAACTTTGTCAAATATTTTAATAGTGGCGCATGTAGACCACCTAAGTACTTTAACAATGGCGATAGAGCCGTCAATATTATACACTGCAAGTTGCGGAATTCCTGTAACGACCTAAATTATGATAAATACTCCAACTACATCCATGATACACCTATCTGTTCGTGTGGCTACGAGACTGAAGACGCGAACCATTACTTTTTCGACTGTAATAACTTTTCAAACGAAAGACTAGTCCTACAGAGAAATCTTGCGCATCTTACAATAAGATCGATCAACGATCTTCTTTATGGTTTTCCCAACCTACCAGAATCCGTCAACATCCACCTTTTTCGAAGTGTACAAAATTTCATTAAGGCCACGAAGAGGTTTTAAGACTGGACCGTAATCAGGCAGACTAGTCTGACAACATCTTCCCAGGCAAATGTCCTATAACATGAGTGTCCAGTTTCACTTCCATTTCCTTCAGCCACGGCTTTGTGCATTCCGCATGTTTGTCCTGTATGCCCTGGCTATAGCAGTGGTAACGGGGCTCCGTCTAAATCGCGGTTCCGCTGGAATCGCGATTGTGTCGTAATATGACACTTTGGCTAGTTGACCAAGTCCAGCAGTGTTGCGATGTGGCAGTTCACCTTTCTGCTCTCCTCCCTCTCACCTATCTGTTCTGACTATTGTGAAGTCGAATACTTACCAACATCCATCTTGAAGAGTGTACATACACAATATTGTTTTAATTATTCATAAGTTTGCTTTGCCATTGCATGCACATTTTGGTAACTTTTTGTAAATATTTGTAAACATAATTTGAAATTTCCAAATGTATATTAAGGAAAGGATATTATCTAAGTGCTCGGCACTTGTTATCCAATCCATTTTGTTATAATAAATAAAATATGTTTAATAATAATGTTGAAATGTTGAACATCCATGGTTGCCGCACTGCATGCCCACGGTTCAGTTCCCTTCAACCAATGCTAACACTGCTTGTGTCTGGATGATAAATTAGAGAGTGCGATAGTTGCTCGACATTGCTGAATGCTTCCCTATGAGTACCCTGGCTTCCTCTACCCATAAATCTGTATCCCTACAAGTTATGTTGATGAATAGAGTGTGTTCCTTAGCAAAATGTGTTTTTCATATTTTTCATGTTCTACATACCACTACCTTTATTTTGGTGTATAATTTCTGCATGTTTATTTGTATTTTACAGAATTTTAGACTTGGGAATTTCAAAGTAAATTCAATTTTCGTTACTTACATAGTACCTTAATGAATTTTTCAATCGTGTTCCGTTCTTTGAACGTTGTTCTCCCAAAACAACAGGTGTTCAGATTTTACCAAGTATCATACCTGTACAAAGTTTGGTTAACAAAGACTCAACTCTTTCTTTGTGTGTTGAGCGAAAACACACAATCACCCCCCCCCCCTCTAGTTATTTGTTTCGGTCATTAAGTAGAGGTTATTACTTGGTTAGTTTCATATCGGCCAAGATATCAGCCCAACGTAACTTCATATCAGACTAAGACATCGAAGGTCTCAGGCTGATATGAAGTTATCTGGGGCTGATATCTCGGCCGATATGAAACTAACTAAGTAATAACCTCTTTATTTAATAAACCAAAACCAATAATTACAAAAATTCTCAGATCTGTTACTGTTTTCTGACAGTGTTATTATTTCTCATTGTTTTTACAAGGCCCGAAGTTTGCTATTCTCCAAGTTTAGCTATCCGAACAAGTCGGCTTCCCCACTTGGGAATCTCCAACGTGGGATAGCTGAATCACTTCGACGAATCTCTGTTTACGACTCTCATTCTAAGTTTGCGTTGCATTTTCTGTACACTTCTCTACTTTCTTCTCTTCATTCACCTAATTGCTACCATCAATTCCTCGCCATACAAAAATTTGAGACTACCCCATTATGCCTCGTAACGCCAACTTTCCTGGTTGCGTTCAACAAATAACGGTGGATGATTTCCATGTAAACAAATTGGTTGCGTCTATTAATGCAGCAAGGTGGACAATTCTAGCTTGTTTATATCAGCCGAGATCGTTGTCATATCAGTCGAGTTTGAAGTCATATCAGCCGAGCTTGATAATGGGCAATTCTGGGTAAAAATCATATCGAATAAACAATTTTAATTATTTAGTGTGAAGTCTTATATTTTATTACACGCCTGTTCTGTGAAATCACCATCTATAGCAACACTAAACCATGCGGAAAATGAAAATCTATTATGCATGTATGTACCGAACAGAAATCGTTGATGGACTATTTTTAAATAGAAGCAAAATTTCACTGGAATTTTCTACAAATCGTGCAACGTAATTACAATCTGAATCGCTAGTGATAGCTGAAAATCCCCCCCCCCCCCCCCCCGAGTTCCAATGTGTTCTATGTGCCCGTATGCACATAGAACACATTGGAATTCAGGGAGCGAAATAGTAACACAGATTCACCTCGCAAATTTGGTTGACGATAAAATGTGTTCTTTTTGTTGATAGTTGTCAAATGAATTGCGGAGTGTCCTTCTTATAATTGTTTTTTATAGACGCGAAAGCGTGTAATAAACACAGAACGACACTCGCGCGTGAATGGGTTAATCGATATGGGACATGTACGCCATATCGATTATCACCTTCACACGCGTGTATCGTTCTGTGTTTTGATCTTCAGCTATTCGGATATGAAAATTCATCACTTGAGTGTTTCCTAGTTATGCATTTTGTTTTAGAATCCTTGCATTGGTATATACAAACTCTTCTGAACTTTTGTCATACACCATGTTACTGAATCATGTATTTCTGTGGAATGAGCCTAGTCGCTTAAAATTCACTACGAATTTAAGGATATCATGTTTCACTGATATAATTGTTTTTTTTGTTTGTTTTTTTTTGTTATAAAACCCAACAAGGCGTGGTTACGGGAAACTGCAATTGCCAAAAGACCCCCCCCCCCCCCCCCAAGTATATTCAGAATTGTTTAACCCTCTTCAAACAGATGACAAGATGGCGATATTTCAAGCAGAAAGTTTTCCCATATGACAAATTTAGAATTTAACATTTGAACCTTGTTTGATAGAGGTCATTCACCTCTGTCAAACAAGACTGCAATGGTTAAATTCCTGGTTGCATTACGGGAAAACATGCTTCATGAAATTTTAATATTTAGATATCAGTGTGCATAGGGCTAAACTATACTATTAATTAACCCTTTACCTAACGAATCGCCCGCATCCCCCCGCGTAATATGCAAATTGAGCAGTTGAAAAAATTACATTTTTCAAAATATTTCAACAAAACCATATCATGTGATCCCTCATTGGAACGAGCTCATTGAGCTCGTTCCAACGAGGGGTCACATGATATGGTTTTGTTGAAATTTTTGGAAAAAATTAAAAAAATTATATTTAAAATAATAAATTTTGATATCGTCTGCGTTGGGTAAAGGGTTAAAAAAAAATAGGGGATATCCAAACTGATGTTGATATTTTCGGAAAATGGTATTGGATACGCGTGATTGGACACATCAATATGTTACCAAGTTAAGTGTGGATCATGAATGTCACCGACTCACGAAACTTCGTGCAGGTTTTTTGCACGAGCGCCGCGTTAATGTCTGTAGGGTACGTTTTGAAATTTTCATTTGTACTTGGCAGGCTTTTTTGGAGGTCTCATCGTCCTTTTCTTGGTATAAACTCGTTCTTCAATAGTTTCTGGTCGAAACGTAACTTTTGAGGTATGCGGAGACTGACACGTTACGAACGTTTACGTGTCGTTGGCATGTTAGAAACTGGCAACAAACAGACTGCAGTGTCTCAAATTCTCAACGTTACTCAATTGGTGATTAGCAGGTTGTGGTCACGCTACCGTCAGACAGGCAATGTTGATGACAGACGTCGGTCAGATCACCCAAGTGCGACAACTGCTAACCAGGATCGTTTCATCCGAATCACAGCATTACGTAACCGCCATCAAAGTGCCTCAGAAATTGGACAGCGAGCGACAGATGTGCGAGTCAGTGGTCAGACTATCCGAAATTGCCTCCACAGCTAGAATTTAAACACTCGGCGACCTCGAATAATTCCAAGTGTGACTGAACATCACATCGCAGCAAGACGTAATTGGTGTGGAGCATGACAGCGCTGGGACAATCGTCAGTGGAGCAACTTATGTTTTCTGATGAATCGAGGTTCACTCTTGACTTCCACGACAGGCGAAACAGTGTGTGGCGACGGCGGAACGAACGATACCATGACGTAACTGTTAGGCAGCACGATCGTTTTGGTGGTGGATCGGTTATGGTGTGGAGAGGCATAACCATGACAAGCAGAACAGCAATACATGTCATCCAAGGGCGTATCACAGGACAGTACTACCGTGACAGCATGTTGGCAGCTCATGTGATGTCATTTGCGCGACGTCGCGGTCGTCGATTCATTTTCGAAGATGACAATGCAAGAGCACACAGGGCCCGTGTCACTATAGAGTTCATCCAGGAGAAGAACATCACTACACTGCATTGGCCAGCACTAAGTCCAGACCTTTCACCAATCGAGCACGTCTGGGATATGCTTAGCAGGCACCTACGACAACGCCAACATCCCTACCAATGTCCAGGGACTCGTCGATGCACTGCAGGAAGAATGGAATAACACCAGTCAAGCTGATATGGGACGTTTGGTGAGGAGTATGCCACGTCAGATCCGCGCTTGTCTCGCGAACTGAGGATGATTTACAAGGTATTGAGGTCTTGGACTGAATGTGGTAAATTCTCTGACTGACTGTCCATGTCTTCCACAGCTGAGTGCGTTGAATGTGTGCTAATCACACACCCAGCTAGCGCCGAAATCTTTCACCAGATGTCACAGTGCAATGCCTCACCTGTCTTTTTAATGAAAATATAAATATATTTCTTCACATATCTCACTTTTATCAAATATCTCCTACTTTTTTGAATAGTATATTGACGAGTTATCAAGTTTTTTAGTTTTTTGGTTATTCTGCTCCCATCATGTCGTAAATACAATTCTCTGACAATCTTTTTTGTCTTTCCGTGACTAAATTCCTGGCAATATAGTTCGACTACATTATTTTGTTTTTATTGTCGTTTTGGACGGTCTCATTAAGTTCAGATGGATAAAGTTAGATTTAGCGTAGGATTGCCGCTCTTCACTTTCAGACTAAGATTTTGTCGGAAACCGGGGCTTTGTCGTTGTTGGGGGAAATAGATTCACGCCGCGTGTTCAGGTGGAACTCCAGGAGTGTCGCCTGAATCCGTGCGTGAACGTATGTCTCGCCGTAACGAATCCGCCCGTTTCACTTTTGTTGGGGTGTTTCTTATCTTGAAGGGGTTAATAACTTTTCCTCGAAAAGCATAAATCAACAGGGTTTCACTGAAGACAACAAATTTAATACATATATATAAAAATAAATATGATAATTTGTGACTTACATGGAATCCAAAAGAATAAGAAAACAAAACGTCAATCACCCCCTACCCACACAGTTTTTGAGTCATTTGCGGGCCCGCATTCTCTGTTGTCGCTGTTTTTTCCTCCTTTTCGCTAGTATTTCTTCCTTGGACGCCTCTTCACTTCACTCCTTTCACTGCGGCCGCACGGCCACTAACGTATCGTCACTTAATCGGAACGCCTTTCCTCCAACAAGTGACGGGATGTCACTCTACCACTGCCGTCGCACGGCCACTAGCTTATTGTCACTTTACTTGACGCTTTTCACACAAGCAGTCGCCACCAATGGGGTTAAATTCTCCCTTACGTTTGTTTAAGAATAGTAATGTTCATACAGGCAAAGCCTTCTCTGCCTACGTATGGCTTGCCTTCTAAAACAGGTAAAGCCGTTTACCTAAATGCAAATTAGCTCCCTGAGCTCGTACTTCGTGTTTCTGATCGTATTCTCATATATGGCCACCGACTTGGCCCGCGACTGCTTCTGTTCTAAATATGAGCTCTTTGGCCCCTACTTTACAACGTGCCTAGACTTTCGCACCGATGCGGTACCTCCTCTAACCTATAGCATGGGACACCCCCATCTACACGCAACGACCCACAGCCTTGCACACCTTCAGACTGGAATGAATCTTTCGAGAAACCCCCCGATTTTTATTTTCATAGCCAGAACATTAATTCTCAGTTTAATCGATTCTCTTGAACTTGGCCGCTTAGATCTATCTTAATTTAATATTCGCTTTTAAGTTCCTTTGAAAAATTCACATTTTGGTATCTTTTGACATTCTGTGACAGGCTAGCTGCGTAATATGGTTGTGTGTCCAGAACATATGCGATGTGCCGTATTTACAAAAATGACCTATAAACTGGCCATAATTACATAGATAATGACTACAGGAGAGAACTGGCTTTTACGCCCTTTAATGTTTTATCCAGACCGCCCATGTGGCGTTCAACAAATGCTCAATAATGGACATTAAATTTCACGCTTTATTACCAGCGCTCGAATTATTGCTGGTCTGTTTAAATGACAAATCGGTTTTCGGGGACCGTTATATATCTATCTTTACGTTTTATGTTTAACCCAGTCAGAAAGACTATCGAAAATATTTACACTTTTAAACAAGAAAATTGCAACTTTTTAGCTATCACCTTGACAGCTTTGTGGCGAAATTCATTATTAAACTGCGCTCAATGTACGCATCGTGCCCTGTGTGTTTGATTCCTTATTTATAGTTATTTATTGATGTTTAAGGTCACATATTTCTGCACAACCATGGCCGTGACAGTTTTACGGGTGGAGGAAGCCGGAGTACCTGGAGAGAACCACCGAGCAACGGCGAGCAACAGTCAGCTCCCCAGCATACCAACTCCGCACAAGCAGGGTTAGCATTGGTTGAAGGCAGTTGCACCATCGACGTGCAGCACGCCTAAGTACACGACGTCACCGTGCCCCCACGTGGGCAATGGGGTGAAGTGTCTTGCCCAAGGACACAACGCGGTTGCCGCAGGTGGGATTCGAACCGAGGACCTCTCGGCTTGCAGCCTGCACCTCTACCAACTGAGCCACCGCGCCCCACGTTTGAGTCCTTACAAGAAAACTAAGGGTTTACCACAGTAAAGCTGTGGTTATAATAATTAATTGGAGTGCACATCCATTTCTACGCAGCATGATGCCTTTAATTTGAGCCGCGCTGTCGAACAGAAACAGCAAGAAATTGAATGGAGGACAATGGCCATAGTGATGTCAATGAAAATAAATTTTATGTAACGATTCGTTGTCCTAAAATTAAGGATTTTACACCTGAATGTAGTGTGCGATTTACGATAAAGTTGTACATAACGATTTTTTCTCATTTTGCAATTTTGTCATAGAGTGGTGGCTGTAACGTAAGCCTTGCTGAAGATTAAAGACAATAATTAAATGAACTGAGGCCAGTGTAGAAAGTAACATTTTCAGTCATTGAATATAATTTTAATGCTTCGATACGATGCGTCGAAATTATTATAAATAAAGTATCTCGAATGTGTAACAATTTGACTTGGAATTTCTGAACTGAGTTCACTAAAATCGATCAGAACCGAGGTTTAACCCTTTACCCAACGCAGACGATATCAAAATTTATTATTTTAAATATCATTTTTTCAAATTTTTCAAAATATGTCAACAAAACCATATCATGTGACCCCTCGTTGGAACGAGCTAGGGGTCACATGATATGGTTTTGTTGAAATTTATTGAAAAAATAATATTTTTTCAACTGCTGAATTTGCATATTACGCGGGAGGATGCGGGCGATTCGTTAGGTAAAGGGTTAACGAGGCTCAGACCACTTTTAGGGAACTCTGTTCAGTAATTTCATATCCAATTCGTCTCGAATTTGAGATCCTTTCCATCACATAAAGCTAATTTTATCCTACATCAAAACCAACTAGCGCTGTTCACAAAAAGCCTCAACCAAATTTGATTGCACTATCAATTTCTGCCTCAAAATAGAGCTTATGACCTCTAATTGGAAGGAACTCGTAGAATATGTTCCAATGAGTGGTCATAAGTTATAAATTTGGGGCACCCCTTGGTGTAAAGCAATGTTCCTGAGAATTTTTAACTCAAATATCAAAACGGGGTGGATGGTCCAAGTGAGGGAGCTAGTAGAGAACTACTCATTGGAGATCTCGGACCTGGACGTTGGGGCAAACCAGGGTAAACAAATCGTCAGAGAAAGGGTCATGGAGGATTGTAACCGTAATTGGCGAGAGGGGGTCAAATCTAAGAGGTCTTTGGGTGGCCTGCGTGATAAAGAGAAGCCAGGTTTTGAAGAGTACCTTGATGGCACCTTTGGGGGTCACTGTTGTTCAAGCTGAGGTCGCGATCCCTGGAGCTGAGGGGAAAGATTGGGGAAAACAGTGAAAAGGAGTGCCAGAGGTGTAACTTGGGCGTGGTGGAGACCCTGGAACACTTTCTTATAGAATGCTCAAAATACCAGTCCAAAAGAACAAGATTCAAGAGGAGTATAATGGGGAAGTGGGATGGGAGAATGAAGGACATGTGGTTAGGGGGAGACTCAAAGGAGAGGGTTAATGTGCTAATCGGAGAGATTGGGAAGAATGGGACAAGGGATATCATCAAGCAGTTCGTCTCCGAGTTTTGGGAGGAGAGGAGAAGCGTGGGAATAGGGAGGCAGTTGGGAATACAGGGGTAACCATGGCTTTCTCGTCCGAGAAACGCGACAAATCAGCGGCTGGCCAAAGTGTTATTGTTATTATTATTGGGAACCATGGAGAGTGGACAGTACTTGTTCACTACTGTAAACAAATTGTGCTTTGCTGCTAAAATTGGACATGGAACCAACGCCTGGAGCAGAAATCCTCAAAAGTGGACAGCATATGTACACACGATGGGCCAAACTTGACTTCACACCAGTGTGGTGGTCATGATACCGCCAAAGATGCCGAAAATGACCTTAAACATAAATAAATAAATATATAGAGAGTAATCGCTTTACTGGACAGGTTACGTAAAATAATTCATGAGAGGTGAGGGACGTTGTACAAACACGAGTGCGCGAATGCGCACGAGTGTCTTACAATATAGTCCTTCGCCTCGAATGAATTATTTCACGCAACCAGTCCAGTCAAGCGATTACTCTGTTTATTACTTTTCATTATTTGCGATAATTAACCTTTTACCTAACATAACGGCCAAAACCGGCCAGCGCTATTCTCAAAAATCGCCAATTAATTTTCATTATTTTTTTCACTTTTTGTCTCTAATAACATAGGTTATGACCCCACATTGGAACAAGCTCGTTCCAATAAGGTGTCATAACCTATGTTTTTGAGAAAAAAAATGAAAATAATAGTTATTCAAGAATTTTTTTGCAAGTGTCGTCTGCTTTCATGTTAGGTAAAGGGCTAAAAAAACAAAAAACAATGAAGTCCCCATTACACCCACGGCAAAGCGTCTTCGTTTGCGCGCACGGATACATGACCCAATTGTTGATTGCCTAATTCACTTGTGAAGTTATCGTTTATAATCAAACCCGGAAATCCCAGTAAATCACACTTTGGAAAGTAATAAACAAATATATTCGAGGCAAAAATGAACTACTTTAATTAATCAGGAAATATTTTTACATATGTCGTCTGAAAGTCACGTTAAATGAAATAAGTGACTTCAAAAACAGGGAATATTAATTCATTTCCGCTTCCGAAACCAAATCACTCAATGTAACAACGTCACATTGACTTCTGACGTCACCGGTTTAAGACACAAAGTAACGTTTGCTGTTGAAATGTTGTTGAAGCCTATAAAACCAAACAAACCAACGTCCCTTGTTTAGTAGACGCGTTGCGGGCGATATTTCTGTAATGGCTATTTGTGATAAAAAATTGCGTGATAAATGATTTTATGTTTCAGATTTCACGTTGGTTTGTGCAGGTAATATTGTCCAGGCACATTCGACATAAAAATGAGAAAGTAAGGAAAAAAATCGGAGAAAGCTGATTTTTTTATATGTTTCCGGGACACACATTGCGGATAAAGTGTGAAAAGTCCCCGCGAATCCGAGTTGAGCTTTTTAAGTTATAGCGTTTTTTTTATGAAAAAAAAAATTAAAAAAAAAATTCGACCCAGCTCCATATTTCTCATTCTTATTCGCCTTAGTAGGGTGAGAATCATAAATATCGTGCTGAATTATATTGAGAATACATATCCCCAACAGAAAATGCCAACTTTGTACCAATCCTCACACTCAATGGTGAAATATTCACGAAAATGTACAAAATTACGAAAATTTTTTTTATTGTTTTCATACACACAACGGTACACAACGTCCATTAAATCAAATCTACGACTACTTTGGGAGTTAAATTATATATCAAAAATTGCAGAAAAGCAGTGGCTTTATAATGATATATAACAATAGTCATTTATTCCATAATGAACTGGTGAAACGTGTGAAATATTAACCATACCCCCTAAACTCAAATTCAAACGGCATCGACTTTTCTCATTCAAATACCGTATTATAGCATCACTGTTTCAATTTCCATGTTCGATTAAATCACATAATGTGGTGTTCGCCTACACTCAAGATGCATTGGCATGTAATGTGTGCACGCCCTTGATGTGTACTCATAAACAAATTTGTATTGTACAGAGATTGTGTCTTCGTCAGATAAGTTGACAAAAGTTTTCGTTAGACTCGGCGGCTTCCATATGATTATGTCATATTTAGGGGGCAATTGGTTCGATCATGGCTGGTATCGGCTTGGATGAACTTTGGGGGACTGTTTATGCTGGTGGGTCAATCCATCATTTGATCAGTGGTCATGCATATTCAAGAGCAGTTCGTGCCCATTTGCTAACACAAATTGCCATTACAAAACTTGTGTTTGAAGAAAGCCGAACACTAGATAACATAGACTGCACAGAAGTCAATGAAATATTCTGTGGACTTGCCAGAGGTGACTGTACAACAGTTGACGCTGCCAATCAAGAAAGTGTCAACCATCTACTGTCAAAATTACACGAACTGCTCGAGAATGCGTCCGTAGGACTCACAGGAAAGCTTTGGGTACAATACTACGAGCAAATAGGTCTTCTCCAGTTGTTCTTGAGAGCAGAGCGCACAGGCGACTGGGAACTCCACACATATTGTGTTCGCAATATGATTCCAGTATTTCACGCAGGTGGTCATTTTGCATACGCAAAAAGTTCTCATCCCTATTTGCAGCAGATGAATGAGCTAACAGAAATAATGCAACAGGATGATTTGAAGTTGTTCACTGAGAAAGGTTACTTTACCATAAGGCGCTCAGATAAATTCTGGGACGGGATATATTCTGATCAGACCATAGAGCAGTGTTTAATGAGAATGTTCAAGCTCCCTGGTGGTCTCACACATGGCAGGGGAATAACCGATAGCACTGTTGCGAAATGGGTACATGGACTACCTCTTTGCCTTCCGATATGTAATGCTTTCGAAAATTTTGTTCATGTTCACACTGGTCATGGCGAACAACATCGGGATCTCCGTCAAAGTTCACAATTGACTGATGCCAATGATATCACCAAATTATTGAACTGGCTCAGAGTGCATTCCCCCTTTCAGAATAGAGATCCACTACAATTAGTCTCTATAGCGACCGGGCTTGTGGCCGACGAAACTGTGAACTGTGACCAAGTTCGCAAAATTGGTGAATGTTGCGTATCGAATGTTGTAAGCAAAACGTTCAACAGCATCAAACTACGACGTGTTGACACTGTGAAGTCTTTCGCATCGATGGCAAATAGCATCAAAGTCCGTGGAAGTAAGGTAGTGATTGACCCCACAATTCTGTTCAACCGCATCACGTGTTATTCAGTCACAAGCAGAGATGGAAGAGTATCTCAAATATGAACTCGCCCAGAAACCACCAGCATTGTTTGATTCTGCTGGAATGAGGAAGACACAGAAAAGCACGCTCGGTAAGATCCTCAAAACATACGGTTCCGAGCAAACTAAAATCCCAGAACATTCTCTGTTTGTTGTAGATGGTGGATTTTTATTGAGGGCAGTTGCATGGCCTAAACAGTCGTCATATAAGGACATATGTACATCATATTCCAATTATCTAGTGAGACATTTTGGGGCGAACGTCGTGGTTGTTTTTGATGGTTATGCTTGTACAATGTCGACAAAGGGCATGGGACAAGCCCGTAGATCTAAAGACAGGTATTCCATTGATATCAATATCTCACCCGAGTTACCAGCCACCACACCCCAATCCGATTTCCTTGCAAATGCCAAGAACAAAACCCAACTGATCGATCTTCTAATGCAGGAGCTATCTGCTATCAATATTCAGTCCAAGCAGGCCGAGGCTGATGCTGATGTACTGATAGCCGAAACTGCACTTGACATCGCTCAAGATGACAACAATGTTGTCGTTGTGGGAACAGACACAGACTTGTTAGTCATTCTTACAGATTTAGTGTTTTAGACTCTGATACCCCTGGGGGCGAGAGTGAGGGGGAAAGTGTGGGGGTTAGATGGTTGTTGATGATGATAGGTCAGTCGGGGTAAGGAGGGCGGTCAAGAGAAAGAGGGGGCCAGGAGCTTGCAAAACGAGAGGAGGTGCAGATGATATAGGAACTGGGGCCAGAAGAAGAAAATTAGTGGTAGCGAGGAGCAGCATTGTACGTGGGATTGACAATGTAGTTTGTGGTCCTGATAGTTCCAATCGAACAGTCTTGTGCTTTCCGGGGGCCAAGGTGGAGGATCTCAGGGACCGGGTAGATGGCATTGTGGCAGGGTCAGGACCGGAACCGGTAGTGGTGGTGCATGTGGGGACCAACAATATCAGGGAGCGAAGGTCAGTAAGTTTGGTGGAGTCGTATAAAGGCTTAGTCGGCAAACTTCTAAGTAGGAATGCAAGGGTAGTCGTATCCGGGGTCCTTCCTGTCCTTGGAGGTGGGGACGAACGGAACTCAAGGATTTTGGCGCTAAATGAAGAGTTAGAGGACTACTGTGTTGATCTGGGAATTCCCTTTATCGACCATTGGGACACGTTTTGGGGCAATGGGAGCATGTACGGGCGTGACGGGCTGCATCTTAGCAGGGCGGGGAAACGGGTATTAGGGGATAAAATTCTACGGGTAGCAGAGCCTTTTTTGGAGAGGAGCGGGGTGGGAGGTCAGAGGCAAGTATAACGAGAGTGGACATAGGTGGGGTGAACAAGAGTGAGGGGGACAGAATAAGTTTACCAAGACTAGCACCAGAAGACAATGGGCCCAATTGGCGGAAGGCAATGAACCTCGGTACCCTGAAAGTGGGTTATAGCAACATCCAGGGTCTCCACCGGAAAGTAAGTGAAATTGCTACACTGATCGAGGCAGAGGAGTTTGATGTCATGGGCTTAAGCGAGACGTGGGTAAGACACGAGGAACGGGTAGACCAAGTAAGCGGGTGTGTGTGGATAGGTGTAGGACGAACGGAAGGCCAGAAAAAGGGGGGAGGGGTAGGCATGTACATTAAAGAGGATTTAAAACCGTCGCTGATTACAGATCTGGAAGATATCATCACCTCGGCTGATGTGTCAAAAGAAATTGGATGGGTAAAGATCAGTCTGAGAAACAAAAGTATTGCCCTTGGGATTGTGTACTGTGCGGTGGAGGGAAGTAAACACGAGTGGAATGACTCGATATACTCAACACTAAGGTCCAATATCACTGAACTAGAAAACAGGGGGCTCGGTATACTTCTGATGGGCGACTTTAATGGACACATAGGTGACAAGGAAGAAGGCATAGAGGGTGGGGACAAGAAAGTCAACAGGAATGGAAGGAAGCTGTTGGACTTCACAAATGAGCTCGGTCTGAAGATTCTGAACAGGGACGCTAGATGTAAGGGGAAGTGGACCTGGGAGAGAAACGACAGAAAATCAATAATTGACTACATTCTCATAGATATGAATTTATTGAGGGAGGTGATAAGGGTAGAAGTGGATGATGAGGGCAAAATGGAGTTGGATAGTGATCACAACTTGATTACAGTGACGATGAGGGCCAAAAACCTAGAGAAAAGGAAAGGAAGCTTCAAGGATATTTGGGAACTCAAAAAGGATGCCGACTGGGTGAAGTTCGAAGAAAAACTGAAACCAAAGCTTGCAGCCGTACACAAGGGGGGTAGTGTCCAGAAGATGGCCGACGCCATAGTTGCGAGCCTAGTGGAGGCAGGGAAGGAAAGTGTAGGAAAGATTAGGGTGCCAACACGGGAACTTGGGTACAGAGTGAACGAAGAACTGAAAAGGGCCATAAAGGTTAGAAAAGCTAAATGTGCTGCATACAGGAGAAGTAGAAAACTTAAGGGGGTGGAAAGCAATGAGGCCATGGTAGCAAAGGAAGAATACCAACAAGCACGAAATAAAGTAAACAAGATAAAAGACGACAACCGGAGAGTGCGAAATAGCAGTCTTATTAGGACGATAAGAACGACAGGGGGGTCGAGTTCGAGCGTATTTTGGAAATGGGTGAACAAACGTAACAAAGGGAATAACCAACAGAGCATTAAAGTAGATGGCAGAGTTACAGAAGAGCGAGATCAAATCGCATTAGAACTAGTCAAGCACTGGGAAAAGGTAAACGATAAGCTATGGGGCATGGGGAACCCACCGGAGTGTCCGAACCAGGTCGAGGAAAATCTCTCGGACTTCGTGTGCAGCGAAATCAAAACTGAGGAGGTGCGAAGGGTGATCTCAAAATTGAGGAATGGAAAAGCGGGAGGGGTGGACGAAATTCCTAACGAGTTTATCAAAAAAGGGGGAGAGGAACTCGTGGAAAGCCTAACTGCCCTATTCAATTTAGCCATAGAAAAACAAGAGGTCCCAAAGGAGTGGAGGGAAAGCAAAGTGACATTTATTCACAAAAAGGGGGAAAAAGAAGTTTTGGATAACTATCGAGGGATCTCTGTCAGTAGCAACATTGGAAAGGTGTTCTGTAAAGTCCTTTATGGGAGACTAGAGGAGGTAATTGAGGAGAAGGGTTTTTTGGGAGAAATCCAGAATGGCTTCAGGAAGGGAAGGAGAGTTACTGATCATCTTTTCACACTATCCCAAATGATAGAATCCGCGAAAGCAAAAAAGAAAAAGATGTTTATGGCCTTTTTGGATATCAAGAAGGCATACGATAGAGTATGGAGGGAAGGTATGTGGCGCAAGCTGGAGGCTATGGGCTTAGGAGGCGAGTTTGTTGGAATTATGAAAGCATTATATAAAGATGTACAGAGTGAACTTAGCCTGGGAAACATTACAACGAAACGTGTGCCTATGGAGATAGGCCTAAAACAGGGGTGTATCCCTTCGCCGATCCTGTTTGCATTGTACATCAAAGGTTTAGGAGATGAACTCCTGCGTAGCGAGGAGGGGGTAGCAGTTGGTGACTTGAAGATCCCAGGGCTATTTTTTGCAGACGATATGGTTCTAGTGTCAGAAAGCGAAGAGGGGCTAACGAAAATGCTGGGAATTGTTGGGAAATATGGGAGCAAATGGAGACTCGAACTTAATGAAAGCAAGAGCAAAGTTATACCTGTGGGCCGCAAAGTGGACCCCACTCGAAGGTGGAGAGTGGGTGCGTTCTGCATTCCGGAAGGGAGCAGCAAACTTCTCAGTGTGGGAGAGACGGGTGATTACGAGTATTTGGGGGTAAATATAAACATTACGGGAAGAGGCATTTACCGGAACCACACAAATAAATTGATTCTGAAGGGGAAGCGAATCCTTAACCAAATGAAACTTATAGGGAGAAACAGTTTTAATAAGGTTTTCGTGGGGAAAACCATTTGGGAAATGGTGGGGCTGCCAAGTATAACATACGGTACGGAAGTGGTACCCCTAAACCAGACGGCCGTAAAGAGCTTGGAGATCCTGCAGAACGATGCAGGCCGATGGATAACGGGGTCGAGTAATGCCGCAGCGCTAGAAGCAATCAGGGGTGAGCTTGGGTGGATGAGGATCAAGGACAGGATAGACCTGTTGAAGCTCGGTTATCTTAATTATTTGGTAAATCTCCCCGACAGCCGATGGTGTAAAGTAATGTTCCTGAGAATTTTCAACTCAAATATCAAAACGGGGTGGATGGTCCAAATGAGGGAGCTAGTAGAGAACTACTCATTGGAGATCTAGGACCTGGACGTTGGGGCAAACCAGGGTAAAAAAATCGTCAGAGAAAGGGTCATGGAGGATTGTAACCGTAATTGGCGAGAGGGGGTCAAATCAAAGAGGTCTTTGGGTGGCCTGCGTGATAAAGAGAAGCCAGGTTTTGAAGAGTACCTTGATGGCACCTTTGGGGGGTCACTGTTGTTCAAGCTGAGGTCGCGATCCCTGGAGCTGAGGGGAAAAATTGGGAAAGACGGTGAAAGGAAGTGCCAGATGTGTAACTTGGACATGGTGGAGACCCTGGAACACTTTCTTCTAGAATGCCCAAAGTATCAGCCTAAAAGAATGAGATTCACTGGGAGTATAATGGGGAAGTGGGATGGGAGAATGAAGGACAGGTGGTCAGGGGGAGACTCAAAGGAGAGGGTTAATATGCTAATCGGAGAGATTGGGAAGAATGGGACAAGGGATATCATCAAGCAGTTCGTCTGCGAGTGTTGGGAGGAGAGGAGAAGCGTGGGAATAGCGAGGCAGTTGGGAGTACAGGGGTAACCATGGCCTTCTCGTCCGAGAACCGCGACAAATCAGCGGCTGGTCAAAGTGTTATTATTATATTACCTCTCGAGTTCAACCGGGATGTAATATTCACATGATGTATTCCATTACCCCAAACTTACTAGTTTCAGTTAGTGAAATAGCAACCAAAATGGGTGACCATAGAAGCAACCTCCTTGTAGCACATTCTCTAAGTGGTTGTGACACTACTTCTGCACTCTTTCGAGTTGGTAAGAAGAAAGTATTCAGTACAATTGTCTCCGATGTTACTAGCGACTCACAACAGTATGTCAACACAATTTTGGCGGATGACAGCACACCAAGTGCAGTAGCCGCTGCCGGGGAACAACTTCTCCTGATCTTATACGGGAGTAAAACTGTTTCCTCTCTCGACCAATATAGATATGTCACTCGATCCGCAAGTATACAGAAGAAGTCTCCTTGGTTACGAATCGAAATTAAGTATTTTTATTGTTTACTAATCATATATATTTCATTTTCAGGTTATTTTATTCAACTTTGTGGGGAGTTAGTTTAGTATAGTAACTGGGACAAAGTTAGGAGGCTTTAAATAAAACTGTGAGCGCTAAGTTGTCGAACGGTTCGTCGTGTTGCCTTTTGTCGCGTGTTTACAATTTTCCCTGTCCGATCGCGTAATTTTGTCTTGATGATGGCGAGCAAGTCTGTTCAGACGGAGGTAAGTATGGAGGTAAATACGTGTAATATCGCGGTCCAGGTCAACGGTGCCAACGGAGTAAGTATTGGTGTGCAGACAGAGGTCACTGGGGGTGTCGGTCAGAGCCGGGTTGGTGGGGCCACCGATGGCGATATTGGGTTTGAAGTTTGTAAACAGTGTTCTATGATGTATGGGGACTGTCGCTCGATGGGATATGGAGAGGTATGTGCAAACTGTCAGGAAATCCTCCGCCTACTTGAGACAATTGTTAAGTTTGAGGGGGAGATTGCTGAGCTGAAGGGAAAACTTGGTAGGGCGGGGCTGTCTGGAGTTACGCCTGTGAAAGTGGCTTTCCGAGAAGGATGGAAGGTTGTCGGTGGTTCCAAGAGGAAACATGGGGGTAGAACCTTTGATGTGAATGAGGTAGGTGATGAGGTGGGGGCTGCTAGAAAAGTACGTAGGACAGATGAGGGGGGCCCAGGCCGGAGCAATGCTGTAAAGCGTTTGGCGTGGACTACCAAAAGTGGTAGGAAAGGGGGGCCAGAGAAGCAGGTAGATAGGGGTGTAAAGTCCAAAGGCAGTGGGGAGTGCAGCACCAGAAACAGATTTGATGTGCTCGATTCGGAAGAGACAGAGGAGGAGATGGAGGTAGTTGCAACAGATAGTAGCTTGGGGTCTAGGCCAGGAAAAAGGAGGAGGGATCCGGGGGAAGACCAGAAGAGTAGTCGAGGTAGCTCAGGGCCTGGAAAGAGACGGAGGGACAAGGATAGGAGTAATCCTAGGTCAAAGATACCGATACCGATATTGATTCCGAGTGGGGCTGTTGGAGAGGAAGAGGACGCTGTAAACAATAGGAGACTAGAGGAGATAAATAGGGCAAGGTCCAAAAGTAAGTTGGTGGTTGCGGGAAGTAGCATAGTTCGGGGGATCGACAAGGTTGTCTGTGGTCCGGACAGTAAAAATAGAACAGTTCTGTGCTTTCCGGGGGCTAAAGTGGAGGACCTGAGGGATAGAGTGGACGGTATTGTAGCTGGGTCGGGGCCTGATCCGGTAGTGGTATTACATGTGGGGTCCAATAACATCAGGGAGAGGAAATCAGTTCGTTTGGTGGACACATACAAGGACCTAATTAGTAAGCTACTTAGCAGGAATGCTCGGATCATCGTTTCAGGGGTGCTCCCCGTTATGGGTGGTGGGAATGAGAGGAACTCGCGGATTATGGCACTAAACGAGGAGCTGGAAGAGCACTGCAAAGACTTGGGAGTACATTTCATTGACCACTGGGATTCATTCTGGGGACAAGGAGAGTTGTATGGGCGAGACGGATTGCATTTAAGTAGGATGGGTACAGACCTGTTGGGCCAAAAAATCTTACAGGTGGCTGGGCCTTTTTTGGAGAAAAGGGGGGGGGGGGGGGGGGGGTAGGGGACCACAGCCGGTAACCCAGAGTGGCAGAAATGCTGGGAACATAGGAAGAACAACAAACATGCACATTACAGGGACATACCAGGGTTATAATAATGTGCCAGTGATGACAAAGAAACAAAGATTCATTAAGTTTGGGTACTGCAACATCCAGGGTCTGCACAAGAAAGTAAGCGAAATATCAACAATGATGGACGAAGGAGACTTCGATATAATGGGTCTAAGTGAGACGTGGATACGACGGGATGAGCGGGTTGATCAGATGAAGGGTTGCGTGTGGATAGGAGCTGGGCGAACTGAGGGTCAGAAACGGGGTGGGGGTGTTGGCATCTACGCTAAAGAGGAATTACAGCCCTCATTGATTACAGATCTCACAGAAGCAAGGACTCAGATTCCAGTATCCAACGAAATAGTCTGGGCAAAAATCAAGTTAGGAAGCAGGAGTGTTGCCGTTGGTGTTGTATACTTAGCAGTGGAGGGAAGTAAGCCCGAGTGGAATGATTCAATATATACAACTCTTAGATCGAATATCACAGAGCTTGGGAGCAGAGGGTTCAGTATTGTTCTAATGGGGGACTTCAATGGGCACATCGGGGATAAGGAGGAGGGCATACAGGGAGGTGATAGGAAAATTAACACGAATGGGAGGAAGATGTTGGACCTATCAAAAGAGCTTGGTTTAAAGATCCTGAACAGGGATGCGAAATGTAAGGGTAAATGGACCTGGGAGAGGAACGATAAGAAAACAATAATTGATTATATACTCACTGACATTAGCGTATGGAGGGAGGTTATAGATGTAGAAATAGATGACGAGGGAAAAAATGACTTGGGTAGTGATCACAACCTGATAACAGTTAAGATTATGGGCAAAAAGACGAATAGAGACAGAAATACCTTCAAGGAAGTTTGGGGACTAAAACAAGGAGCCGACTGGAAGCAGTTTCGGGAAAAACTAAAACCAAATCTTGAATGTATACCTAGGGATGCAAATGTCCAGAGTATTTCAGATGGCATAGTAAATAGCCTAACAGAGGCAGGGAAGGAGTGTATAGGAAGGGTGAGGGTCCCAGCGAGAGAGCTTGGATACAGGGTTAACGAGGGACTGAAAAAGGCTATAAAAGAAAGGAAGGTAAAATGCGCTGCTTACAGAAGAAGTAGGAAGCTTGAAGGGGTGGATAACAATGACACGAGACTAATGAAAGGAGAATATGAACTGGCACGGAAAAAGGTGAATGAGATAAAGAATAATAATAGGAAGGAGCGCAATTGCAGTCTTGCCAGAACAATAAAGAAAACGGGGGGTTCGAGCTCAAACGTATTTTGGAACTGGGTAAATAAACGGGGGAAAAGTAGTGTGCAGAGTATCAAAGTGGATGGGGAAAGTACAGAAGATAAAGGCCGTATCGCTTCAGAGTTAGTCAAGCACTGGGAAAAGATAAACGATAGGCGATGGGGCAGTGGGTCCCCACCAAAAAGAAATACACTGGTGGAGGAGAACCTATCCAATCGTGTATGTAGCGAAATAACGGCAGAAGAAGTGCGGAACGTGGTCTCGAAATTAAAAAATGGTAAAGCGGGAGGGACTGATGAAATTCCGAACGAATTCCTCAAAAATGGAGGGGAGGCACTTATTGAAGTCCTGACAAACCTTTTCAACCTGGCTCTGCGAAAGCAAGAGGTCCCCAGAGAGTGGAGGGAAAGTAAGGTGTCGTTCATACACAAAAAGGGGGATAAGGAAGTTCTAGATAACTATAGGGGGATATCAGTTAGTAGTAACATCGGAAAAGTATTCTGTAAGGTCATATACGGTAGACTAGAGGAAGTTATTGAAGAGAAAGGTTTTTTAGGAGAAATTCAAAATGGTTTCAGGAAAGGACGAAGAGTCACTGATCACCTATTTACACTCACCCAACTGATAGAATCAACAAAGGCTGAAAAGAAAAAGATGTTTCTGGCATTTCTAGATGTGAAAAAAGCGTACGACCGAGTGTGGAGGGAAGGTATGTGGCGAAAGCTCGAGGGCATCGGACTGGGGGGTGACTTTGTGGGAATCATGAAAGCACTGTATACAGATGTGCAAAGCCAACTCAGTCTAGGGAGTATCACTACAAAACGAGTCCCTATGGATAAAGGCCTCAAGCAGGGGTGTATCTTTTCACCGATTTTGTTTGCATTGTATGTTAAAGATTTAGGGGACGAACTAATTCAGAGTGCGGAGGGGGTAAATGTTGGAGACATAAAGATACCAGGCTTATTCTTTGCGGACGACATGGTGTTAATGTCTAGAACTGAACAGGGGCTAGAGAAACTGCTGGAAATTGTTGGTAGATATGGGAACACTTGGCGGCTCGAACTAAATGAAAATAAAAGCAAGGTAATACCCGTTGGACGCAAGGTAGATATGACGAAGAGATGGAGAGTGGGGGAGTTCTCAATCCCCGAAGGGGAAAGCAAACAAATCACTGTAGGAGAAACGGGAGAGTATGAGTATCTAGGGGTAAGCATAAATATAACGGGAAGAGGGGTGTACAGAAATTACTCAGCCAAACTGATTCTGAAGGGGAAAAGAATTCTGAACCAACTAAAACTTTTAGGGAAAAATAGTTTCAACAAGGTCTTTGTGGGGAAAACACTGTGGGAGAGGGTGGGTTTACCAAGTATAACGTATGGCACGGACGTGATTCCATTAAACCAAACCGTTATTAAGAAGTTGGAAAATACTCAAAATGATGCCGGCAGATGGATAACAGGGTCGAGTAATGCTGCAGCTTTGGAAGCAGTAAGGGGGGAGCTTGGGTGGATGAAAATCAAGGACAGGGTAGATTTGGGAAAACTGTGTTACTTTAACTACTTGAGAAACCTGCCTGACAACCGGTGGTGCAAATTGATGCTCGATACCATTTGGAATTCTAATATAGAAACGGGGTGGTCAAAACATGTGAGGGAACTAATGGACAATTACTCTACAGAGGTCACAAACATAGAAGTAGGAATGAAAGAAGGCAAAAGGTTTGTCAAAGAGAGAGTCATGGAAGATTGCAATCGAAACTGGCGAGCAGGGGTTAGTGTGAAAAGATCACTGCAGGGGTTACAATATAAAGAAAAGCCAGCTTTTGAGAAGTACCTAGATGGCACCTTTGGAGGGTCACTGCTGTTCAAACTGAGATCAAGATCACTGGAGCTTCGGGGAAAAATTGGGAGAGATGGGGAAAAGGGATGCCAAATGTGCCACTCTGGAGTAGTGGAGACCCTGGAACATTTTCTCTTGGAATGCCCACAGTATATACCTCATAGAATAAAATTTACTGGAAGAGTAATGCAGAAGTGGGGTGAAGAAACAAAGGATAGATGGCTGAAGGGGGACACGAGGGAGAGGGTAGGAATGCTTCTTGAAGAAATTGAAAAAGAGGAAGTGAGGGACACTATTAAGCAGTTTATATCTGAATGCTGGGAGGAGAGGAGGGGAAGAGGGGGTGGGGTGCAGGGGGAATGATGGCCTTCTCTTATGAGGACCGCGACAAATCAGCGGCTGGCCAAAGAGTTATTATTATTACTTACAAGCGTTATGTAGCAAAATCTAAACTGAATAAACCCATCGACCTAGCCTCACTCCCACCAAGCAGCGATGCTGCACAACAACATGTCTACAGATGTTATCTCCAGGTCCAACAATGGCTGGGCACTTCGCTTCCTCCGACGGATTGGGGGTGGTCGCTAGACAATGGACTTCTTGTACCGACTGCAGCCACAAAGCCATATGCCCCCGATAACCTACTGAATCTGATCAGTTGTGGTTGCAAGAGTGCTTGTACAAAAAGGTGTGGGTGTAAGAAGGCAGGACTCTCTTGCTCAGGTTTGTGTAATTGCAGTTTGGATTCTTGTAACAACCACAGAAACACTGTCCTGTCGGAAATTTCTGAGTTCGATGAATAATATGTATATAGGTCATGTCATTTATGTATATAGCGTTGATAATAGTCAATGTAACTTAATCCAATGTTGATTGATTTGTACATTCTGTAAATATTATTTATTGATTTTTGTACATTCTGTAAATATTATTTATTGATCTAATGCTGCCAGACACAGACGTGTCTGTTCGGTCCCAAGCCCGAAAATAGTTGAGTTCTCATGCTGACGAATTTTATGCCAAAAGGGGAACTCGGCCAGAAGCAGAGGGGGTCTTGCATAATGTCTATTTTGTAAGCAATGATAAAAGTCTTCAAATGGTGGTGGATTTTTTATCGTCTGTCCAACTAACATCCCGTTCTGTACTACGACCCTTTGGGCAAATCCGTTAGGAAAATCGTCATTTTTTGCGTAAATCCGATACTATTTTGGGAATTTTCAATAATTTTTCGCAGAAATTGTCACAGAATGCACATTTTCCTCTAGGTAAATGTATATTAGACATTATGTAGCTCGAAATACGCGTAAACAAAAAATACAGTTGGATCAATTCGAGGTTACAAAGTTCGTGCGATTTTTTTTTATTTTTTTCAAACGCGTTTTCGAAAAAAGGCTGTAGAAAAAAAAGCTCAATTGGGATTTTAGGGGACTTTTGTCTAATCATTCAGTGACATGTACTCGACATTCCCTGAAAAAATCAGCTTTCTCCGATTTTTTTCCCTAGTGAAACCTAATGTTCTTGGGCTATTGTATCACACTCAGTGAGTTAAAAGGCATTTAAAAAAGGTGACTGTGTTTTTATATTTTCTACATTGTTCCCAAGGTTACCTCTCATTCTGCCTACAGCTCATTCTGCCTACACTTTTCTAAAACCAATTAACCCTTTACCTAACGTAACGGCCAAAACCGGCCAGCGCTATTCTCAGAAATCGCCAATTAATTTTCATTAGTTGTCTCAAAAACATAGGTTATGACCCCTCGTTGGAACGAGCTCGTTCCAACGAGGGGTCATAACCTATGTTTTTGAGACAAAAAATGAAAAAAATTAGTTATTCAAGAATTATTTTTGCTAGTGTCGTCTGCTTTTCAGGTTAGGTAAAAGGTTAACACCATTCTGGGGGATTAACAAAACACATACATACCCAGTGTTAAAATGGATTGGACCACAAATCAAGACACTGACCACTGATTGCAAGTCAGTTAATCCAAACACTAATTACTGCAATGATTGTGCATGAGTTTATTTGCTTACTATACTATTATTTCATTGTTTTTTTGTATTTTGTTTGTAGTTTTTTTCTTTTGATATGTAGTATAAATAAACAGATGTTCAGGACTCAAGAGTGAATTAATTGTTCCAGTGTTTGAATAAATAACTGACTGCAAACAAAGTAATACTGAATGCATGTATTTAGAAAAAAGCAAAATTACTAAAAACTAGCTTCATAATGTAGTAAATTCTAATGGATAAAATCACAGGTCAATCAGACGAACATACAAACAGAGATAGACATGACATGAGAAGACAACACAACAACAATCTTACCACACACAGCAGTAAATACAACAAAACCACACACAGCAGTGCAGAAACACAAGACACACAGTCAACAAATAAGTCTGAACACCTGAACATTCAAACCAGCAACTGAATTAGGACCCACTCTCACATCTCAGTTACACACAGTAATCAATGGAGCATTACTGTGAACACAGCTCACTGGGCCATTGTTGACACCTTGTGTCCACTGACACAATTATACAACATCCCCCCCCCCCCCCCGACATTATTTGAGAATCAGAATCTGTTGTAAAAGTGTGGACTGACAGTAAGAGTTGGTCAAGAACCAGATGAGCTTTTAAGAATGGATGAAGCAAATCACCTCATCGCATATGAAGAAATACTCGACCTCACCAATATATACATATATTTTGAAACTGATATTCGATGAAGCAAGTAACCTCATTAAATACACAACCAATGAAATATTTTAACTCGCGCATACAAAAAAACATTCCAACAATACAGAAGTAAACCCTAGGAAGACATCCCAGATGAGCCCCCAACATAACAGATCACAAGAAGACGGTGACCACATTAATAGCGTATAGCCATTTTGGATGATACTGAGGTTTAGAGTTAACGTCAAAGCAAATGTTGCCAAAAATGACTGGTGCCTACTTTGATTAGTACAAAAGCGTGCTGTTTTGAACCATTTAGAGAACACCTATTTGTGAAATGTAAAACAGTAAATGCCCATGTCCAAGTTACACATTTTCACCATGAAAACTATCAAAACAAGCAACATTTTACCAACTAAACTACGCAATATGCCTAAAATCGTGTGAGAATCATTACTACTTTTTGTTCTCAATTTGAGGATTTCGCAATGAAGCTAATAACCTCATTGGTGAACGCACAGTTAAAACTGTAAAAATTTAATCAAGTCAATAATGAAGCCAATAACCTCATTATTGTAATCATTTTTTATATTTTCACTACTGAGTACTGACCCAAAATATGATTCTCAAGATGTGTTATGTATGGTAATAATGTGCTTGATGTGACTGGCAACCATTAGAGTCATGTGCATTAAGAAGGTTTTTCACTTTTATCCCAGTGTCAAATCAAAGCTAATGAAATAATAGGAACTCGATAATAGTATTTGGTAATTTTTCATAGCACAATTTCAGTTCCTGATTTTCAAAGTGTCATGATCAAAACCAGTGACACCTATCTGTTTTTTACCTTCAAAGACAGAAGATTTTTGTGAACAATTCTTGGCCAGATGCCCATAGGCTCGACACTGATAGCATTGTTTGTGAATAATGTTTACGAAACGAGGTTTTCTAGACCGTGGCCGGTTATTTGTATGCTTTGTATTAATTGCTGAACATAAATCATGCACAGGCAAGATCAAATCATCAATACTTGTTTGAAGCTTCTCTGGGGATACTGACACTGATGGTTTGTGTGTTTTCTTAATTTGATGTTCATATTTGTCTGCTAAATCCTCTCCAATTGGCATTGGCCGCATTAAATGATGACGTGAATGAACATGTGTTTTAGCATCATTATCATTAATAGCCGCCTCATGATATTTTGAAGTGTTATTGATATGTTCTGAGGAAATAGGTGCCTCTTTCTTACTGAATTGCTGTGTCAGTTTCTTTACCAAATCATTGTAATCATGGTATCGAAGATCCATAGCAAACTTGAGAGCTCTGCCCCGCAAAACATCGAACAATTCTTTTTCAGCTCTTCGGTGATTCCATTTTTGCCTAACAACCAGTCGCTCATGTTTGAATATGAAGGAATCCCAATTGCCTCCCCCACTATATGTAGCCATACTAGCATTAGGTGTACTTTTCATGGAACGTGACTGATAGCAACGGCATTTCAGTTCACATGAACTTGAGCTAGAACGAGAAGTACTTGAAGATGTTGAATGTTTCGTGCGTGGACTTTTCATGGAACGTAACCGATAGCAACTACTTTTGCGTTCACATGAACTCGAGCTTGAAGGAGAATCACTTGAAGATGGTGAATGCTTCGTATGTGACCTATACCATGTTTGAGCAGACGACTCAGAAGAGCTGTCCCGATGTTTATGGATTAATTTCCGTCTAACTGACGGTTGTGATGCTCTATCTGACCTGTGCTTTCTTTGAACAATGGGTTTCACTGGTGATGAGCTAAGTCGGTTGACTGAATTATTACCACAGCGCTCTTTATCAACCGATGCAGCAGTTGACCGCATCATTGGTTGAGGAGTTAACTGTACAGGCTGATTCGAGTTCACAAGTAATGGGGTAGTCTGTAAATCTGGAGGAACCATAAAATGTGATATACCCGGAAAGGTGGTGGATATGGACCTGGTTTGAACATAAGAAAATCTGTTGAATGCTGCGGTGCCATGCCCCATGCAGAAGTAGGTTGTGATTCTATTACGGCCGTTGGAAGTGAATGTGCATGTGCAGATGTTGTACAGATGTGTGGATTTGTGGCACATGCTTGTGTTAAAGAAACAAGGTTGCAACAAGGCAATGTTTCTGTTTTAAAAGCATGTAAATTTGAAGGCTGGACATTTTCAGAAGATGCTTCTGTATCCGTTTCCAGCTGTTTTATAATCAATTAATTTTTATATCCAAATCTGCCATTTTACTTCGAACTAATGCCATTTCTCGATTTCTTAACTCTTCTCCAGAGTTCATTGCCTCAATTATTGAAATTAATAGAGTTTGATTTTGAGAAATTTTTGTCAGTTCTTTTTGCAAAACACTCAAGTACACATTTTTCTCTTCGGTAGCTGATTGATCAAAACCATCTTCTTTTTCCCCCATTTCAAAAAACTCCAAATTTGATACCAAAAAAAGTGGATTTCTGAAAAATTGTTATTGCCGAAATAGGGTGAGTTGAGATTTTTGGCGGCGATGTCAATGTAGTAAATTCTAATGGATAAAATCACAGGTCAATCAGACGAACATACAAACAGAGATAGACATGACATGAGAAGGCAACACAACAACAATCTTACCACACACAGCAGTAAATACAACAAAACCACACACAGTAGTGCAGAAACACAAGACACACAGTCAACAAATAAGTCTGAACACCTGAACATTCAAACCAGCAACTGAATTAGGACCCAATCTCATATCTCAGTTACACACAGCAATCAATGGAGCATTACTGTGAACACAGCTCACTGGGTCATTGTTGACACCTTCAATTAGGTATCGTTTAAATGTACACCGAAAGTCAACAACTCACTGGAAATGTGTATTTGATCATGGCAAAGGTCGACTCAGTACAGTTGATGATTTTGTGAAAAACGTAGCAGAGCAAAAACATCCTTGAATAGAAATGCCTCATGTTTTGAGACTCATGAGTAAAATGACAAACCGTGCCGTGAAGAGGTAAAGAGGTGAAGATGTAACACCAATGCAATAAATCTACAGAGAAGAATTGGACAACATGACATGACAGAAGACGAAGCTGCTATTACACCTTCTTTCACAAGTATAGACTCTGGTCTTTATAGACATCACCGAAAAGAGATACCAAAACTTCCAGCAACTCTGGCAGAAGTGAACTTATAAGACGAATGGAACCGAATATCTTCATGTGACCTATGGTGGTTGCACACTAACGATTCGCTCTTGCTTCAAAGTCAATTTTTGATTTTGATGGTTATTTTCATAGTTGGTGGATCTCCTCATCGTACAGTATGTTGATAAAGGAGTTTTGAATTGATATATCATGTAACATTTTGTATTATCAAAGTTCTGATGACTGGATTCTTGGATTTTGTTTGTTTGTTGTCTGATGATGAAATATGGATCAAACATGGAGGTGGTTTGTTTTCATTGGTAACGGTCCGTTGTTGCCCTACTGATGAGTTTTCAAGTTAGAAATTGTGAGTAATGAGTGTACATATTGAAAATAAGATTCTGTTCTTCGGATATTGATGACAGTAGTCGGGTTAATCTGAAAACCAAACATTCAATTCAAACTGATAAAAACTGAAAAAAACTGGAAAACTGCTTGATATTCAACTTGACCTACGATTAATCTTGGTTGTAGCTGTATCATGGAAGTCGTTCTGCTCTGCTGCTTGATGATCTCATTCATGCGTGTTGGCCTCTCTTCTTATTTGTGACTGTGTGAGTTACTGTTCACACCAATTCAGCTTAGGAAGTATCAGTGACCCCAATTACCTTAAAACATTGTCATCAAACAGATCTTTTGCCAAAGAATGATGGAGAATAAACGAATAGTTTCCTAGTAGTAGTAGCATCACAGCTTCTCCCCGTCGTAAATACTTTTGAGTCTTGATTTGTTTTTTTCTCGATTGCAAGCAAAATTGTGTCAAACCAGTAAAAAGGTTGATTAAAAACTGTGAAAGATGGAAGATTCCAATATAATCACTGATACCAGTTCTGATCAAAACGATGACACAATTGACACAGAAAATGATACTAATAAGAGAAACAGATCAGCACTTAGTTCGACTCCCCCCCCCAGCAGGAAATAAGAAGCCTCGCGAATACACCAACTCGGACGAGGAGCCCGATCTTTTTAACTTTTGAAATTCCGAAGCTCCCAGGGAGCGACAAACTCAGTTGACACAAGACGACCGGATGTCCATCGCCTTCGCAAGAGTACTGCAAGACCCGTCTGTCAGGGAGTCCCTGAAGTCTGTTTTCCTTGAGGCCGCAAATGAGCGTATCAGTGACTTAGAAAATACTGTTCAGACATTGAGAGACGAATTAACCTTAAAGGATAAAAGACTTCAGGAGCTCACTGATAGGGTCGACGACCTGGAACAGTGAATACTACTCACGAAGAGAAGAAGAAAATTTTCTGCTCGGAACTGTTGATAAGTATTTTTTTTAATATTAGTTTTATTTCAGGGAAGTTTTTATATATTTAGTTTTGCAAGTGTGTTTGGGGAGGATCGTAGGGTGTAATAAGGAGGTTTAGTTGATAGGTTTTTCCAATTTTGTTGTTTGTTTACCTTTGTTACCTTTTTTCGTGTGTGTTTGTTGCCCTGGTGTTTTTGTCGTTTTCGGTCATTGGATTCTGTATAATATTTGTAATCATGAATGGTAAGTGCACGACGGGTGTTCAGACGGAGGTAAGTATGGGTGTTAAGGGAGGTCTGGGGGAGGTGAGTCGAGGAGTGCAGGTGGGGGAGTGTGAGGATACGGAGGCGTGCAGACAGCGTGATATGAGGTATGGTGGTGGTCGGTCAATGGAGAGTAGTGGGGTATGTGCGAATTGCAGGGATATTTTACAGTTGTTAGAGAAGTGTGTTGGATTCGAGCGGGAGATTGCAGAGCTGAGAGGGAGGTTGGGGAGGGCCGGTGTATCTGGAGTTACCCCGTTGAAGATTACCTACGATGGTGAGGTTGAAGGTGGGTGGAAGGTCGTTGTGGACTCAAGGAGGAAACTGGGAAACAGGAAACGTGGGGGAATAATGCTTGATGTGTGTGTGTGGGGGGGGGGGGGGGGGGGTGTAACTGAGGAGGGGAGTTCTAGTAGGAAAATTCGGAAGGTGGCGTCAGGTCAGGGCTGCGTCGAGTCTCGAAGCCAGAGTGGGCGTAAGGCTGCCAAGGTTGCTAGGCGGTGTTTAGAAAACAGGTTTAGTGTTTTAGACTCAGATACCCCTGGGGACGAGAGTGAGGGGGGGGGGAAGTGTGGGGGTGAGATGGTTGCTGATGATGATAGGCCAGACGGGGTAAGGAGGGCGGTCAAGAGAAAGAGGGGACCAGGAGCTTGCAAAACGGGAGGATGTGCAGATGAAATAGGAACTGGGGCCAGAAGAAGAAAATTAGTTGTAGCGGGGAGCAGCATTGTACGTGGGATTGACAATGTAGTTTGTGGTCCTGATAGTTCCAATCGAACAGTCTTGTGCTTTCCGGGGGCGAAGGTGGAGGATCTCAGGGACCGGGTAGATGGCATTGTGGCAGGGTCAGGACCGGAACCGGTAGTGGTGGTGCATGTGGGGACCAACAATATCAGGGAGAGAAGGTCAGTAAGTTTGGTGGAGTCGTATAGAGACTTAGTCGGCAAACTGCTAAGTAGGAATGCAAGGGTAGTCTATACGGGGTCCTCCCTGTCCTTGGAGGTGGGGACGAACGGAATTCAAGGATTTTGGCCCTAAATGAAGAGTTGGAGGACTACTGTGTTGATCTGGGAATACCCTTTATCGACCATTGGGACACGTTTTGGGGCAATGGGAGCATGTACGGGCGTGACGGGCTGCATCTTAGCAGGGTGGGGAAACGGGTATTGGGGGATAAAATTCTACGGGTAGCAGAGCATTTTGTGGAGAGGAGCGGGGTGGGAGGTCAGAGGCAAGTATAACTAGAGTGGACATAGGTGGGGTAATCAAGAGGGAGGGGGACAGAATAAGTTTACCAGGACTAACGCCAGAAAACAATGGGCCCAGTAGGCGAAAGCCAATGAACCGCGGTACCCTGAAAGTGGGTTATAGCAACATCCAGGATCTCCACCGGAAAGTAAGTGAAATTGCTACATTGATCGAGGCAGAGAAATTTGATGTCATGGGCTTAAGCGAGACGTGGGTAAGACACGAGGAACGGGTAGACCAAGTAAGCGGGGGTGTGTGGATAGGTGTAGGGCGAACGGAAGGCCAGAAAAAAAGGGGGGGGGGGGGAGGCATGTACATTAAAGAGGATTTAAAACCGTCGCTGATCACAGATCTGGAAGATATCATCACCTCGGCTGGGGTGTCAAAAGAAAATTGGATGGGTAAAGATCAGTCTGAGAAACAAAAGTATTGCCCTTGGGATTATGTACTGTGCGGTGGAGGGAAGTAAACCCGGGTGGAATGACTCGATATACTCAACACTAAGGTCCAATATCACTGAACTAGAAAGCAGGGGGCTCGGTATAATTCTAATGGGCGACTTTAATGGACACACAGGTGATAAGGAAGAAGGCATAGAGGTGGGGACAAGAAAGTAACAGGAATGGAAGGAAGCTGTTGGACTTCACAAATGAGCTCGGTCTGAAGATTCTGAACAGGGACGCCAGATGTAAGGGGAAATGGACCTGGGAGAGAAACGACAGAAAATCAATAATTGACTACATTCTCACAGATATGAATTTATGGAGGGAGGTGATAGGGGTAGAAGTGGACGATGAGGGAAAAATAGAGTTGGATAGTGATCACAGTTTGATTACAGTGACGATGAGGGCCAAAAACCTAGAGAAAAGCAAAGGAAGCTTCAAGGAGGTTTGGGAACTCAAAAAGGATGCCGACTGGGCGAAGTTCGAAGAAAAACTGAAACCAAAGCTTGCAGCCGTACACAAGGGGGGGGGGGGGCAGTGTCCAGAAGATGGCCGACGCCATAGTTGCGAGCCTAGTGGAGGCAGGGAAAGAAAGTGTAGGAAAGATTAGGGTGCCAACACGGGAACTTGGGTAAAGAGTGAACGAAGAACTGAAAAGGGCCATAAAAGTTAGAAAAGCTAAATGTGCTGCATACAGGAGTAGAAAACTTAAGGGGGTGGAAAGCAATGAGGCCATGGTAGCAAAGGAAGAATACCAACAAGCACGAAATAAAGTAAACAAGATTAAAGACGACAATCGGAGAGTGCGAAATAGCAGTCTTATTAGGACGATAAGAACGACAGGGGGGTCGAGTTCGAGCGTATTTTGGAAATGGGTGAACAAACGTAACAAAGGGAATAACCCACAGAGCATTAAAGTAGATGGCAGAGTTACAGAAGAGCGAGATCAAATCGCATTAGAACTAGTCAAGCACTGGGAAAAGGTAAACGATAAGCGATGGGGCATGGGGAACCCACCAGAGTGTCTGAACCAGGTCGAGGAAAATCTATCGAACTTCGTGTGCAGCGAAATCAAAACTGAGGAGGTGCGAAGGGTGATCTCGAAATTAAGGAATAGAAAAGCGGGAGGGTTGGACGAAATTCCTAACGAGTTTATCAAAAAAGGGGGAGAGGAACTCTTGGAAAGCCTAACTGCCCTATTCAATTTAGCCATAGAAAAACAAGAGGTCCCAAAGGAGTGGAGGGAAAGTAAAGTGACATTTATTCACAAAAAGGGGGGAAGAAACGTCTTGGATAACTATCGAGGGATCTCTGTCAGAAGCAACATTGGAAAAGTCTTTTGTAAAGTCCTGTATGGGAGATTAGAGGAGGTGATCGAAGAGAGGGGTTTTTGGGAGAAATCCAGAATGGCTTCAGAAAGGGAAGGAGAGTCACTGACCATCTTTTCACGCTATCCCAAATGATAGAATCCACGAAAGCAAAAAAGAAAAAGATGTTCATGGCCTTTTTGGATGTTAAAAAAGCATATGATAGAGTATGGAGGGAGGGTATGTGGCGCAAGCTGGAGGCTCTGGGCTTGGGGCGAGTTTGTTGGGATTATGAAAGCATTATAAAAAGATGTACAGAGTGAACTTAGCCTGGGAAACATTACAACAAAACGTGTGCCTATGGGGATAGGCCTAAAACAGGGGTGTATCCTTTCGCCAATTCTTTTTGCATTGTACATCAAAGGTTTAGGAGATGAACTCCTGCATAGCAACGAGGGGGTTGCGGTTGGTGACTTGAAGATCCCAGGGCTATTTTTTGCAGACGATATGGTACTAGTGTCAGAAAGCGAAGAGGGGCTAGCGAAGATGCTGGGAATTGTTGGGAAATATGGGACCAAATGGAGACTCGAACTTAATGAAAGCAAGAGCAAAGTTATACCCGTGGGCCGCAAAGTGGACCCCACTGGAAGGTGGAGAGTGGGGGAGGTCTGCATTCCGGAAGCTAGCAGTAGACTTCTTAGTGTAGGAGAGACTAGTGACTATGAGTACCTGTGGGTAAATATAATCATCACAGGAAGAGGCATCTACCGAAACCACACAAATAAATTGATTCTGAAGGGGAAGCGAATCCTTAACCAAATGAAACTTATAGGGAGAAACAGTTTCAATAAGGTTTTCGTGGGGAAAACTATTTGGGAAATGGTGGGTCTGCCAAGTATAACATACGGTACAGAAGTTGTACCCGTAAACCATCCAGCTGTTAAGAGCTTGGAAATCCTGCAGAACGATGCAGGCCGATGGATAACAGGCTCGAGTAATGCCGCAGCGCTAGAAGCGATCAGGGGTGAGCTTGGGTGGATGAGGATCAAGGACAGGATAGATCTATTGAAACTCGGTTATCTTAATTATTTGGTAAATCTCCCCGATAGCCGATGGTGTAAAGTAATGTTCCTGAGAACTTTCAACTCAAATATCAAGACGGGGTGGATGGTCCAAGTGAGGGAGCTAGTAAAAAACTACTCATTGGAGATCTCGGACCTTGACGCTGGGGCAAACCAGGGCAAAAAGATCGTCAGAGAAAGGGTCATGGAGGATTGTAACCGTAATTGGCAAGAGGGGGTCAAATCAAAGAGATCTTTGGGTGGCCTGCGTGATAAAGAGAAGCCAGGTTTTGAAGAGTACCTTGATGGCACCTTTGGGGGGTCACTGTTGTTCAAGCTGAGGTCGCGGTCCCTGGAGCTGAGGGGAAAAAATGGAGAAAACAGTGAAAAGGAGTGCCAGATGTGTAACTTGAGCGTGGTGGAGACCCTGGAACACTTTCTTATAGAATGCTCAAAATACCAGTCTAAAAGAACAAGATTCAAGAGGAGTATAATGGGGAAGTGGGATGGGAGAATGAAAGACATGTGGTTAGGGGGCGACTCAAAGGAGAGGGTTAATATACTAATCGAAGAGATTGGGAAGAATGGGGCAAGGGATGTCACCAAGCAGTTCGTCTCCGAGTGTTGGGAGGAGAGAAGAAGCGCGGGAATAGGGATGCAGTTGGTAGAACATGGGTAACCAAGGCCTTCTCATACGAGAACCGCGACAAATCAGCGGCCGGCCGAAGTGTTATTATTATCGCCGAGAAGTCAGGGGAAAACACTGACAATATTGTTATAGACATTGCCAGCAAAATAGGCGTCAAAATATCGATCGACGACATTTCTAGGAGTCACCGAGTAGGCCCTAAAGTAGTGAATGGAAAACTCATTGAAGCACGCCCGATCATCTTCCGACTGAGTAGCTACAGAATACGTAACGAACTTTATTGCTCACGTGTAAAATTGAAATCCATCAAGCTTGCATCTGATTCCAGTCGCCAAGGACCTAACCGCCCCGGCATCTTCATTAACGAAGATCTGACCAGGACTCGCGCTTCCATGGCTCGCAGAGCTCGTGTTATGGTTCGCGAAGGGAAGCTTCAGGACTCGTGGACCTTCGACGGAGTCATCTTTTGTTAAATACAGGGATGGCTCTGTCGAAAGGCTCACAAGCCTATGGCAGATGGATGATCTGGACAATAAGTTCAAGATTGTGCAAAAAATCAATCTAAATACGTCACAATCTTTTATTGTAAATTTACTTTAACCCTTTGAGACTTTAATTATCCTGACGTTCGAACGTCACTGGGTATTCGGTTTCTTCAGCGTTTTTCTGGGTACGACGTCTAACATCGGAAAGTACAAATAAAGAGATATTTTTCACATCAGTGATTACCTGGTTGAGGGCTGGATTATTTTGGTGGTCTGAATTTGTTGTTCAAAACTTGTTTTATTACAAATTGTTGGAGAGTGCCCACAGGCACTCTCCAATGGTTTGTAATAAAACAAATTTATATAAACAAAATATTATGTGTATTTGACTGAATATGAAATATAAACAAGGAAAGTGTGGGCTTTTGCTCTGGTATCCTCATTTTTTGAAAGGCCTGATAGTGGGTTCTTGCATTCAGTCAGTTAAGAATTTTTGACAGCGGGATTATGTTGGTATTTTAAGCTGCGATAGCGTTTGGCTCAACGCTTGTCACTGAGCACTATTCGGGAGAAAATGGGAATTGAGGTTAAAACTTTGAAAAATCGAAAAATAATAAAACAAATGACCACAAAGTATCAACGCGCTGTTTGGTTTCGTGTGTCATGGGACGCATAAAAGTATCAAAGGGTTATTTAGAAAACCTGATGTCCCTAAACACCAACAAACAAATAAATAAGCAGATACATAAACGAACAAAAAAATTAAATGAAAACTGCGTAGATCTTCCTATGCCTTTATAGGGTGGATAATCCTTGTTATGAGCTTTCCTGTATCTCAGCACGTGTGTGTGTGGGGGGGGGGGGGGAGGGGGTGCTGGGGTATTCTGCGTTCACTATCAGGAGTCAGCATGACAAATAACTCTGATCCGATCAACCTCACGTCAGCCCCTCCAACCCTTTTCCCATCGCAAATGGCAAATAACCATTGTAAAAATATTCCGAAATAAGACGCCGATTTCCCTTTCTTTTTCCTTTGAAATATAGTTGTGATCCCTCATTGGAACGAGCGTGGCGAGTTCGTTCCACTGAGGATTCGTGGGCTGTGTTTCGCTGACAGGGATTGACAATACTAAAATTTAAATGGTGGATTAGTGAATGGTTCTGCCCGTTCTTTATCGTTCCCTGTAGCTGTCGCTTTGATGCCCAATCGACAGAAAGTGACTTATGTGCGTCTTTTTAATGAACTGTGTGCTGTTGTGAATGAAAAGACTGGCTCTGTTTTATCTCCAGAAACTATTCAGACAGACTTTGAGACGAGCAGCGTGTTTGTCACTGTTGCCTGTAGACCAGGTATAGGATGTGTGGATTGATGTAATGAATGAGGGACCTGACCACACCTCGCAAATTATAGAGTTTATTGATTATGGGTAGATGATGATGCAGTGTTTAGATTTTCAATGTGGAATCAGCATGGTAATGTAGGAACGCGGACTAATAATGATCTGGAGGGCTGGCAATCAAAACTGAATCGATCACTGTCTAAAACGCATCCAAATATGTATGAGTTTATAACACAATTAAAGACAACTGAAGACAGGGAAAGAAAGTCAAGGGCTCAGCTTGACCATGGCGCTGCTCCAGCAGCCAGAAAACGCATCTACAGAGAAATAGACTCTCGGTTTATTCGACTCAAGGAGCAACCAAGACAAGGGCTGAAGTCACCCATTCAGTTTTTAAATGCAGCTAGCCATGTTTTGAAGCTTTCTTTATTCGTGATTTTTATTGTAAATGTATGTAATTTTATTTTATTTTATTCAGATTTAAAATTCCTTGTCACATTACAGAAAACACACCTTGCTCTTTCATGTTAAAATACCGAAATTTCAGAAAGCAAATTTTCCCAACAGGGTAATTTATACTAAATCAACTTAGGAAAAATTAGCCGACTGATATCTGGGTATTATGACATAAAAGAACAAAAGTGGTTATGAAAATAGGAGCAGTCTATTTATTACAAGGGAGATTAGCTTTTATCAGTGCAGAAGTAATTAGATTATTTATTGAAAATTGTAGGCAGATTGGGTGTAGGCAGAATGAGCTGTAGGCAGAATGAGAGGACCCCGTTCCCAATGCAGTCACTAATTATCTCTTAACCCGCTGAGTATTTTCAAAATATTTTTCACCAACTCTAGTCATGGCGGTTGTGAAGCAGCCTTGACTAGATTTGATGAAAAATGTATCCATATTTTACTCAACAAATCATCGGTCAAAGAGTCAATTGAAATTATAAGGGGGGGGGGGGGGGGGATTTTTGTGCCTAAATTATCCGTTTATCAGCGGCAAGAGAAATCCTATCCTGGGCAGTAATATTCACCAGCAGAGTTGTGTTTGATATGGACTCCATTCTTGTGAATCAAGAAGTTCTGCCGTTATTTTTTAGATACAGGGAAGTGAATACAGTACGTCGAGATTTCCTGACCACAAGGATACCCACGGTAGGGAGTTTCTACCCAGCCAAATACTCTCAAATGTGTGAAATTCTGTACGAATTCTGTTCTAGTTTATCAGAATGTCTATCAGCAACACCGAGTAAATTGTTACGATATAATTCTATACACTTCACTTTACTTTTATAATATCCGATTTGTGTTGGGAGCATGGCGGCTCAGTAGTTACGGTCGATATTGGACTTCAAATCGAAAGGTTTAAGGTGCGATCCCCGCCAGGGGCAACTTTATGTCCTTGGGCAAAGTACGTAATCTCGATTGCCCACATGAGGGCAAGGTAACGCTGTGTACTGAAGCGTACAGCACGTCAATGATGCGCTTGACTTACCAATGCTAACCCTGATTGTGTGGAGTTAGTAGGTCGGGGAGTCTGACAATTGCTCGCCGTTGCTCAGTGGCTCTCTCCGTGTACTCCGGCTTCCTCCACCCGTAAAACTGTCGAAAAATCTTTCTGTATCCGTTAGGATACCTTCGGTACAAATGCATATAAAGGGATTGGTGGTTCCACCGTGTGAGAGAAAGCCCAACAATTTTGTGTTGTGATACTCATAATTCTGTGTTACATTGTTTTATAACACTCACCCCATCAGGGGATTTTGCTTCTGAAGGTCGCTAATGGTCCGTGACTTTGACAAAAGATGCATTTCGTCCATGTAACGACAACTAGTAGATTTCGTCACATGCACGTGAAATACACGGGCTGGTATCCAAAAGGCGAAATAAAGCAAGGGTCCGGAATACAAGGTAGGCAAGGACATTTTCTCTCTCTCTCTCTCTCTCTCTCTCTCTCTCTTTTCTTTCTGAGACTGCTCAATAGTATCGAACCTTCAAGTATTTCTTATCTCACATGTGCGTATATATATCATTATCTTGTATTCCGCTATTGGGTTATTATTATTATATTGTTTGGGGATGTGTAAGGCAAGTAATAATTCCCATTAACCGCCACCACCCGTATCGCTTTCATGTAATTTAATTCTACTTTAGGCTGCAGAGTTCGCCTTATTAATAATTCTGATGAAGTTACAGAATTTGTTAAGGACTGCTGGATTACTTTCAGTCATAAGACTGTTAATTTTTTCCATGTTCGGATATATGAAGGTTGCTTTCTTAATGTATTTTACTCTATAATTATCTCGACTAGGGCATTCCAAAATATAGTGATATTCATCACCCAATAAACCTCTAGTGCAGACTTTACAGATTCTCTCGTTTCTTTCTGTTCCATAATATCTCCCGGTTTCTATCGGAAGACGGTGGTTAGCGGTTCTACATTTTATAAGTGTGATTGTATTTTGGAAAGGCGGTTTATCAGAATACGATTCCAAACAAAAAGAGAATTAAAACCTCGGTAAACTTCGGCTTTTGGCGATGAATTCAACTCTTCGTTCCATTGTTGCCGGAATTGATCACAAAGGATATTGAAAACGGTGTGTTTCAACCACGTTGGATTTATGGAGGCCTCGTAAGACCAGACGTAAGAAAGTCCACATTTATTTAGTATCTCATGAATATTTTTTATCCACGGAGAAACATAAGTACCATTTTTATGTACCAATAGATAACGGACGAGAGTTTATCACGTTTTGAGCTTAGTTTTCTTGCCCAGTATGATATCATTCTACATTTTGCAGGTATGTTTAGAGGGAATATTCCAGTTTCACCATAAACCATATATGTCGGTGTGTTGTTTCTTAGTTTAAGAATGAATTTTAAGAATTTTAGCTGGATTCTTTCGATTTTATCCATTTTCCTCATGCCCCACACTTCAGATCCGTACAGAAGTATTGGAGTAATAATTTTATCAAAGAAATCGAGCTGACATTTTAGTGGGAGGGTGTTTACTCTTATCTTTCTTATTACGACATAGCTTTTAAACCCTGATCACACAAGTGTTGCTTTATTTGCATAAATGAACCGTTTCTGGAGAAAATGAAGCCCAGATATTTTATATCATCCACTGGGTCGAGTTTGACGCCATGTAAAAGTTATAAGCCCGTGGACGCTTTTTGCTAAAGACCATCACCTTAGTTTTGGATACATTTATTGATAATTTCCAGTGTTTACAGTATTCAGTAAAAGCAATTAAAACCAACTGCATATCAAGTTTAGAATCTGAAAATATAACTGTGTCATCGTCATATAACAGGACAAAGAGTTTTAAAAGTACATTTAACTCGTTTTCCGTGTCACTTTTCAAATTTTCAAGCCCCCTACACCCGCCCCGTGCAAGAATTCCTCAATGTCGTTAAGATATAAAGCAAACAGGATCGGCGACAAGTTTTCCCCTTGCCTTACCCCGGTAGTCGAGAAAAATATGTCACAGTTCGTTGTTTAGTGATATCATTGATTTTATTCCACTGTACATACAATTAATGATATTTAAAACTTTCCACTTATACCGGTTTTAAGTAATTTATACCAAAGTCCTTCACGCCAAACAGTGTCGAATGCTTGCTTAAAATATATAAATACGCAAAACAACTGTTTCTTTGATTTCATTATAATATCTGACAAGGATTGGAGGACGAAAATATTGTCTATCGTAGAATAACCCTTTCTAAACCCTGCTTGATTTTCATTAATTATATTTAAATTATCTGTAAGATTTGTGAGTCTGCTAGTTAAAATTTTAGAGAATACTTTACTGAGACAACGAAGTATGTTTATTGGTCGATAATTTTCTGGGGCTAGAAGATCGCCTTTATTCTAAAATATTGGTTTTACCCGTAAGCCAATTCTCGGGCAGGCATCCAGCACTAAAAATTAGATTAAAAAGTTTTCTGTAAATAGGTAACATTAAATTAATAGAATGTTTAATATATTCATTCGTTATATTGTCTATACCAGGTGCTTTGTTGTTTTTTTTAGGGATTTGACGGCTTGAAGTATTTCATCGTTTGTTAACTCGGGATTCAAATAGTCGTCATAATCAATTGTGGAATAGGAATATTTTCACTGATATTATTACGCTCGACCCTGTTTGTATTAAGATTTTTGTAAAAATCATATAAATCGTATATTGGTATATTCGGGTTGTTCCTAGTGGCTGTGGATTTGTTAACCCTTTACGCAACGAATCGCCCACATCCGCCTGCGTAATATGCAAATTCAGGAGCTGAAAAAATATTATTTTTCGAAATATTTCAACAAAACCATATCATGTGACCCCTCTTTGGAACGAGCTCGACGAGCTCGTTCCAAAGAGGGGTCACATGATATGGTTTTGTTGAAATTTTTTGAAAAAATTAAAAAAATGATACTTAAAATAATAAATTTTGATATTGTCTGCGTTGGTTAAAGGGTTAAGAATATTCCAATATAATTTGGGATTGGATGTACGTAGCGCACTTAATTTTTTTGTTTTTGCGAGTTTTCTTTTATATTCTTTACTGATGGGCTGTCGAGCTTCTCTGCTAGATTTGCTATAAGATTGTTTTGCTTTGTGCAGGTTTTTTCTTGCCACCCCACAGGCTCTGTTAAACCAGAGTTTACTATTTGCATTTGTCCAATTTCTTGTATGTTTTTCCCCAAACGATTTCTTGACTAAAGAGCAAAAAGATATCACTGATACTTTTGGCGATTAATTGAGAATCAGTCATTTCAAAATATCCTTATTTGAGTTGAAAAGTATCTAAGGCAACTTCGAGCTCACTTACTTTCTCTAAATCAATATTTTCTATAAACGTTTCGGCTTCTTCGTTTTTCCATCCTATATTAGTTGGGGTTTCGGGCAAGACTTTTTGTTTAGATTCTTTTTAACTGTATGGCGGTCGCGGATCGGGTTTTATGTTAAGATTAAACTGAATCGGGGTATGGACATCCGAACATAAACTGGAGAAGTCCATCACGGCAAATTCCGAAATATATTCCAGGCACCCTATATTTGCTATAACATAGTCTACTACGCTTTTGTTTCGACGTGTTAGTCGGCCTACTCCTTTAACCCTTTACCTAACATGAAAAGCAGACGACACTTGCAAAAAAAATTCTTGAATAACTAATTTTTTTCATTTTTTGTCTCAAAAACATAGGTTATGACCCCTCGTTGGAACGAGCTCGTCGAGCTCGTTCCAACCAGGGGTCATAACCTATGTTTTTGAGACAAAAAATGAAAAAAATAATGAAAATTAATTGGCGATTTTTGAGAATAGAGCTGGCCGGTTTGGACGTTACGTTAGGTAAAGGGTTATCAGACCCCCACTCTACCCTTTAGAATAATCAAGTTATTGCATTTACAAAATTCTATTAACGTTTGGTCCTAATTATTGACGGTATGATCCTCAAATCATCTCCGTTCACTCATATTATTTCCATACATATTATTTTCAACGAGCTCTTCGTCGGTTTAGATAAAATCTGTAAGAATCCATGTCCTGGCATTGAAATCTCCAAGTAAGATAACGTTTTCATTGCTTGCAAAGATAGATAGATAATTTATTTTCCAGTATAGTGAAATATGACAAAGTATATATATGGTACATCTAGTTAACCCTTTACGTAACATGAAAAGCAGACGACACGTGCAAAAAATATTCTTGAATAACTAATTTTTTTCATTTTTTGTCTCAAAAACATAGGTTATGACCCCTCGTTGGAACGAGCTCGACGAGCTCGTTCCAACGAGGGGTCATAACCTATGTTTTTGAGACAAAAAATGAAAATATATTGAAAATTAATTGGCGATTTTTGTGAATAGCGCTGGCCGGTTTTGCCCGTTACGTTGAGCAAAGGGTTAAAATAACAGAATTTCGACAAAAAGAAATTTTCGTATAGTACACATAAATAAAATAAATCCTCGTAGTTAATGCAATGTATACTGGCAGGGAAAGGCATAGCCAGATTGGCTGTCTTCCTGCCTTCTCCTGAGAGAAATAAAAGAAAGAAAAGAAGAGGGAAAGATCAACATAAATGAAGAGAAAGAAATGGATATTAAACTTCAACATTATAGATTACTCTGTCTTGATGAGGTCTCATTCCGGCATGCGTGCATGATGTCGCTGGCTGTCCGCTCCTGTTAGATGTCGCCCCCCCCCCCCCCCCCCGATTTCGTTGACACCTCCCACCCCACGTTACCTTGGTGGTAGTAGCAGTATAAGTAAGCTAAGGAATGATTGGTGGAAGCTGAAAGAGAGGCGACATGGACGAAGTTATCGACTAATTCTCTTTCAATTTCATTGAAACCTTCCGGTCTGCGTATAGACTACCCTCGGGTTGTTTTTATATGATTCCCATAATGAGATCGGCACTAGAACCATACAATTTTCTGCTGATTTTAACCACTGAACGTATTTACTCTGCGCTTGAACGGGATCATAATACTGCCAAAGTGTACATTTAACAAGTAGGGTTATTCCCTCGATCTGTTTCTCGAGAGGGTTGTCCTATTCCTCATTATACAAGTGTAACCTGGTATATCAATGATGTCTGCGTCATCGGTCTTACTCTCCGTTAGACCGATGACGCAGAAATCGGAGATATATGATTTCAATTCTAGACATTTCAGTTTACTTTTGAGGCCGCATACATTCAGCGATAAAAAGCTAGGAGTGGAGGCGCTTTTTGAGTAATTTCGCTTTCTTCTGTTTGCTCATTGGAGGATTTTGCTAATTGTCGTTTATCAAATTGTGTATTTTGATGGAGAGAAATAGTCTTAACATCAGCACACCTTCATCTTGGGGAGGTTGTGGCGTGGCGCGTGCACTTAACACTGGGATTCTCTGCGGGTGGCGGATTTACATGTGCGTCTACATGTGCATTAGCACGATCAGGAGATTTTCACACAGGAGATTTCGGCATTGTATCATCGGAATTGACAGCGCGAGACCTTGCCGCTGGACTTCTGAATTCATTGTTGTCCATGTATAGATTATCTCGCACCAGACGGACATTTTTACCAGCTTTCTTTTCTTTCTTGTCCACAGTGAACTCATTTGTTTCTCACACTGTCAACGAATAAAAAGTTATTAGATTTCTCGATTCCCCAGGTTAATAACAAAAAATGTAACCAGATAGTTACCCATTCTGAGTGCCCGTATATGTAACGGGAAGATTTAATACATGTACTCAACAGATGAACATCAACCCCCCCCCCCACCCCCAGGTATCAGCATTTATCATTTAACAAGACTTACCATATCAAAGGTTGAATTTTGCGTGTAACTGAATTCTTGATTAAAGGTTGCCATTAAAACACTATGTTGTTTAATTTCCTCCTGGATCTTTTCATTTGATACATCAAGTCACAAGAAACGCCATTCTGTGCGTTTTTTTTAAAAATTCTCTTCAGGAACGTCCAAACTGCTGGAGCACCAATCCACCTGAAATTATTGTACTTCACAAATTGACAATAAACCTCTTTGGATAGATTCTCTTCACGTGACATGACCAGAAGACCAAACCATACGTAACAACCATTTATTTGTAAGATTTTGATTCAATGAGGAGTGATAAGCTGAAAAAAATAATTGAATGTCAATTTCGTGAAGAGCGCTGGTCAGTTTTGGCCGTTACGTTACGTAAAACAATCAGGAGGATACTTTCAAAATTGACTACCCAATGTTGTTGGTTGGCGAAGGAAAAAAAAGAATATTGAAAGACATATATCAGTTCAGTGATATTTCATTGTGGAGTTTGTCCTCTCATCTTTATTTGTTTATTTTTATTTTTTTTTGTATTTTAGACTTGAATATTGGAAGAGTTGAAGCGGGCACACCTTTATTTGAAACCATGTTTGGACCACTGTATGTTTATCGATGTGGACCCTTCGTCTATGGGTGAACTATTTACATCGATAAAACTTCAGTCTTTTTCTGAAAAAGGCACATTCAGTCTCCCATAGAATGGCATGTGATTCAACTAGCGACGGTAAGCAAATAACTCAAAGTTTTATCGCTTTCGAATGAAAAAAAAGAGATTACCAGAATTCTGGGAAACTGAACATATCCCTTTCCCGATCTTAATAACAGATTGCTACAAATTTATCCACGTGTCTAAAGAATTAAACGCGATTTGTACGGCCCCTGTGGAATGACCCATCTTGGTATCTCAGTAAGCAGTTATGATTTTGTAACTTTTTACTACATTTTATCACATAAATACCGCCCAAAACGCCATGCTGCATTTGTTAAATAAACAACATATGGTAAACGATCACGCGCTATGACACAGAAACAATAAAAAACTGTATTTACATTTCACAAATTATCAGATTAAAACCGTGATATCTTTTCAAAAACACGTTTGTGTGATACAAATGATCTTATTTCGTCGCGTGTCGATACAAATAGTGTGAGCCAAGTTTACTAAATTCAGTTGGAGCCTCGGGTGGAATTTAATGAACACGGTTAATAATTTCTTGAAAAATCATGAAACTCGTTAGATTCTCCGTTTTCACTTTTTGAGTTTGAAAAGGTGTGAAGAATTTGCATTGCTAGTTATATGAGTCTCTGGCAGGATTTATGGCATCAGGTTGTCTGCTACTCACGGCGCTTAAAATTCTGAAAGTGTGCATGGGGGTGGGCGTGTACCATGCCTCAGACCTGCATACCAAATTTATCATACTGGAAAGTAATCCAAATCACATCAATACAAACAATATTTTCAATTTTTAAAAGCAGACAAATGTTTTCAAACATTAACACAGACAGGTGTTGTTAATAAATTCAATAATTCTTTTAAATAACGTTTGAAGTTATCTGAAATCTTACTTTTTTCACTTAGATAGTGGGGAAGAGGTTAAGGTGCCGACTTGTGGTTTATTTTTGTTAGCAGACACTAATTTTCTATTTCAGAATCTGCAGGGCTCGTATATCTTCCCACGTGTACTTGCGTTTTTGCATTTCAAAGCAGGTGTAGTTCATATTAACCCTTTACCTAACATGAAAAGCAGACGAAACTTGCAAAGGAAATTCTTGAATAACTATTTTTTTTCATTTTTTCGCTCAAAAACATAGATTATGACTCCTCATTGGAACGAGCTCGACAAGTTCGTTCCAATGAGGGGTCATAACCAATGTTTTTGAGACAAAAAATGAAAAAATAATAAAAATGAATTGGCGATTTTTGAGAATAACGCTGGCCGGTTTGGCTGTTACGTTGGGTAAAGGGTTAACAGTCTGGTGTTTTCGACACAATTTTACAGTTGAAGTTATCTCCTGTACCAACTCGATAAACTTGGATTCATTTCCCTCACGACCACAGACATCCAAACACAACCGTGACCCTGTTCCGGAAAAACGGTCTTCCGGGTTCAAAGGGTTAATAAAAAAAACGGACGTTTGCAGACAACGAAGAATAAATGTCATCAAATTATACACGTAAATATGTTTCTAATATCAGATTCGGAGTAAGCATTCAGATATGGTCAGTGACGGTCAAACTCCGTACAGGGTGGATCCTTGCTGATCCTATATTTTCATAATGACAATAAAGTATACACGCATCCAGCAAGTTCAACGATCAAAATCCAAAATCGAGAGCAGAAATGTCTCGTTCAATACAAATAATGGCTTACGAAGATAAAAAGTTCATGTTTTCCTCATAAAATCTTCACTTTTTAGAAGAATAATGATACATGTATATCAATAACATGAACGGTTCTGTCTTTTTTTACCAATATCGCGTGACGATCTCATAATGCGTGTTTAAACTAGCAAAATGGTGTAAGAAGAAGGTGACCTACAGCCATTGTCAACGTGATGCGAAGCCGGCTTTCTAAAGCGCCAAGCCTTTAGGGAACCATTCATTACTTCTGTCTACTATGTGGATCAAACATCTCCATTTTGGTGCATATTGTGTGTGTGTGTGTGTTTGTTTGAATTTTATGGAATTGTTATAGTAAATTCGTTTGTCACTTATATAGCACCTTAAAAGTGTAATTTCTTGCGGGACGCTATCTGTTTAACGAAGCATTTTAAGCAAGTATTTTCAAAATGTTACTTCAATCTCATCACGTGAATTTAACATAATGTCTTTGCTTTAAATAGACTTTTCATTTTTGAATAGATTTTACAAAACGCCCGTACATGTAGTCCTTAACACACACGCTATGAATAAAATTGTTTTCAATTCGTTGACACAGACAAATACAGATATATTCATGGCGAAATAATGTGAGCAACGGTATGTTTACCAGGCATTTCACTAAAAATATGCTAGAATACACTTTCAAAAAATACATGTCATTAATGCGCTGATTTATTGCGGAACACGACAAATGATGCATTCGAGAAGCAGTAGAACGATGCAGCGGACAGCTAAATCAAATATCTACTGGGTCAGCACTGGAAAACTGCTGCATGTAAGCGCAATGACAATCACAGAATGTTAGAAGAGATAGAAACAAATATTTGCCTTGGGTTGTTGTGATTTTAACCCTTTACCTAACATGAAAAGCAGACGACACTTGCAAAAAAAATTATTGAACAATTAATTTATTTCATTTTTTGTCTCAAAAACATAGGTTATGACCCCTTATTGGAACGAGCTCGTTGGGTAAAGGGTTAACACTGAATTAATCTACCGAGCAGCGAATAAAATCTTTCCAAGTACAACAATATGATATTGGTTCTCTGTAACATGTGCAAATCGCGGAATAAGAGCAGCACCCACCAGCCGAAAGCAGAATCACCCTTTAAGTCTATCTATGCAACTCAACAGAAAATCAGCCCTTGAGTTAAATCATGGAAATTTAGTATACAAATCACTGAATATTTTATATTTACAAATGCTCTAATTGAGTTTGGTCGATAGCATGAGTATTTATAAGGTTTTATTGTTGATGTATTCAACAATTTAAAAAGCATGACGACATTTGGTCTTTAACCCTTTACCTAACGTAACGGCCAAAACCGGCCAGCGCTATTCTCAAAAATCGCCAATTAATTTTCATTATTTTTTTCATTTTTTGTCTCAAAAACATAGGTTATGACCCCTCGTTGGAACGAGCTCGTCGAGCTCGTTCCAACGAGGGGTCATAACCTATGTTTTTGAGACAAAAAATGAAAAAAATTAGTTACTCAAGAATTATTTTTGCAAGTGTCGTCTGCTTTTCAAGTTTAGTTAAAGGGTTAATACATAAGCATGTTACATGCTGATAAGGTCATTGAATAAGAATCCATTGTCTCCATGTAATACATAAATAACAGACCATGTGAGATAAAAATAATATTAGTGCTCGGTAAGTCCTTTATATTGACATGAGGCGTGCATTTACGATAGGAGGCAAATACTATAAAACTTTTACAGTTGTATTTTGCAGAATTGTATTGTCTTTTTTTAGAAATATCTAAATGAAATGACCCATTCGCATTTTCAAAGATGTGGCAATTTGCCAGTTGGCCAATTTCCATATCTTTTAAAGTGCTAATGATTAATTTTAGTCAGTTATATTAATAGGTAGGAAATACAATTCTAGAAAATACGGTTGTAAAAGTTTTATAGTATTTGCTCCTGGATTTCGTGGACTTGTGAAAACTTTTTATTTATATCAGAATTCAATAATTTAAAATATAGTACGTATTCAAAAAGTATTCAGGATTACACCTCAAATTCTAATGTATTCAAATACGAATACAAATATTTGTATTCATAAAATTAAATCAATGCTAAATATGAATACTTGAAAAAGAATATTCGAATTCGATAGAATATGAATACTTCAACTCTGGTTGTATGATGTTGAAAAACGAACTAAAACAGCACGAGGATTGATTTCTACACCAAAATTGATGTAAATTTCCAAGATGGAGGCCCTTCCAAAGCCACCAACATACACAACAAAATTGCACCTTTAAGCATAAATGACTGAATAACTAGAATTTTTTTCATTTTTTATTCTCTCCAAATATATAATAAACAAACAAGAATGATACAATTGGGACTATAGTTTAGACCTAAGCGTTTCATGAAATGTATTTGTGGATAAATACTTTTAGTAGTTGTGATTTGTCCCGATTGTAATGGCTCAAGTCTTGAATGATGAATGAAAAAATATTGTTACTACATCACCAAGGCGTCCATTCAGGATGCGTTGATGATGTAGTTGCGATTTTAGTAGGTGGAGACTAGTTTCAAACTCAGAGTTCATCAAAATGTATGTGTTATTGTTACAAAAAGCGGTACTCAATAAAACACCGTTGTAAAAAAAGAACATCACTTATCAAAGAAAATAACAAAGCCACACACCAGAAGAATTGCTTGATTAACAATAGAACATTGAAATTATAGATAGGTAATAAAAAAATTCAAATAGGTCCAACTTAACCCTTTACCTAACATGAAAAGCAGACGACACTTGCAAAAAAATTCTTGAATAACTATTTTTTTTCATTTTTTGTCTCAAAAACATAGGTTATGACCCCTCATTGGAACGAGCTCGACGAGCTCGTTCCAATGAGGGGTCATAACCTATGTTTTTGAGACAAAAAATGAAAAAATAATGAAAATTCATTGGCGATTTTTAAGAATAGCGCTGGCCGGTTTTGGCCGTTACGGTGGGTAAAGGGTTAATACAAAAAACGATATACTAAAAATTACATTTAAAAAATATAAGTAAATAAAAAATACTATATATGTGTACACAATTAACGAATAAAAAAAATGAATCACTAAAAAAACTTGAAAAGAAAAAAAATAGTTGAAAAAGAAGATGAGATATTAATTTTGAAGAAAGAGAAAGGGGGTTATGTCCACATTTGTGAAAGGTATAGGTGGATTTTGCCCGAGTGTATTCTATCCATCTATCGATTTTGCCGAAGAGGATTTTATCTGAAGCCCACCGAGGATACATCCAGAATACAAAAGTGATGACCAAAATTAATTTTCTGTTTAGTTTAGTAAATTTTACAAATTCGAAAGAACACATTTCTATTTCTTTGTCGCCTATTTTCGAACCCAACAATCGGTTGATTGAGACACGGGAATAAAAACTGTTACACAAGTAGTACATATGTTGGCTGATAATATGACTACAAACAAAACTCCTGTGCTTTTGGTACCTTAGAAATAGTCGGAACATAAAATCTTCAGAACACAAGTCATCCATCTTAAACACACGTCATGTTAAGATCACACGGTAGAATGTTTTAATATCATTCGTTGACACACATTTTGACCTTGAGATTCTCCAAAAAGCACGAAAAACGAAAATGTTCTTTGGAAAGCATCTCTAGGTATTTTATTACTGTAGTTAGCGTTTTACTGGATGATACATTTAGTAATGTCATGTTCCGATGTGTGTTCACGAGCAGCTGTGGATTTTTTAAATACGATTTCGCAAGTGATCTCAAAATTTGACAACAAAAACACTTATGTTGTTTCATTTGAAGAAAACCGAAACAATTTGATTACTTAGTTCAAATGTAAAAGCTTTGGCCACTCAACTTGTCTGATGTTCTAGTCTTATTCTTGGATATCCGAGGCAGTTTCGGCCATCGATAGTTTTGATATAATTTGCCTCTAACAGCACTGGCCGAGAAATCGATACAAGACTTTCCGGAATCACTGAAACCCGCTTTTGCAGTTTAGTTGTAGAAATACATTCGCTCAGATTCTCTGCAACACCCAATAAAACCTTATTTTGTTTTATTTTTTTAGATATAATTTTCGTTCCTAGAATTGCCCATTATCAGGCTCGGCTGACATGACTTCAAACACGGCTGATATGACGCCGATCTCGGTCGATAGGAACCAGTCTAGAATTGTCTCTCTTAATGCGTTACTAGGCGCAACCAGTTTGTTTACAACAAAATCGTTCACCCTTATTAGTCAATATTTTTTTTTGACTCATGGCCATATCGATAGATCAATATCGTGCCACAATAGGAGTTCCAATGGGACGATTGTTGGTCCAAAATACTCACATTTTCGATCATCTCTCACTTTGTTTTGCCGAATTCATCATTTATCTATTGTTGATTCTGTTAACAATAATGCTTTGTTGAAATGATGTTGAATTAAATCCAGGACCAAGATCGAACAACTTCAATGAGGCTGATAAATCCAAGACTATGTTTCATTACAACACTCTCAGCAAACGATCAAACTGTCTGAGTTAGAGAAGATCGAAGGGCAGTTTGACATGGTTTGAAAAAAAGCAATTTTCAATTCCCATTCCTGAAGTTAGAAACCACTCTGGTGGTGGAATTGCAGTATATATTGACTTGGAAATCAATAACTCGATTATTTGGTTCGGAATTCTGTGCAAAGCTAAACGATACCTGATAGCCCTTACATATAGATCCCAACAGTTTGCAGATCCTAATTCTTGGCTGTTATTAGACCAATCTATCATGCAAGTCCTATCCTGAACCAGAATATCATCATCGTAGGGAATCCACATTCTGACCTTTCAAGTCACAACTCTAAGATCTATGAAGTGATAGACCACTACAACCTGCGAATTGTGGCCAACAGCCCAACAGGATTACACAAACGCTTCAACCTCGTTGAATCCTATACTTAATGCTGACTCACCGATTCAGTTGCCACACTGGAAGCTGACACTGTTGATCTTGAACTATCTGACTGTTTAGCGTCATATGCTTATTTAACCCTTTACCCAACGTAACGGTCAAAACCGGCCAGCGCTATTCTAAAAAATCGCCAATTAATTATCACTGTTTTTTTCATTTTGTGTCTCAAAAACATAGGTTATGACCCCCTCGTTGGAACGAGCTCGTCGAGCTCGTTCCAGTTAGGGGTCATAACCTATGTTTTTGAGATAAAAAATTAATTATTCCCAAAATTTTTTTTTGCAAGTGTCGTCTGCTTTTCATGTCAGGTAAAGGGTTAACTCAGCATCTATATGGCCTTATTATTGAACGACACTTAGATATAAAAGGCCAATTTGCTACTACTACTAACCTTGTTATGAATAAAATTGGCTCTCGATTATTCATTTCTTTATTTATTGGGATTTAATGACACTTTCGACAGCCAAGGTCACCTCGTGTAGGACAGTTTTACTGGTGGAGGAAGCCGGGGTACTTGTAGAGAATCACCGGACAGTGGCGACCAACTGTCATACACAAGCAGACTTAGCATCGGTTGATAGAAAGTGCACCCCCCAGTGCCTTACCCAAGGACACAATGTAGTTACCGCTGGTCAGCATCGAACAGTGGAGTTTTCAGGTCGAAGTCCAGTCCCTTAACCACTAGTAGGTTATAAAGGCGGATTCAAGCATCAAAATCACATGTACATGTACATGTACACGTACATCGATGTACGCCTCCATAGGGATTCAGTGTTAAAATCGTGTATCTGTACACGATTTTGTCGTTTTTTAGAATCCGCTTGTGGATTCAAACATCACTGGATTCTATATACATCGCTCAAGAGTGAAAAAACGTAGATGAAATTTTAAGGAAAAAGAGGTGTATCGTCTGATTTTAGAATCCGCAAATGGGTTTCCCCCATAGGATTCAGTGTTAAATCGCAAGCAAAAAAAAATGTGTTGCAGATTCTAAATCATCATCAAAAAGTGGTTTGCGGATTCTAACATCAGCCTGTCTGTACACGATTTTAACACTGAATCCCTACGGAGGCGTACACGGAAATCCATTTGCCGATTTTACGTCAGAAATCGAATCGCGTATGGTGCACGGAAAAGAGGTGATTCTGAACCTGCAAACCCACTGTCACGTTTCCCGAGGCAATAAAAAAAAGTGATGATATATATAGGAGAGAAAAAAAATATATAAATAAATAGTTATTTAAAAAATAAATATATCAAATCGAATAGATAATAATAAAAAAAAAATATGTAAATCATGAGCGCTTCCCAGACTATTAGAGCAAGGTTTCTTTTAAAAATGCTGATGAGAGCCTACGCATTCTGTGTGAACGAACAACTAGGTTGCCTCTTGTTAGAACGATGCGTCGGATGTTGGGATCACCTAGACTTCGATCAGGAGAATCATTCGTGTCTGACGATAGAAAGGGAAGATATGGTCGTCAAGTATTTCAAACCGGCGTTCGAAAGCGTTCAAATCGACAAAGTGATCACGTTTTGGAAGAGATTACTCTTCTGTAAGGATCAAAGCAAGCCCACAGTTTCGGAAGAACTGAAATTGGCGCGTAAAAGTCTGACTTCAGAAGGCAAGGGATGCGTCATGAAATTATTGTTCAATGAAGCATACGTCTAAGTTTTTTCATTGATATAAAAATAAGGGAGAATAGAAAATAAAAATAAATACACACATAAATTTTTTTATCTAATATTAGAAAGAAAAAAAAAACAAAAATGAGAACCAGAAATAAATTGTATCTAACGTTAGATGACAATGAGGATGAAAAAAACACAAAAATGAGAACTAGAAATAAATTGTATCCAACGTTAGATGACGATGAGGATGAGAAGTCGAACGGCGTTTTGCCGACGGCACCGTCGCTAGAAGAAAAAGAAAGAGGAGAGAGGTATCGCATCGATCAAATCAGTAGAATCCAAAAGTATCTAACTCGAGAGAGAGATTCTCGCCATTCTCTCAAGAAGAAGTATTCGCGTTTCGTGAAATTCGTCAACGCGATCGACACGACACTCATCATGATTTCCATGGGTTTACACGTGGCCGGCATTGGATTGTTGTCGACCGCGGTCGGCATTCCGATCGTGTTGACCGTAGAAGGAGTGGCTCTCGACGCCGGATTGTTTAGCACGCTCAGAAACTTTTTGAGTAGGAAATTATATCTGAAGGCGAGGAAACACGACAAGATTCGCGTTTTGGCCGACTCCAAGATCGACACGATATCCGAAATGATCTCGATGGCGTTGAAAGACGGTAGGATATCGGACGGAGAATACTTCGCGATATTGAGCGAGAAAATGAAATACGATGCCATGATAGAAGCTGTGAGAATCAAGACTCGTCAGATCATCAAAGAAGAGATGAAGAATTCTCTCGTGGAAAAGGGGAGGAAAGAGGCCAGGGAGGAATTCAGTAAGATGATAGAACTCAAGAGCAGCGATTGAAAAAAAAATATATATATAATAAGAACAGAATTAATTAATTATTAAATTTATATATAAAATAAAAAACGAAATTAATTTAAATAACTCTTAAAAATGTATTGCGTAAGGTGTAAGAGAGTTACCGAGATGAGTAATTCTCGAGAAGTACGAACTAAAAACGACAGACAGATGCTTCGCAGAATTTGCGACGTGTGTGGTTCTATCAAGACTCGATTCATCAAAAAAAAGAACGCGAGCAAAGGTAAAGGCATCGTGAATAAAATGATCAATAATCTACCTTTCGAAATGCATCTGCCTGGTCACAGTTTCACAGGACCCAGAACGAAATTGAACAAGAGACTCAACGCCGATCTGACTCCCAAATCTTGGAGCAAACCTGTGAATAGGGTGGACGCGGCCACATATGATCATGATCTGTGCTACGCCGGACATCCCGACACCAAGACTCGCAACGACGTCTGCGATAAAAACATGTTGGGGAAATTGAGAGGCATATTGAATCCGACCAGGAGAGAGAAGATAGAACGTTCACTGGCCGGCAATCTGATTGGTGTGAAACGTCGATTCGGATGGGGCGTTCAAAAAAAAAAGTGCATCTGAAAAGAAGAAGAAATGATTATTGACGAGCGAATTGGCCGAGGAGTTACACAAACCCATCGTGCATAAATTTCGAAAGAGAAGGGTGTTCGTGAAGGGTTTGGATGATATTTGGTCTGCTGACTTGGTCGACATGAGATCGTTTTCGAGGTGGAACGAGGGTGTCAAATATCTATTGACGGTCATCGACGTGTTTTCCAAATACGGTTGGATCAGAGCTTTGAAGAATAAATCGGGACCTTGCATCGCTGAGGCTCTGAAGAGCGTGTTCGACTCGTCTTCTCGAAAACCGAGTAAATTGTGGGTGGATAAGGGAAAGGAATTCTACAACAAGCACGTTCATCGATTGGTCGACCTCTACTCGATCGAAAACGAAGAGAAAGCCAGCATGGTGGAACGTTGGAATCGAACGATGAAGGAAAAGATGCACAGATACTTCATGGCGAATTCGACCAAGAAATACATATACGCTCTGAACGGTCTGGTCCAAAATTACAACAACACACGACAAAGATCGATCAAGATGACTCCTGTGGAAGCTAGCGATCCTCGAAATGAAAAACGGGTCTACGCGAATCTATATCCTGAAAGATCTAAGATTAGGAAGAAGTCTAGAACGCCGAAATTTGCGGTCGGTGATCGAGTGAGAATCTACGCTTATAAGAAGCACTTCGAAAAGGGTTATACTCCTCGATGGACCTCGGAAATCTTCGTGATAATCAAAATATTTCACACCGATCCGGTGACTTACGAAATCGAAGCTTTGGATGGAGAAGAGATCATCGGAAAGTTTTACGAACAACAATTACAGAAGACAAAGTTTTGATAAGAAAACAAATTTCTTTTATTTACTCTCTTTAACATTTTCTTGTTTACACACATATATATATAAGAGAGAAAAATAATAATAAAAAAAAATAATTAAAAACTATTTTTTAGATAAAAAAAAAAAGCAAGTTAATTAATAAACAAAAAAACAAAATCCTTTAAAAATGACAAATATACTAGATATAGCACAAAGCATAGTGAAAGATGAAAGTATTCAAGAATATGAGGTTCACGAATACGAACCGGTAACCGGAACGAGTTTGAACAATGCGGGAGAGATAAGAATCAACGTCAAAACTCAAGATCTATCCATACATCCTAGCAAGAGTTACATAGTGGTGCAGGGACGTCTCACCAAGGACGATGGGAGCGACTACGCCGATGACGACACGGTTACTCTAGCCAATAATGGCACCATGCATCTATTCAGTAATATAAAATACATGCTATCCGGACAAGAGATAGAATCTGTGTTTCATCCCGGTCAGGCCACCATGATGTTCGGACTCTTGACGTATCCTGATGATTTTTCGAAATCCAGAGGACTTAATCAGTTGTGGGTGAAAGACACCGTCGGCCCTGCTAGCACCGGCGCCGCCTTGATATTCGACTACGTCGTCAAGACGTCCAGACCTAAAGGAACGTTTTCTTTCAGGATACCTTTGAAACACATCTTCAGATTTGCGGACGATTACAACAAGATCATGTACGGATTCAAACACAATCTGATGTTGATTCGAAAAGGAGACGACGATGCAATAGTGAGACTCACTGTGACAAATGCGGGTAAGATAACTCTACACAAAATATCATGGTTCATTCCGCATGTGGAGCCTTCGATCGTGGAAAAAGCGCGTCTCTACAAGATCATAGAATCCAAGAGTAAATTACCCGTGGGATTTAGAATGAGACAGTGCGACACGGCTAGCATTCCTCTCTCCACGAATCACTTCGATTGGAGATTGACGGTGAAATCCGCTTCCAAGAGACCGCGTTTCATCGTGGTTGCATTTCAGACCGATAAGGATGGGTCTCAGGAAAAGAATGCATCGCTGTTCGATCACTGCCATTTGAGAAACATGCAAGTGTTTCTGAATGCCACAAGATATCCAGCAATCGATTACAATGCGTCGTTTGACAAGAACGATTTCTGCAGACTGTAAGGCAATGCCGCTGATTTTAGAAAGAAGTATCACGGTCTAGACGAAATGATGAGCAACCCTAACATATCTCTCAGCAAATACAAGTCGATGTATCCCATGTTCATATTCGACGTCAGTAAACAGAGTGAATGACTCAAGAGTAGCATCTCAGACATTCAGATCAAGATGCAATTCGATAGGAACGTGCCGAGAAAAACTGAAGCCTTCGCCCTGGTCCTGTCGGACAGAGAATCACAATTCGAATCGGATGGAAATAAGATGTCGATCATTCGATGAGAGGCGTGTGTGAAAAAAAAAATTAAAAAAAAAAAAAAAAAACGAATGTATTTCGTTTTTTCTTCCAACGTATTTCTGTTGATTACTCTTTTCTTCTCCATGAGCTTCCATTTCGTGAAGGAAATGTATCTTTCTTCACTGTTCGCAATGCAATTTAATTCTTTGTGTGAGGTGCCAAGATTTTTCACAAACAGATGACTGTCGTAACCCGAGAGATTGTGAAACATCACCGGATAGAAAATGGTGTCTCGATATTTTAAATTACACTTGCTGTGAGCTGGACCGCGATACAGACCCGTGTAATGATCGTGGTCTCTGACCTTCTTATTTTCCTCTGAATTCTCATTGAATGATTGTCTGCATATGTGACATTCGGTGGCTATGTTATTTTCGTCCTGCTGCTCTCGCGTGATGATCATTTTCGCCTGAGTTTTGAATTTGTCGAATAACATTTTAATTTTCGATTCTAACTCTTCCACGAACCTTTGAGCCACGTCGTCATCTTCATCCTGTTTCGTGTAGGTGAAGGGACCCATGTCGTGTTGCGAGTCGAAAGCGCATTTCACGTAAATGCAATAGCCTGAAGGTATGTGTTTTTGATATCTTTCGACATAACTTTGAAGAGCGTTGGGTTGACAGGAACTCATTTTCACAGTGAAACATTCGAAATCGGCGTACACGACGAATGGTACTTTTAACCTTCTATTGTGATTTTCAAACTTCACGATGGTGTTGGGTTTGGGCATTTCAACGGCGACACCTTGATTTTCGTTACAATATTCCTGATGTTTTGCTAACGATTTTTCGCTCTTAAACATGTTCATGCAGTTGTAACATAAATATATCTTTCCTTTATGTTTATTATTTTGTCTCGACAGTAATCGGCTCGGATGTTTAACCCAACAATAATGACGATTGTCACCATTTGAAATCAATAATGAAATAATCGTCTTTTCTCTTTCGAGATACTAAGTCTGTCTGAGAGGATAGATCGTTTGTTTTTCGTCGTCGTATCCCAAGACATTCACCGCTATGGTGGGATTTTGAACCTCGAAACGTTCGATGTGTTTTAACTCTGTTGGAAAAGTCACTCCGGTCCAATCGAGATTTTTAGAAGTCACCTCGTAACAAGAAACTCTTTCGATGTTCATTTTGACAGGGTATAAAGCGGAGGTGATTGCCCATTTAAAACACTGATCATCTTTATTTTTCACGTTGACCATGGCGTGTTTTTTAGCTAGGAAATACGGTAATTTCTCCTAGGAAGACCCTTTCAACGAATCGTTTTCAGTTATGTGAATTTCGAGTTTCAACACCTCATCGAATGTCCAGTTACTACCTTCATGTTGATAATTCGCGACAGACATCAACATCTTGCCTTTCATCTTTTCGAAAACGTCGATAAATCTGAACCTCGAAATACAAGTTCGACGTTAGATCTGAAATATGCATTTTTCACGATGCTCTCGCCAGACTTCACGTCAATTTTATTCATCAAGCAATGGAGTATCATCTTAATTTTTAGTCCCACATTCATGTGTTCGCAAAACAAATCCAATACTTTCTTCTTCACCTGTTCCATGAATGATTTCGGATCGATTTTCTTCAACGAGGGAACCACATCGAAAGTTTTAAAAATGCCTTTGATCGCACTCTCCCATTCTACGGGCTTCGATTGGAATAGTTCCATGGCGAGTCATGCTAGATATTCTTCTCCTTTCCCTTCGTCGATTGCTCGTCGAATTTCGCTCGATATATCTCATTTGTCTAGAATCTGAAGTGCATCACTCGTTTTCGTTTTAGTTTTTCTTTTCTTTTCTTTTTAAACTTGAAGTTCTTCTTCAACGGCTTTTCGTTTAGTCGTCTTCTTATTTTTCAAAATCGAAATGTTTTTGTTTTTTTTTCGACGTCGGCATTTTGATTCCTTTTACTATCTTTTTCTTCTTCTTCTCATTTTTCACAACCGATGCATTTTTTGATGTCGTTGCTATCGACATTTCGTTTGCCTTTCCATCGTATCGCAACTATTTCTGTATGACTTCAATTTTTTTTATTTAGTTCTATGATTTCTGAAATGTGGAATTTTTAATAGTTTACAAATCTCGTTTAACTGAGATACGGCTTTCTCATTTAAATTTTCCAATTTTTTTTATCTGTTTGCTTCATTTGTAAGAATTTTTTTTTTTTTCGAATTTTGTATTTAAATAATTTGTTAAAAAGTTTTGTTTTCTTTAATGTGAAAATTTTTTTTTTTTTGATGAAATTAATCAATTTTTTTTATGTTCCTTAACGTGAAAAAAATTGAATTAATATGAGAAAAAAAGGATGTTAAAATTTAACTTTTTATTTATATATATAAAGAGAAAAAAAAACTTTTACAAAAAAAAATCTTTTTTATATATATATATATAAAGAGTAAAAAAAAAACAAAAATTTAAAATATACATTATTTGCAAGAATTCATAAAACAAAAAAAACCCCAAATAATCGATCATGACAACAACATCAATGATGGAATCTCAACATAAATCTCGACGTTGTTTAATAAATCATTATTCTCCAAAAAACCAAGAAGATAAAAATCGTAATTTATTTTTACGCGTTTCAAAAGAAAACAATACGATTTGTGATAGAAAATCGAATCGTAATAATTTTAGCAAACAAAAATTAATCGACAATGTCATTCAAACTATTAAAAAAGAAGAAGAAGGTTCAAAACAAATAGAACTCTTACAACTTTTACGCGGAGTCTTGCATGAGGTTCAAAACAAATTTTCGCAAAGCAGATGCGTGTTCATATCACCCGATTCCTTCTCAATAGATGATGATAACTCATCTGCTTCTCTCATGAATGGAATCAAATCTTCTAAAGTCAAGAAACGTTTGAAGTCTTGCACGTTCTAAACTATAATTCGGATGTTCGGACTTGATCATTGTTTTTATCTCAAAATTGGGTTTGTAAGAATATTTTTTTTCTTCGAATTTTGTATTTAATGATAATTTGTTAAAAAGTTTTAAAATTGTTTATATATGTTTTAATTCCTTCAAATAAATTAATCGATTTTATGTTCTTAACGTGAAAAAAAATTGATTTAATATGAGAAGAAAAAGGATGTTAAAATTTAACTTTTTATTTATATATATATATAAAGAGAAAAAAACTTTTACTAAAAAAAATTTTACATTAAAGAAAATTAAAAATTAAAAAAACAACTTTTTTATATATATATAAAGAGCAAAAAAAATAAACAAACTTTTTTAACAAATTATTATTTAAATACAAAATTTAAAATATACATTATTTGCAAGAATTCATAAAACAAAAAAAACCCAAATAATCGATCATGACAACAACAACACCTAAAAGATGCGAATTGAAATTGAAACGAGTCAAAACGTGTAAGAAATTAGGTTTTAAAATCTATAGATTACAACAACACGATCCCATCGAATTGAACGAGGTCGAGACGAAGGGCTTAGAACACAAATATGACAAATATCGCATGCCTTTGAAATTGGACGAAGCCGTGCTCAATTTGTTTTACGAGTACGAAAGCGATCTGCAGAACATCGTCATCGCCAAAGATAGAGAATTCGACAAGGACGATTTGTCGTTGCCCTATGGAAGTTACATATTTCCAAACATCTCATTCGAACTCATGGAGAAATCGGGTGGTGAGAGCGCATTGACTGAAGTAACAAAACTCAAAAGAGTAAAGATAAACATTCAACACATTTGCGAAAAAGGAGAAAACACGAGTGTCAACATGCTAATAATGGACTTGGAAATATAAACAATAGAGAGATTGATTTTTTAGCGAAGAAGAAGGAAAAAAAAAACGTAATGAGATCATCTTTAGACCTCATTACTTTTTTTTTTGTTTTGTTTTCCTTCTTCACTATTACCATATATTATAATAACGTTTCCTTTTTTCTTAAATTTCAGCGTCGATTCTTCTTTTCTTTTTTTCTTTTTTTTGTAATATGATACGTTTTTATAACAACACATTTGTTTATCCGAATCATAATTATGAATGAATGTTGTGCATCTCTTGGTAACACTCGCATCATTACCATTCTCTTTAGAAGGTAGTGGGGATGGTGGAAAGCGTCTTATTCTTTTCAATTCCAGCCGTCTATCCCGCTGTTTATCTAACTCTTTCATCAGTTCTTTCCTTAGATATCCATCATTAGCGTCTAACCATTTTTCCACATCCTTTTTTATTTTGCACTCTGTCTCCCGATATTCATCATTATCGTCTAATTGTTTCTCCACCTTTTTATCCATTTTATATATTATTTTATATTTTTCTATGATTGATATTTATATATAATTATATAATTTTTTTATATTATAATAACATATTCAAAATCGGTATATTCTTAAATGGCGAATTCTCACCAAGCAACAAACCCTTGCCAAGTCGCTCAATGTTCTGTGCACTCTTCAGATAGAGACCATTTCCACTCAAAGAGTTGCCACCTCTAATGGGTTATAGATACAATCCTTTACCTCTGTCATCTATGTGGACACGACACACAGCTCCTCCCTTCTTCAAAAACAGTCCGCTGCCACCCATTAATTTCTCAACTGCCGAACTCGCGAGTCCCGTGAGAGCTCCCACGCCGAGAGTCTTTCTGAGAAAGGGTAGTACCTTTGCGGTGAAGGGTAATGCTTTTGCGGCGATTCCTGCCAATAGCGGTATGAAACCACCTTTCATTCTCAAATTGTATCTCAATTGAGTGGGACTCAATCTCACCGTCAACCCTCTTCCATCACGAATCACTTTCTCCATCCTTTTGATTTGACTTTTGGTCCAGGCGATTGAATACTGACCGCCTCTCATCAGATCTTCGTGAGTGAATTTGAATCTTAATGCTCTCTCAAGTTTCTTCCTCTGTCCTGCGGATATGTTCACGTTTTTTTTCACGTATTCTGTCATAATTCTTTTTTTTAAAATATATATTTTCTTCAATTGTTTTCTTGTTTTAATGATAATTATATATACTAAATAATTTTTGTAAAATTATTATTGCGTTTATTTTATTTTTGTTATCTATATATATACACAATATTTTTTTTTTTTTTTTTTGCTTTTATGTTTCTCTTATGTGAAATCGTATCGTCACCCTCTCTCCGCGAAGATCTAACAGTTCATCATTTTGATCCGTCAACGTGGTTTTGAGACTATACAACGTGTCTAAAATCACTGGTAGATAAACTAAATTTCGAGGTCGCTCCATGATCTTATAACCCGGCGACACGTTTGGAAAGAAGGAATAGATCATCGGTTGAGCGCTACCATTCATGTAGCTTCCAGCAATCACATCCACGTTCACCAGAACGCTATTGACTGTGAGAATGTCGACCGTATTTTCAGATGCCGCGTGGCCTCGATACATCTTTCGATCGAATCCCAACATCTTGCCTACAGAATCGTCCGTGTTGAAATCCACTCGAAAATTATCTTTCAAATCCAACATCGTCTGTAAGGTATTAGGATTGGGAGCGAGTCTGATCTTGTAGCTTCCCTTTCCATCCGTCTTCATTCGCGTCTGAATGTAATTGTTCAAATCGTCTATGTCGTAACTCCCTTTGGGAATTCGAATCTCCAACCAATCCACTCCGTCAGAATACTTGAACGAGTTATTCTTTTCGGTGACGTTGGGAAAGGAATAATAAGTCTCCAGATTCACCAACGCCATCTAGTATCTTTTCTCTCTATTCAATTCGATGGAAGGTTCGAATTTCGTAGCAAATCAAGTCGAATCGCCACTCACCATGATTTGAATGGATTGTTTTGCAGCCGTATTCTCGGCTATCCGTTCTAACAATTCTCCTTGTTCGAACATTATATTTTAATTTTATTTTTTTTTATTTTTTTCAAAACTAATTATTTTGAAGATTTATTATTTTTCTAAATTTTTTTTATTTTCACGCTCTATCTTATTATCATTAGAAACATAAAACTTGTCGAATCCGCACCGATATTTTCCACGATTAAATTCACTAGTCAAATCAATCACGACGAAATTGTAAAGTCCTCCATCCCAAACCCTCTTGCAGAATCTCCTGAATTCGACAGCGCTCATGTCGTTTGCGATGTGATCGCCGTAGATGTGATTGAGATTCTTGAGATCTTGGCGAAAGAGACATAGAAAATTAGCGTTCTCCCTTATCGTCTGTCTGGGCAATCGAAAATAATTCTGCGACAGGTAGAAACAGTCCACGTTGCTGTGTCGGCCCCTAACGTAATACGATTCGCATCGGTTCTGTCTCTCCAAAAGCAGATCGTCGAAAATCATGAGATTCTTATCTTCCGATTTAAATTCTCTAGGATCCGGAACGTCGCTAGCATTCTCATAAAATCGACACTCGACGTTCGAAGATGCATTTCTCTTCATCAGTTCCATCGCCGCACCGTCCAAAATGGTCGAAAGAGGAGCTTCACTTTTGTCGAATTCCTCCCTACTGTCAAAGATTCTGGCTATGACGTCCTTGGGCAATCTACGATCCATGCACTCTCGAAGCAATCTGTATTCGGGTTGAAACAAGCTCTTGCCAAACACGAACAATCTGTCGTAATCCAACCAGTCGGGTCGGGACAACAGATTCATCAACAGATTGGTCTTTCCACAATTCGATTTTCCCACTATCAAGCCTCTTATGCTTTTGGGAAAGAACTCATTATTCGACCTCTTAGTCGTGGCATCGTTCCAAGACATATCTTTAATGTTCATCTTTGTTTTATTTTTTTTGTTTTTTTTTTTGTTTGTTATTTTAGATTCTTTCAAACACAATTTTTTTATGTTTTTTCAAACTCACTTTTTAATATTATTATTTATTTATATTACACCGTCGCGAGTTCTCTTCAATCCGGATCCACTCATCATTTTGGCTAAATCTTGTATGGGTACCACAGCATCCTTAAAATCTTTCCAACTTTTCGGCGTTCGCTCTAACGCAGCTCGCTTCACCGGCGGACTGATCAACTCGTTGGCTGCCCTCTTGCCAGCCACAGAAGCTATCCTACCACTGGCTTCGGAAGCGGCTTCCTTACCAGCATCCAAACCCGTCTTCTTACCGACCTCAAACGCGGTCGATGCGAGTTTTCTACCCGCATCGCTCGTGAACGCTCGCATTATAGAATCAACGATGCCAGAACCGCCTTGAACGTAAGTTCTGACGTATCCCCTGTTCATTATCACCAACATATTTTATTTTTATAATATATTTTGTTTTTTTTCACTGGTAAATCGTTTTGTTCTTTAAATACTTTTATTATTCTAGTGTAAAATTTACTGTTTTTATTTTATATATTTTTGTTTGTTTGTTTGTTTCTCTCTACTTATTATATATACATCAATCCTTCAATTCGTTCATCAGCCTTTTATAATGGTTTTTATTCAAAACCTTCTGTCTTAACAATTCGTCAGATATAGTAACTATTTCATTAACTAACCCTGTGTTACCAGCCCGTCTGCTCGCCATCAACAAACTCAATCTCTGAGACAGAGCGTCAGAATCGCTCGGAAGAAAAGTGGTTTTCACCCCTTTGCCAGTCACCGATTCAACGAACTTCTTATTCATATCCCATATGGGTTTCACCACTTTCGTCCACTTGTAACCTCTGTTGGCTTTGGGTCTCATCTCTCTGGCATCGTTATTTCTCTTCATGGCGTGGGTCTGAACCAGAATGTCGCCGTAATTGTCGAAATCCTGTTCCGTGTAATCACTAGGCTTGTCGTAAAGGAGCAATTTGCGCAGTCCAGAAGTTAATTCGTATCTATTCGAGCCTACGGTTAATTCATCATCATCTATTTCTACTTCTGTGTCGCCAACAAAAGTTCTACCGTCCGAATACTTATAAAATCCATACAACAGATCTCTCTTACCGCCATCCTCGGACGACGCGACGCTATCAGTGGTGATAGTCGAAGCTGTATCGCCGCTCTCGCTCAAGTCGATTTGAATCCCTGTGGGAACGTAATCCGGTGTAGATTGAAAGGAATGCCGATTTCCAAAACTACCAGGGAACGAACCCATTCTCAAAGAACTCTCTTTTATGGGTCTCAATTCTTCGACTATCTCCTTCCTGCTTCGCTCTTGACCCTCCGTCGTGGGTTTAAATATTTTTGTGGCTTCGCGTCTGAGATCTATCTCCCCGAGACGTCTGCTTCTGTCAGCTGATTGAATGCCCTTCTTGGCACGTTCATATTCGCCTAAAATTTGATCTCGGCTTCTAGAATCCATCTGTAAAAACATTTTTCGTTTTTAATTGTTAATGTTCCTTTGAATATGCTAATGTGAGTTATTTTATTATTTTCAAAATTAAATGTATAATTATTTTTTTTATGTTTTAAGTTAATAAAAAAATTTCTGTCTTTAATATAATAACTAAAAAAAATTCATATCTCAACTCAGTATTGATTGAATTGGGAAAAACTTGAAAGTTTGAAAGAGTTTAAGCACATGACAAACCAGTTTCTGATTTAACGCATTTGAGAAAAATTACGTTTGTTAAATTTTCATTCATATCAAAACAATTGACTCAATGTCGAATTGAAATAGAACTTTGAAGCACATAAAGAAACTGGTTTTCTAATTTAACGTTAAAAAAGGATTCATTCAAAATCTCCGATCATTATCATGAATATATTAAAAATTTACCACTCAAACCTAATTGAGTGGAAAAATGCGTTTATTATACATTATTAAAAGGATCCATTAAAAAAAACGAAAACCTACATTCACACCACAACAAAAACATGAGTGTCATTCATCAAACATTCCATAAAGTGTTTTATTAAGATTTGCTTCACAAAATTAACACTCATATTTATAATCGACTCTTTTGAACGAAAACCTTCATTCACACCACAACAAAAACATGAGTGTCATTCATCAAACATTCCATAAAGTGTTTTATTAAGATTTGCTTCACAAAAATTAACTGTGACAAAACGCGAACAAATGATCTTTTACCTCTGATTTTTTCTATTTTTTTTTTCTAAACTCAGTTTTGTTTTTCGTCGCATTGAAACAAAACATGAATGTCTATTTTTTACAGATCATATTTTTATAATCGACTCTTTTGAACGAAAGCCTTTTCATTCACGCAACTCTTTTAAAACTGACACTCATATTTATAGTCAACTCTTTTGAACGAAAACCTTCATTCAATCACAACAAAAACATGAGTGTCATTCATCAAACATTCCATAAAGTGTTTTATTAAGATTTGCTTCACAAAATTAACTCTCTCATCGTGGCAGTGGGTTTGCGGGTTCAGAATCACCTCTTTTCCGTGTACCGTACACGATTCGATTTCTGACGTAAAATCCGCAAATGGATTTCCGTGTACGCCTCCGTAGGGATTCAGTGTTAAAATTGTGTACAGACAGGATGATGTTAGAATCCGCAAACCACTTTTTGATGATGATTTAGAATCCGCAACACGTTTTTTTGCTCGCGATTTGATACTGAATCCTATGGGGGAAACCCATTTCCGGATTCTAAAATCAGACGATACACCTCTTTATCCTTAAAATTTCATCTACGTTTTTTCACTCTTGAGCGATGTATATAGAATCCAGTGATGTTTGAATCCGCAAGCGGATTCTAAATCACCCTAAAAAAACGACAAAATCGTGTACAGGTACACGATTTTAACACTGAATCCCTATGGAGGCGTACATCGATGTACGTGTACATGTACATGTACATGTGATTTTGATGCTTGAATCCGCCTTTATCACCTACTACCACTGAGCCACCGCGCTCGCGATTGTCCCCGAATAATCTGCAGCATCGACGATATAAATGAGGCCCAACTGCAATTTAATAAATGGTAGCCTCAGATAATGGATGAAACAATTGTGCAATCCAAAATGCTCGTCCGTTCTTCGGACAAGCTTTGATTCAACTCTAAACTCCATCTCCACATTAGACGAAGAGAGCTCTGTACACAAAGAAAGCAAACCAGTGACTAGAATACATACAAGAGAATAAAAAACAAAGTAAGTAAGACGAAGAAAAATGCTAAGCAATAATATATGTAGCTAATCTTGAAGAAACTGCCCATCCCCTACATTTTCTGGCATGTCCTTAAAGATCTCCGCAACAAAATCAATAAAAGTTCTATTCCCCCATGATATAACGATAACTTGTCGGACTCAAACAATTTGATAATCCTCCTCCTGGAATCTTCTAAAGAAATAGCAGAAGTGCAATTAAATCCCCTAAGCCTAAAAAAGTTCATGGCCACGACAAAATTAGCATGATGATGCTAAAGTGTACCACGGAAAGTGTGGCAGTACGTCTAAAATGTTATTCCTTAGCAGCATAGAAAAGACGCGTTTTCCAATTATTGGCAAAAGCAGCTGCCATCCCACTTTTCAAACATAAAGATCCGTCAGACAGTAAGAACTACAGATCAATTTCCTCACTCCCAATATTAGGTAAAGTATGCGGATAAGTAGTACTCAAATACATGTTTTTACACATTTCTGTGATAAGTAATTGACATATAAATATCACCCAGGACTTCTACAAGAGCACAATACAGTTAAAACTAGAAGTTCTGACATGAAATGCGCACAAATAGCACGTCGATCTGCGCGTTAAGCTACGCGTTATGACCATAAGGCTATCCAATTCTGTACATATGGCCTGTGCACAAGCAATGTTTGAGCCAATGCACCTCCGGGTAACCCGGAGGTCCATTGGCAGAAACATTGCCAGTGTTTGCTATGAATAACCAGGAGAACCTATCGTGCTTTGGATGCCATTCGATATCGATATTCAGCCTAGATAAGCGGACAGTTCGTGACAGGACTTCTAGTTTTAACTGTACACTGTATCAGTACAGAGAATTATACCATTCACTGATAATCGTCTTGCTACTTGTGCGATATCATGCAGCATCTCAATGGCTTTTAAGAGAGTTTGGCATCAGTTACTTATTTTAAATGTCAGCTGTATGGAGTCTCTGATAATTTTTTATAGTGGTTTCAGTGTTATTTAACTAATAGGAAACAACGAGTCCCCGTAAACAATACCTACTATCCATATTCTATAATGTCCGCCGTTCCTCCCCAATGGTCGTCTGTCCTGGGACCCTTTTATTATTTTGATCTATGTGAATGATATTTCTGAATCTCTTTATTCTATTGCAAGTTTTTTTTTGCAGGCGACACTTGCCCCACACACGCCAATCCGATTCAAATGATGTCGCGTCCGTTCTGAATCAAGATCTCCAGACTATTCAGGGTAGGTCTCAGAAATTGCTCGTAAAGTTTATTCCCGGTACAACGGAGGCCATATTTTCTTACATATAGACGTCCGCTATCATCAGCCCAGTGCTTCTTTTCAATAACACCTCCACCACTTTGTTGAATTGTCACAAACATCTTGTACTACATTTGCAAGCACACCTCCGCTGAGACAATCCAACACTGCATATCAAAAAGAAATTGAATTTACGACTCTTACAATTATGCAACAACTTCACTCCACCTCTACCATTATTCCGCACCTGCTGGGTTATGGAAATGTAGTATGAGATTGTGGCCCCGATTACCTGCTGAAAAGAATCGACAGGCTGCAGTGTGACGCTGCTGGAATTATAATTGGACTTACTCGTTCTACTCCATCTAATTGTATTATACTGGAACTTGGCTGGACATCACTCAGCGATCAAAGAAGATTTCACAAACTCTGTACCCAAAATTAAGATGATTATCAACCACGAGTCTCGCGAGGTTTTAACCGACCTTCTACCACATCGACTGACATATAATTGTACAAACCAATCTAAATTCAATTCACTCCCATGCAGAAGTGAACATCTTTAGAAATATTTTCCCGTCTGCTAAAGAATTAAGGAATCTTCTTCCTGAAACTACCAAAAAAATGCAAACTCTCTTAGTAAATTCAAGTATCAAGTGCAACAATCCTATACTACCCCCCCCCCCCCCCCCAGTTCATTTTGACGCTGGGAGTAAGTAGAAAAACAGATACGTTACACTGTAGACTGCGCAGGCATTTGGTGGTTTAAACCATGGCAGGTTCCTTAGTTTTATTCTTTAACAGCGCATTGTGACTGCGGTTACGAAATTGAAGATCCTACACACTTCTTTTCGATTGTCCAAAGTATAATACCCAGAGACTTATCTTAATAATATTTTTAATATATTTTGTAATATAAGCCTCCTTTACCGATTTACTATTTAATATCATTATATTACCTGCGAAGCAAAATCTTCAACTTTCCCAGAAAGTACGAACATTTATCGCAACCTCTGGACGATTTACATAAATCCACCCATACTACGTATGAAATTGATTGCAAACAGGCTGTAAAGGAT